>CM019721.1:33986353-34166209 GCA_009760885.1 Achatina immaculata | reverse complement strand
CTGAGTTACAGAACTAATAGAAACAATTCATCTACATAAATAAGAAAGAAAAGGAGGAGGGAGAAACTAAGCATAAGTTAATAACATCGAATAAGAATAAAAATCTTCTCTCATGTTTTATTAAATAGTAATTTTTAACTTGTAATAATATTATTAATGTTAACGGCAAATGGGTTACAATTCTTCTATGAAATATGTTAACTACAGAAGGAATACCACTGAAAGTGTGATATATCGTTCTTTGAAATGAAAAGTCCTACACATTTATATTTTGAAAATAAAAGACTTCCTTCCCCCTACACTCACAGTTTGAAATATGCAAGCAAACCAAAGTTAGTAAAGATGATTGTGAAATTATTTCTAAAGTCATTATACATTAATTGTTAATTTTCTGTCAGTCTATCTGTCTGTCCGTGTGTCTCCTTTTTTTTTGGTTTTATGCTGTTGAGTTACAGAAGCTATTCATCCATCTACAAAATAAAAAGAAAAGCAAAGAGCAGAATACTAACAACAAAATTCTACTTAAAATGCAAAACAGGCTTAGATGACGTTTGATATAACTATGTGACGAAAAATGTCTATTCCAAATTACTTTATATTGATTATGAAGAGTTTGTTAATGTAGAAGAAATACTACTGTCCAGCTGGAATATACAATCCTGGAAGTGGACATTGTTACAAATTTATATTTTATAAGCATTTTAAAAATCACAATCTATGTTCATGATTTGAAATATAAAGGGAATTCAAGATCAGTAACAGCAGTTGTGAAATGGTTTCTAAAATTGTTCTAAAATGCATCCATCCATCCGTCTGTCCGTTCGTTTATCTATCTATCTATCTATCTATCTATCTATCTATCTATCTATCTATCTATCTATCTATCTATCTATCTATCTATCTATCTATCTATCTATCTATCTATCTATCTATCTATCTGTCTATCTGTCTGTCTGTCTGTCTGTCTGTCTGTCTGTCTATCTATCTGTCTGTGTGTCTGTCTGTCTGTCTGTCTCTGTCTGTCTGTCTTTTGCTGCAGAAAAAAAGCATCCATCCATTACTTGTAAGCAAATTAATATTATAAATAGCATGTCACGTTGTGAAGTAGATATATTTTGTGTGAACATTCTCTAAATATATTAGCCATACCAATATTTCTTTTCCTTTGGTGTTCGCGTTTATTTAAGAGAAATGGCTTCATCTTCAACTTGTATTGAAGCCTTTAATAGTATTTTGATTAGTAGTAAGAAAAATATCAATCAGATTTTAGAGAAATTATTTCCATTAAACTTGCAACTCTAATTTAAGTATAGAATAAAGTAAAGAACTCATCAAGCCAATGGATAATCCGGATAAAACATTTTTTAAAATGTATTTTAAAAAAAGCTTCTGTCAATCTATGTATCTGTACGTCTATCTTTCTGTGAATCTTTCTATATATCTGTCTGTCTGTCTGTCTGTCTCTTTGTTTCTGTAATTGTCAACATTTGGGAATGTAAATGTGCAACACCAGTATTAGTTCTCTTTTTCAAGAATTATTTAAGTACCAGTAAACACAGTTTACTGGTACTTAAGGAAGTTAGGATCAGAATTGCAAAAGCAGCATCAAGAATCTTGAGAACATATGGAATTCAAAAGTTGTAACCACAAAAAAAAAGGTTAAGACTATTCAATTCAAATGTAATATCCACCCTCATTTATGCATGCGATAGCTGGAAAACAACTAATGAAATAGAAAAGAAATTAGACTCTTTTGAAAACAAATACCTAAGGAAAATACTCGGCATCAAGTGTAATGACTTCAAGAACAATGTAGAGATAAGACAGATGACTGAACAACAACCAGTCTAATGGGTGATCAGGAAAAGGAGATGGACATATGTTTGTCACTTGATGAGAAGAAATGATCAGAGAATCCCAAAACAAGCTATCAAGTGGAACACAACAGGCCGAAGAAAAAGAGGCAGACCGCGTGAAACTCTGAAGAGAACATTGTTAAGAGAGGCCAAATTAACAGGCATAAAATCCTTTGATGAGGTTGAAAGACTCGCCGAAGACAGGAAAAAAAGGAGAACTACTTTGCGAGTCCTATGTGACGTTTAACGGCACGGGAAGGATATAAAATATAAGAAGAAGAAACACAGTTTACAGATTGATTTGGGGAACATTGCCTCCCTAACAGCTGTCCTGTAGACCTATCGGTTGTAAGAAAGATGCCCTGCTGCTGATGCATCCATATGCAGATTATCAACGATGTCTTGCATCCATCTTCGCCGTAGTCTTCCTCTCTTTCTTTTTCACATTATCTACCCTTCCAAGACGTTTTTCTCTAATTTATCTTGGCGTTTAATATTGTCAAATAGAGCACACAATATTTAAGTTGTTTTTTTTTTGTTTGTTTACAAGCGAGCCTTCTTCAATATTAAGTTGGTGGAGTTTGGAAATATCTGTTCTTTTTATTTTACACAGTAAAGTAGTTAATTCTGTTGTGAAAAGTGTTAAATATTTCAGTCACAGCGGTATTTCTTAATGTTTGGTGTCTACTTACATAACGATGGATAAGAAATGATTTCATCCCCATTTTCTTGGTTGTCTTTGTTGTTGTTCATGTTGTTTTATTTTGCTTAAATCATTTACCGCCTATTTTAATGTTTTCAAAATAGCAAGAAAAACACAACTTAGACTTCAGTGAAATTACTTGAATTATTGTTATAGCTTTCTTTTCGTTGCAGGAAATTGTTGAAATGAACCCCGTAACTGTGAATATTCAAGTATAAGAACAATTTATTAGTATAACGAAAGCACCGAAAATGTTCATTTCAATAAGAAGGCTATATAAAGTATAATTAAATATTATAAACTATTACATTACATCCTTTCTATGTATCAATGAGCATATGTTCTGTTATGTAAGTATGTTTTTGTGTATGTGTGTGTGTCCGTATTTATATATAAATATATACATATACTTCTTTTCTACTATACACGTAAATAATATCGTTTAGGGCTTATATATATATATATATATATATATCTTCTATATCTTATATCCTTCCCGTGTCGTTAAACGTCACATAGGGCTCGTAAAGTAGTTCGCCAATTTTTCCTGTCTTCGGCGAATCTTTCAACCTCATCAAAGGATTTTATGCCTGTTAACTTGGCCTCTCTTAATAATGTCCTCTTCAGAGTTTCACGCTGTCTGCCCCTTTTTCTTCGGCCTGTTGTGTTCCACTTGATAGCTTGTTTTGGGATTCTCTGATCATTTCTTCTCATCAAGTGACCAACATATGTCCATCTCTTTTTCCTGAACACCCATGAGACTGGTTGTTGTTCAGTCATCTGTCTTATCTCTACATTGTTCATGAATTCATTCCACTTGATGCCGAGTATTTTCCTTAGGCATTTGTTTTCAAAAGAGTCTAATTTCTTTTCTATTTCTTTAGTTGTTTTCCAGCTTTCGCATGCATAAATGAGGGTGAATATTACATTTGAATTGAATAGTCTTAACTTGGTTTTTGTGCTTATAACTTTTGAATTCCATATGTTCTCAAGATTCTTGAAGATTGACGCTGCTTTTGCAATTCTGATCCTAACTTCCTTTCTAGTGTCACCATCCTGGTCTATGTAGCTGCCAAGGTATGCAAATTGATTGACTTCTTCAATATCTGTCC
This sequence comes from Achatina immaculata, assembly GCA_009760885.1. Taxonomy (NCBI): domain Eukaryota; kingdom Metazoa; phylum Mollusca; class Gastropoda; order Stylommatophora; family Achatinidae; genus Lissachatina; species Lissachatina immaculata. The sequence continues at coordinate 34,162,538 of CM019721.1, read as the reverse complement.
CTTCTATGTGTATTTTTCTATTTTGAGTGATGGGAATTTCATTATTTTTGTTTTGTCCTTATTAATTTCAAGTCCTATTTTGCTAGCCAGTGAAGACAGGTTATCTGTTTTTTCTTATATATATATATATATATATATATATATAAATTTATGGACGAATAATTTAGTGGAAGTATGTATTGATATAATACCTATTTGTCAGTTTGTATATATGCCAGTTTGCTAATTTATCTTTCTATATATCTGTTTTGTGCTGCGAAATTACAATATAGTTGTAAAACAATAAATACATCTGAAAAAAGGGATTTCAGATGAGCACAAGTAAACATTATTAACTTAAATATATAAAAGTGGTATTTAAACATTTATCACATTCCATAACGTACATTCTTCAAAAGCAAGGAAATTCAACTGAGTCTCAAACATTGGTAAATATACAGGTCATACAAACGAGCATATGGTACATACTTTTATCAACGGAATATGCCACAAATGTATTATTTATAACATAAAATAGTACTTACTGACTATATTCATGAGCTCAAATATGAAAAGAAAACCAAGTTTAGTAAAGACTTGTGAAATCATTCTAAAGTTCTTAAAATTATTTTATGTCCGAATAACTGCCTGCCTGTCTGTCTGTCTGTCTGTCTGGCTGTCTGTCTTTCTGCCTGTCTGTCTAACAATTTATTGGTATAATCTAAATATATTATCGAAAATATTCATTTCATAAAGAACGCTATATAAGGTATATTATAAACTACTACATTCATTCATTCAGTCATTCATTTGTATGTCCATTGCCGAACTGTGCGTTCGTAACAGCACTCCTGTAGGTCTCTCGGTTGTGAGCAAGATGGCCTGCTGCTGATGCATCCATTTGCAGATCATCAATGATGTCTTGCAGCCATCTTCGCCTTGGTCTTCCTCTCTTTCTTTTTCCCATTATATACTCTTCCAAGACAGTTTTCTCTAGATTATAATGACGTTTAATGTGTCCAAAATGTTTAAGTTTTCTCTCTTTAATCTTGTTTACTAGCCAGACTTCATCAATATTAAGTTCTTGTAATATGGATATATTTGTTCTTTTTTTGCGTCCATGATATCTGAAGAATTCTTCTGTAGCATTTACATTCAAAGCCATTTATGTATTTCTCAGCTGTTTTGTTAAGTGTCAAGCTTTCATAGGCATATGTTGCGATGGGAAAGGTGCATGCCCTTAAAAATCTTATTTTTGTAGTTCTATCTGTTTCTCTCCACAGATTCGTTATTTGTTTTACTTTCTGAAGAGCGACAGATGTCCTCCTTTTAATTTCCCTCATTGTATCTCCATTATTAATTAGTAGTGATCAAAGACATTCAATATTCTCTTCTTCCAATTTTTCATCATTGATGTATATTTTAGCTGCCTTGTTTGTTTTGTCACTTGTCATCAATTTAGTTTTCTTTCCATTAAGATAGAGGTTCTGTTTTTCGCTGTTCTTACGGACTGACATAATTAGTTTTTCCATTCCTTTTTGTGTTCTAGACAATAATACTGTGTCATCAGCATATCTAATCTCTGGTATTTCAAAACCTCCAATTGTTATGGCATCGTAATATTCTTTGTTTCATTCTTCTCTAACATTGCTCATTACATTTTCAGTATACAAGTTAAATAAGTAAGGTGACAATATGCACCCCTGACGGACAACTTGTTTTATGTCAAACCAAGTTGTTGTTTCACCATTTATTCTTACTGCTGCTTGTTGGTCTAGATACAACAGTGATGTTAATTGTATCAAATGTGTTGGAAATCCCATTTTTTCAATTATTTCCCAAAGTTTCTGGTGTTGTACACAATTAAATGCCTTTGAGTAGTCTCATTCATTCATTTGCTTGTCCCTTGCGGAACTTTGCCTCCCAAACAGCACTCCTGTAGGCCTCTCGGTTGTGAGCAAGATGGCCTGCCTCTGATGCATCCGTTTGCAGATCATCAACGATGTCTTGCAGCCATCTTCCTTTTGGTCTTTCTCTCTTTCTTTTTCCCATTATGTATCCTTCCAGGACGGTCTTCTCTAAATTATCATGACGTTTAATGTGTCCAAAATATTTCAGTTTTCATTGTTTAATCCTCTTTACTAGCAAACCTTCTTCAATATTAAGTTCTTGTAGTATAGATATATTTGTTCTTTTTTTGTGTCCACGATGTGTGGAGAACTCTTCTGTTGCATTTACATTCTAAGGCATTTATGTGTTTCTCAGCTGTTTTGTTAAATGTCCAGCTCTCACAGGCATATGTTGCGATGGGAAAGATGCATGCCCTTACAAATCTTATTTTTGTAGTTCTGTCTGCTCCTCTCCACAGATTCTTTATTTGTTTTACTTTCTGAAGAGCGATAAATGTCCTCTTTTTAATTTCCCTCATTGTATCTCCATTATTAATTAGTAGTGATCCAAGATATTCAAAACTCTCCACTTCTTCCAGTTTTTCCTCACTGATACATATTTCAGCTGCCTTGTTTGTTTTGTCAGTTCTCATCAATTTAGTTTTCTTTCCATTAAGATAGAGGTTCTGCTCTTCGCTGTTCTTACGGACTGACATAATTAGTTTTTCCATTCCTTTTTGTGTTGTGGACAGTAATACTGTGTCATCAGCATATCTAATCTCTGGTATTTCAAAACCTCCAATTGTTATGGCATTGTAATATTCTTTGTTTCATTCTTCTCTAACATTCCTCATTACATTTTCAGTATACAAGTTAAATAAGTAAGGTGACAATATGCACCCCTGACGGACCCCTTGTTTTATGTCAAACCAAGTTGTTGTTTCACCATTTATTCTTACTGCTGCTTGTTGGTCTAGATACAGCAGTGATGTTAATTGTATCAAATGTGTTGGAAATCCTATTTTTTTCAATTATTTCCCAAAGTTTCTGGTGTTGTACACAATCAAATGCCTTTGAGTAGTCTATAAAGGGTATACGTAGATTCACATTAAATTCTCTGCATTTCTCTATTATTAATCTTATATTGCATATATGATCCCTTGATCCTCTTCCTTGCCTGAAACCAGCTTGGACCATATTGACTTCTGTTTTCTTACGAAGTCTACCCATTATGAATTTTAACAGAATTTTACTGGCATCACTAATCAGGTCAACAGTTCTGTAGTTTGTGCATAATTTCAGGTTACCCTTTTTTTGGCAGTGTTATGAATACAGTTCTTTTCCATTCTTTTGGCCAAATACCTGAATGCCATATCTTTTTACATAGTGCATGATAGATTGTTGCACATTCATTTCCTCCTGCTTTAATAAGTTCAGCTGTTATCTCATCACATCCTGGTGATTTACCATTTTTCAGATTGTTTATTGCCCATAAAACTTCTTCTATTATCGGTTCGGGTTCTTTCTCCTCCAATAATAATTTCCATTGTTCATTTCTGCTTTCACAGTCAGTTCTTTCATACATTCCTCTGCAATATTCCTTCCATCTTTCTAGAATTTTCTCTGTCTTTGTCAAAGTCTTCCCCATCTCATCACAAATTACATTTAACTTAGGTATGACATTTTTCATCAACGTCTTCATTTCTTTAAATATTTCACTGTCTCTTCCACACTTCTGATGCCCTTCTATTCTTTCACAACAATCTTGTATGTATTGTTTTGTTGTCGTTTCTTATGTTTCTTCGTATTTCTTTTGTTAAATATTTATATTCCTCTTTTTTGTTGTTTGTCACTTTCCATTGCGTCTTCATTTCTTTATGTTGTTTTATCAGTTCTAGTGTACCTGCTGTAATCGATTCATTATTTTGTGTTTTCTTTACTGGAACCACGTCTTTTGCTGTTGTTACTAAGATATCTCTGGCCTGCGTAGCCAAATCATCTGGTGTCATCTCCTCCTGTACAGCCATCAGGATTTCGAAACGGTTCTTCACTTCTATACCATATTGTTTTGTCATTTTTGTAAGATCAAAGCGGAGTGGTCTTGATCCTGCAACTGTCTTTATCTTCATGTCTGCTATTAATAACTCATGGTCCGGGTCACACTCAGTACCTGGTAAAGTTTTTGCCGACTTGATCTCCACCTTTTTTGCACTAAAATGTAATCTATTTGATTCTTGGTTTTCCCATAAGGTGATGTCCACGTGTAAAGTCTTCTTGGATGTTGTTTAAAAAGTGTGTTAGCGATCATTAACTCATTTTCCACGCAAAACGCCATTAGATTGTTACCTGCCTCATTTCTATGTCCTGTGCTAAATTTCCCCACAATATATCCTTCGTCTTCTAATCTTTTTGTACAAATCTTTGCATTAAAATCCCCCATTATTAATACAATATCATTTTTCAGAACCTGGTCTATCGTCATTTGCAGTGTGTTATAAAAGTCTTCTACTTCTAAAGCAAGAGACGCATGTTTAATAGGATGAAAGTAACTATATATAAGAATAATATAAGAACATTCGAAATCTTTATAGCAAAAGTGAAATAATGGTAGACAACAGATAACTGTGGGACATAATTTTCAATTTTATCTTCTCATTCATTCGTAACTCTTACAAAACATTAACATAACGAGAAACGGTGTCTCATTAAAAACAAGGCAGAATTTATCATGTGAAAAGCAACGTGTTTATTTTATACAGAAATTAAACTTTAACAAATTAATCCATGATTAATATCTGTTAACGTCTGTAAAAATGTCGTCGCTTAATCTTTGCTCTTGTGATCGGATCACTTCCCTGTGGATATTAAAGATTAAAATATAAAAGGATCAGTTTTGACATAAACTAGAAGTTATATCAGAAAAATGTCACATTTTTGCTTAGACAATTTCCTGAAATATTTCCTAAAGATTCATAGAGAACAACGGGGAAAACTGGTCTGTATGAAAGATTATATCTTCTTCTTCTTCTTCCTCTTCTTCGTCGTCTTCTTCTCCGTTATTTGACATATTTGTTTTACAGATAAATTGTTATGCTGTCTTCTAGGGGCCATGGGTTGCGAGCCAAAGTTTTGTCTTCCCGTGTAGCTCTCTCTGGGCTCAGCTGTCCTGGTAAAGGGGATGGAGCTGTAAGATGTGCTCTGGAGTCTGGGTACTTGTTTCACATGTGCACTCAGGTTAGAATGTGTGAGACAGACTACGATACAGGTGTGCTCCTAATCGGCTTTTTTTTTAATTTGAAAAGGCATTGTTTGTCTTTCAAGTGTTAGAGAAAGGGCAGATTTATTCCACGTAAATGGATAAGACCAGAGATTAGCAACAGTTAATAAATTAAATATGGAAGACAAATGTTACTGATAGTTTCACATACAGTTATTTCCAAAAGTTTAATACCATTTTTATACGATTTCAGCCATAATGCGACGTATCTTCCCCGTTTCGTGCATCTATTGGTCAATTTTCCGTCAATTTACATTAGCAGCTATTTTTAGAGCAGGGGAAGGCGTTCGGCCGTTAGTCCGCTGCTGGTTTTCATGCTGATAGGTTGTGTATATATTTTATGTGCAGTTAAAAATGGACACAAGACATCTTTACGTGGAAGTAAGAAGACAGCAACACTGACTTTATGTCATGAAGAATACTCTGAACTTAAAGTAAGCAGGAAGGTGAAGATTAACAAGACTGCTGTTCATAATGCGATCGCGAAATATCGAGATACTGGAGATATCAGCGACTGAAGGAGAAGTGGACGTCCCAGGAAAGCAACCCCACGTAGTGACAATACCGTGCTGTGAATTGTAATACAAAGTTATTATAACAAATAGATACAATTCAATAGCAAAGATAAATAGTATAGATGAACAAAGAGCAATGTTAAGAGATTCTATCCAACAAACTTTTAAGGAGATAATAACAGCGAAAAAAGAAGCCCTTAAAAATAAATGATGACAGACGACATCTTAGGATTGATGGACAAGAGGAGGAGGAGTAAAATTAACCAAGAAAAATATAGCAGGATAAATAAAGAAATAAGACGCAAATACAGAGAAGCAAGGGAAGTGTGGTTAAATGAACAGTGCAGACAAATAGAGGACTCCCATAATAAAGACAGCAAAAACATGCACAAACGAATTCGTGAACTCATAGGCAGGAAAACAAAATATACCACAGGATGCCTGAAATCAAAAGAAGGTAAAATGTTAATAGGAAAAGACGAAATTTGTGGATAGAGCACATTGGTGAGCGATATAGAGGAGAAAGACCAGAATTAACACCAGATATGAAAACTATGATGGACCACCAATACTTGAAGATGAAATCAAACACACGAAGAAAGGAAAAGCGACTGGGCCTGATAATATAACATTAAAAGAAATAGAGGCGCTAGAAGAGATGGGGAATAAAAATAATAACCAAAATACAGAATGACATTTACACCAGTGGTTATATACCCAATTTAATTAATTAATTCATTCATTCATTTGCATGTCCCTTGCGGAACCTTGCCTCCCTAACAGCACTCCTGTAGGCCTCTCGGTTGTAAGCAAGATGGCCTGCTGCTGATGCATCCATTTGCAGATCATCAACGATGTCTTGCAGCCATCTTCGCCTTGGTCTTCCTCTCTTTCGTATTCCCATTATGTACCCTTCCAAGATGGTTTTCTTTACATTATCATGACGTTTAATGTGTCAACATATTTACGTTTTCTCTCTTTAATCTTCTTTACTAGCCAGCCTACTTCAATATTAAGTTCATGTAGTATGGATATATTTGTTCTTTTTTATGTCCATGATATTTAAAGAACTCTTCTGTAGCATTTATATTCAAAGGCATTTATGTGTTTCTCAGCTGTTTTGTTAAGTGTCCAGGTTTCACAGGCATATGTTAGGATGGGAAAGATGCATGCACTTAAAGATCTTATTTTTGTAGTTCTGTCTGTTCCTCTCCACAGATTCTTTAGTTTTTTACTTTCTGAAGGGGATAGATGTCCTTCTTTTAATTTCCCTCATTGTATCTCCATTATTAGTTAGTAGTGATCCAAGATATTAAAAACTCTCCACTTCTTCCAGTTTTTGTCAGTGATACATATATCAGCTGCCTTGTTTGTTTTGTCAGTTGTCATCATTTTAGTTTTATTTGCATTAAGATAGAGGTTTTGCTCTTCACTAATCTTACGGACTGACATAATTATTTTTTCCATTCCCTTTTGTGTTGTGGAGAGTAATACTGTGCCATCAGCATATCTATCTCTGGTATTTCATAACCCCCAGTTGTTAATTCATCGTAATATTCTTTGTATATATCCAGTGACCTGGTTAAATCCACGTTTATAGCACTACCAAAGAAACCAGGTGCAAAGGAATGTGATGACCACCGGACTATCAGCCTCTCATGTCACATAACAAAGCTACTTCTGGGAATTATTATGAGAAGAAAAAGGAAAAAGATAAAAATGGATATAGCAGATGAACAGTTGGATTTGTTGAAGAAAAGGGAACACACAATACCATTTATGCTTTACGAACACTAACAGAAAGAGCTTTAGAAGTACATAAAGATCTCTACTTATGCTTCATTGATTACACCAAGGCATTCGACAAGGTGAAACATAATGAAATTATTAAAATGCTTGAAGACATCAATATAGACGGCAAAGACCTGCAGTATTAAATTAAACGGAACTATTCTAAAGCAGGTGCAGAAATTCAAATACCTTGGAGCAGTAATAACTTCAGATGGGAAATGCAGAACAGAAATTAGAACAGAATAGGCCAGGCAAAGACTACATTTCAGAGAATGAGAAACATATTAGCTAACACATCTTTATCAATGAATGTTAGAAAACGAATCCTAAAATGCTATATTGAACCTATCTTGTTACATGGAAGTGAATCATGGACAATAGGCAAGTCTGCACAAAAATCATTGGAAGCAGCAGAAATGTGGTTTATTAGAAGAATGTTGCGAATCCCCTGGACAGCAAAAATAACTAATGAAGAATGTATGAGAAGAGCTGGAGAGACAAAAAACCTTGTCAAAAAGATAAGAGAGAGACAATGTACTTTCAGAGGACATGCACTGAAAATATTATAACAACACAAAAAATAGAAGGAAGAAGATCAAGAGGAAGACTAAGAGAAATGATACTGGACAGTCTGACGGGATGGCGTGAGAGGAGATCACCAACTGAACTGATGGCCTGCATGAAGGATCGGGTACTCTGGAGAAGCATAATAGCCAACGCCAGTCGGCACGGCACCTGATGATGATGATGATGATGAATTATTATAACATACTAAATTTCTGTTTACGAGTACGTGTATGTATGTATTTTATGGATGTATGGATGATTTTATATATGTGTATATGTACGTTTCTAGTTAGGTGTGTATGTATCAGTGAGTGTGCATATACCTATGTGTACCCAAGTCGATTTATGTATGGCTGTACTATCCATGGACACAAAAAAAGAACAAATATATCCATACTCATTCATTCATATGCATGTCCCTTGCAGAACATTGCCTCCCTAACGGATCTCCTGTAGTCCTATCGGTTGTGAGGAAGATGGCCTGCTGCTGATGCATCCATTATATCCATACTACCCATACTACAAGAACTTAATATTGAAGAAGGCTGGCTAGTAAAGAGCAACAAAGAAAACTTAAATATTTTGGACATATTAAACGCCATGATAATCTAGAGAGGACAGCCTTGGAAGGATATATAATGGGAAAAAGAAAGAGATATAGATCAAGGCGAAGATGGCTGCAAGACTTCGTTGATGATCTGCATATGGATGCATCAGCAACAGGCCATCTTGCTCACAACCTAGAGGCCTACAGGAGTGCTGTTGTTAGGGATGCAAAGTTCCAAAAGGGACATGCAAATGACTGACTGACTGTACTATCCATCCACCCGTCCGTCTGTCCATCCATCTATCCAACTATTCATCCATCCACCCATCCATCCATCCATCCATCCATCCATCCATCCATCCATCCATCCATCCATCCATCCATCTATCTATCTATCTATCTATCTATCTATCTATCTATCTATCTATCTATCTATCTATCTATCTATCTGTCTGTTTGTCGGTCTGTCTATCTATCTGCCTGTGTTTGTCAGTCCGTCCTTCAGTCAGAACATCCGTCGGCATGCCTGCCTGTCTGTCTGTCCAGTGTATGCGGCGAGTTACGGAAACAATACAACTAATTCGTCTAAATAAGTAAGTAAAGTTAGTGACAGTTAACAAATTAGAAATTGAGGAAGAATGTTTTTTGATATTTTATATACTTCTGTAATATACAATGTCAAATGCGCTGCAGTTATATTGATTCCAAAAACTATGTTAATGCTAAGCAATACTACTGAACATTCGGTATATACTTTTTGTGAATGGAAAGTGCTACAAGTTTATGTTTTGTAAAACTAAAAAATATAGATCAAGGCGAAGATGGCTGCAAGACTTCGGATGCCCCGCTACCTACCTCTCATGAACCCATCAGCTGTATATATGTTTTGAAATACCAACAGAAAACAAATTTAGTAATGGCGTCTGAGATATTATTTTAAAATTTTCTATAAAACCTACATACCTACCTCCTTGCCAACCTACCAAGATGCCCCGCTACCTACCTCTATCAGTCTGTTCATCCATCTGTCTGTCTTTCTCTCATGAACCGTAAGTGCCAAAGGCACATGGGGCTTCCTCAAGGGTTCTCCATTAATGCCTGTCATGTGCATTTTTTTTTGCTCTTGCCCAGGTGAGCCCTCTATTGTTTAACATCCTCTTTGCTGTTCTTCTCCATGTCTCTTTTGGTCTACTATTACTTCTTTTCCCCTGTGGTGTCCATCTTAGTGCTATTTTTTGGTAGTGAGTTGTCAGTTATTCGGAGCACATGTCCCAACTATCGCCAGCGTCTTTCCTCAATAATTGCTGTTAGTGGCTTCATCTGCCAACAAGATGTTATTTCTTGTAGTGTTTGGCCAAAATATTTTCTAATTCTTCGTAAACATTTAGTCTGAAAAGAATTCAACTCGTTTTCTATGGTTTAGGTGATTTTCCAGCATTCACTTCCATAGAGTAGTACACTTAGAACATTACTCTTAAATATCCTGATTTTCGTATTCATGCTTAGTTTTTTAGATTTCCATATATTCTGCAGCATTGCAAAAGCCTGGTTTGCTCTAGTAAGTCTGCTGTTGATGTCCTCTGTGCTGTCTCCATTTTCTAATATTCTACTGCCAAGGTATACAAATTCGTTGACCTCCACTAACTTGCTATCTACTCTGAGTACATTTCTGTTGTTCACATTTTGCTTCATTAACTTTGTCTTTCCTACATTGATCTTTAGTCCTATGTTGTTTGCATTCTGAGTTAGCTTGTTTATTTGATCTTGCATGTCTTTGTGGCTGCTTGATAGTAGACAAATGTCGTCCGCAAAGTCAAGGTCCTCCAGCACTGTGTCAAGGGTCCATTGTAATCCTCTGCGTTTGTCTGATGTTGCCTCCTTCATTAACCAGTCTACTGCCAAGATAAATAATGTTGTCGATAGTACACATCCCTGCTTTATTCCTTTTGTACCCTAAAGCTACTAGAGGTCTGTTCTCCACAGATCACTTTGCACTGACAACCCTCATATAGGGGGTTGATGACATTCACTATGTTATGGGGAAGGCCATGCCATCTTAGAGTTTTCCACAGTGCATCTCTATTTACACTGTCAAAGGCTTTCTCAAAATCTATAAACAATGCATATGTTGTGCTATGTCACTCATTTGCCTGCTCTAATATTTGTCTAAGTACAAATATGTGGTCTATGCATGATCTTCCTTTCCTACCTGCTCTTTCCGAAGTTTTCCCTCAACTGCTGGTACAATTCTGTTGATGATTATTCTGCAAAATACTTCACTGGTGAGTGGCAGGAGAGTAATGCCTCTCCAGTTCCCATAATCTCCGAGGTCATCTTTCTTTGGTAGTTTTACTATAAGGCCAGTTTTCGCTCCTCTGGAGCTTTTTCTAGATTTCAAATTTGTTGTAGTATCCGGCAAAGTTGTTTTGGTGTTTCTGTTTCTTCTGCTTTCAACATCTCAGAAGTCACTTCATCTTCACCTGGTGCCCTGTCTAAGTTTAACTTCTTTATTGCCTCCTTTACTTTATTTATTGTTATTGATCCTGTATTGATGTTTAGTTCCGTTTTTGCTTCAGGTATGTCTATTGTTTGTGCTACTTGTGTTCTGTTTAGTAGGGTGCTAAAGTGTTCCATCCATCTTTCAATTTTTTCTTTCTCCACTGATCAGTTGTCCCTTCTGTGTCCTTATTGCACTCTCACATCTTGTGCTGAAGTTACCTGTCATCTGCTTTGTGATTTTGTATATGGCTTTCATGTCATCTGCATATGCTGCTTTCTCTGCTGCTTCTGCTAAGTTGTCATAGTACTGACATTTATCTTGACGGCATGATTCCTTTACTTCTTTGTCTTTTTGTGCATACTTACTTAAAACATGTTCTTTTATCCTTTGTGATTTCGTGCTGAGTAATTTTTTCTTGGTTTCCTTTCTTTGCTGATGTGGTCTTGCTTATCCATTTCTCTTTTCTCTGTTTCCGATATCCCAGCACCTCTTTTGCTGTTTCCTGTAGTGTATCGTTGAACTCTAGTATGGACATTTCTGCCTCGCGCTGTAGGACATTGAAGAGTTCTTAAGTATTATTGAGAATTCATTCCTTGTTTGCTGGTCTTTCAGTTTTGCTATGCCTTTCTGTGTTCTCCGATTCTGGCTTTCCTTTATTTTAGTTTTATTTTTGCTACCAGAAGGTTGTGATCACTTCCTACATCTGCTCCTTTCCTTGATCTCACGTCTTGTAATAACCGTTTCCACTCGTTGTTTATTAGTGTGTGATCGATTTGGTTTTCTGTTGTTTTATCTGGTGACCTCCAAGTAACCTTATGGATGTTTTTGTGTTGGAAAATTGTCTCTCCAATGGTCATCATGTTTTCTTCATAGAAACTGCACAGTCTTTCTCCATTTTCATTTATTTCTCCGATTCCTTCTCTTCCCATGATTCTTCTTCTATCTTCATTTCCCTCACCTACTTTTGCACTGAAGTTGCCCAAGATGAGTAGCATATCATGCTTTGGTATTGTTTCTACTGTTGCTTGGAGGCTGTTGCAAAAATCTTCTTTTAATTTCTCTTCATCTGCTTCTGTTGATGCATAACAAACTATAATAGACAGCTTCATGAATCTTGAATTGAAGCGTGCATATATAAACTCTCATTTATGGGGGTTCATTTCAGCAGTGCTCTTGATGCTTCTTTTGTTATAATCAATTCCACTCCTCATTCATGACTATCTTTTTTACCTGAATATATTATTGTATCTTCTGTGTGCTGTGTTGTTAATTTCCTTCTGCATTGTCCTGTCCATCTTGCCTCTTGTATTCCTAATGTATCTAGTTTGTATCTGTGCATTTCCTTGATGATTTGTGATAATTTTCCCGTCTGGTTAAGTGTTCTTACATTCCAGCTGCCTATCTGCATCTTGTGTTTAGGTTCCAGGAGGTCTGCAGTTGGGCTGGACCTTCCAGTGGCTGGCTTTCATCCGCAACTTTCATGGCTCAATTTCCTGATAAGCATTTCTCCTTCCACCTGGATTTGTTTTTTCCTTTGCTTCCGTTTCTGTAGCAATCTGATTGTTTTTTTTTTTTTACCAGACTGGGTTGCTGGCCCTATGCCGAACCCTCCTTAGTCGCTTTTTACAATAATGCGTTGCAGGGTACAGTGGTCCTATTCTTTGCCTCCCAGGCATGTGCCCAGGTCCTGGGTGATCTGTCTGTCTTACCTGTCTTTTATATCCATCCGCCTGGTCTTGTAGAATATATATATATATATATATATTACATGGAATTAAATTAATATTAACGGAAAAACTATAAGAAATAACTTTCAACAACTGGGATGGGAAAGCTAATGTGCAACACTAATGTTACTTTTACATTTCAGTATATATGAACATTTTACGTAGTGACGTAGTTATATTTGCTGTGTAAACTGTGTAAGTGTATCAGTTATTCCGACATTTCTTAATGTTTCGTTTCTACTTTGATTTAAGAAAAATGGCAGAATCTTCATACTTTTAAAAATAAATTACTTACGAACTGTATTAATGTTCGGAAATACATCAAGAAAAAGATAGCACAGATAGTAACGAAATTATTCCAGTATTCCTACAACTATATTTTCGTTGTACATAGGTCTACTGAAGTATTTACAATCAAACCGTAAATATGAAAAATATCATTTTCAAGAAAAATTTATTGGTATAAGGAAAACATTGAAAATTTCATAAAAAAAGAAACTCTGTTTAAACAGTATTAGGTATTATAACCTAATAAATAAATATGTGTGTATGTGACTATGTGTGTAATGTATAATGAATGTATGTTTTTATGTATGTATGTGTGCATGTTTGAATGTGTGTATCAATGTCTTTACATGTAAGCATGTTTACCCGTAAGTATATACAATCTCTTTCCCTGTCTGAACCTTACGCGTCCAAAGAACATATGACTTCCCCAAGGATTTTCCACCAACGCTGGTTCTTTCCTTCAGCACTTGCCCAGGTCAGCCCTCTTTTGGACATGACAGTATCCTCTCTGCCGTTACTTTATCGATGTTTTTAAGTTAGAAGATTGTCATTCCGATGGTCTTCAAGTTTTCTTCACACGTTCTGCAGTCTTTCTCTCTTTTTTTCATTTATTTCTCCACTTCCAAGTCTACTTTGGTCAACACTTTCTCCTGTTCCCAATAATTGGTGTATAAGTATACAACTATACACTAAGCACTGCAGTAAAGCTGTGATACCAGAATGTATAAAATCGGAAAAAAGTAGGAGCAGCTTTATTACTTAACATTACAAAGTTGTGACGTTTCGGCGTGAGCCTTAATCATACAAAAACATACAGGACGAAGAAATAGAGAGAGGAAATAAAGTATAGATTCACATGAATACTGTTTAAAAGAAAAAAAAATTTTTAAAAGGAGTACTTAGCTGTAAATTGCAAGGTGTGGCTTGTCCGGCGGTGTGTGTCAGGAATGGATCTGGTAGGACGTGGAAATTGTTTAAATAGAGACCTGTGACATGTGGTCGGTGGCTTGTGTCAGAGGCAAATCTGATTTTCTGGTAACAGCCATTAAACAATGTCACGCAGATGACACAAGCCGTCTGGCACTTGAGAACCGCTGCATTCAAAATTATGGGACGCTGGAACCACATGGGTTAAACTCGCTGTTTAGTTACACGTAACATCATCTTCTTCAATCATTATAGTACCTCTCCACTAAATCCGCCCCTTCTTACTTTTCAAACTTCCTCACAGCATCACTCTGCAACCCCGCTATTTTCTCTGCAACCCCTCTTCCCCAATCACCTGTCTCAATTTCTCCTAGCTAGGCCAGTAGTGCGTCACTCTCTCTCCCCTCCCCGGTTCCCCATCCACCACCCCTAGTTACAACCCACCGACCACATGTCACAGGTCTCTATTTAAACAATTTCCACGTCCTACCAGATCCATTCCTGACACACACCGCCGGACAAGCCACACCTTGCAATTTACAGCTAAGTACTCCTTAAAAAATTTTTTTTTCTTTTAAACAGTATTCATGTGAATCTATACTTTATCTCCTCTCTCTATTTCTTCGTCCTGTATGTTTTTGTATGATTAAGGCTCACGCCGAAAAGTCACAACTTTGTAATGTTAAGTAATAAAGCTGCTCCTACTTTTTTCCGATTTTATACTTTCTCCTGTTCCCGTGTGGTGACCATCTCAGTGCTATTTTTTAAAACGAATCGTAAGTCATCCGGAGCACATGTTCCTAACATCTCGATATTTTTTTCTCAATAATCGATTTCAGCGGCTGCATCCACATTTCTGCCAACAAGGTGTTTCTTGTGGTGTTTGACCAAACTATTCTTCTCATCCTTCACAGACATTTAGTCTGGAAATAATTCAGTTTGTTTTGTATTGTTTGGTGGTTTTCTAGCATTCACTTCCGTAGAGTAATACAGTTAGGACATTACTCTTAAATATCCTGATTTTCGTTTTCATGTTCAGCTTTTTGGATTTCCATGCAGTGTGCATGTTTGCAAAAGCCTGACTGGCTCTACTAAGCCTGTTGTTGATGTCCTCTGTGTTATCTCCATTTTCTACTATTCTACTGTCAAGATATACAAGTTCCTTGATCCTCTCTCCTCCCGCCTCCACTAATGTTCTGTCTACACTCAGTACATTGCAGTTGTTCACATTTTCCTTCATATACTTGTACAGATCAAGCCTGCGTTTAGGAAGAAGACAGTTTTTAAACGATGGCTATGTTTAGTGTTATACGTAAACAGTGACCACAAGTAAACATGTTGTGAGTAGAGAAGGCAGGCAAATTCCACTAAAGACCTCAACCAACTGTTGAACGACAGTCCAAACACCGAGAGCACAAATACTCTGTGAGAGATGTTTCCACGGCCACACCAGGTGTTGGAGGTTTGCAAGGCAGAATGAAGTGGCATAGGCCAAGCCACAGTGAAGGTGGATATGTTTGAAGAGAGCAAGCTGCTCTTTCAGAACTGGCACAGGCAATTGCGTGTACCATACATCATCTTTGCTGGCTTCGAGGCCGTCCACCAATATCGAGGAGCCAGCGTTCAGTCTCAACCAAACCAACATCCAGAAGTCGCAACTCCACGAGGTAAGTGACTTCAGCTACATACCTGTCCGCTGTGATAGCAAAACTGAGATACCTGAATATACCAGGGCTCCTATGAAGTAGAACACTTTCTAAAAGCGCTTCAGGAGGAGGAGGAGTGTAAGATCAAGGCGGTTCTTGGCAACCCCCAAGCCACGGGGATGGCCCGAGAAGGCTGGCAGGCCTACTAAACAGTCTCTGCCTCCCACGTGTGTCAGAAGCCCGTAAATGGAGACTGTACGCGATCACTGTCACATCACAGAGCAGTACCGATGTGCTGCCCATAATAAATGTAACCTAAAGCTAGGTGAACCCCAAAATCACGGTCATTCCGGTCGTCTTCCACAACCTGGGCTCTGATTTCCATCTCTTAATGCAGGCCATTTCGATGGTGGAGGGCTGGGTGACCTGTATCCGAAACAACTCGGAGAAATACATCTCCTTCTGAATAGGGCAAGGGGGGGGGGGGGTCATCAACAGCGCCCAGTTTCTGATGGAACTCGCTGGATAACCTCGAGAGAGCCAATAAGCCCTAGGTATTCCATATTACAGACAGATATGAGCCAAATATAATTAAGCGCACATTATTCATACGCTAGGACGTCTGTCCATACGAGTACATGGACTCTTGGGATGGATATGCAGAGACCAAGCTCTCTCCAAAGGAAGCATTCTACAGCATGTTTTCTGACGAACACATTTCACAGGATGACAAGGCCATCGAAATCTAGAGGACTGTCATGACCTTTACTTCCCCACAGATGTGCTCCTCCCGTATGATGTCTGTGAGACCTTCCGGAGGACTATCATGACCTTTACTTCCCCACAGATGTGCTCCTCCTGTCTGAAGTCTTCGAGATCTTCCGGAGGACCATCACACAGCAACATGGCCTGGATCCTGCTTACCACTACATTCTCCCTGGCCTCGCCTGGGACGCAATGCTTAAGAAAACAGGTGTAGAGATTGGGCTTCTCACGTGCTATGACCGGGATATCTTCATTGAGAAGAGCATGCGCGGCCGCACTTCCATGGTTTAAAAAAAGATACGACAGGGCTAACAACCAGGAGTAAAGGGGTATGATTCCTTCAAGCCAGTGGGTTACATCCTCTAACTAGATGCCAATAATTTATATGGCTGGGCAAATAGCCAAACCTGCCTAATAGTGGCTTCAAGAGGGTAGATGATGCACAGAGATTATAACTCAACAGCTCAGCATCCAGCAGACAGTCCAGAGGGCTGGATCTTCAAGGTGGACCTGGAGTACCTAGAAAAGCTGCACGACGCGCACAACCCAAACTCACTAGCACTGGTTTGTATGATTCTTAGGAAAGTATGTGATGTCAGAGTATCAACACAACCTCCTAGGTGTTGGGGGCAGCTTCTAATAGAGGCTGGCAAGGTGGTCCCAAACCTCCACAGCAAGGAACGCTGTGTGCTCCATTAACACAATCTGTAGCTCTACATGGCCGTAGACAAGCGCCTGAAGAATGTCCACCTGGGCCTGATTTTCAACCAGAGCACTTGATGAAGTCTAAAACGAAAGGAACACCTAGTTCCGGAAGAGGGCAACCGACGAGTTGGAAAAGGAGTTGTACAAGCAGATGATATGTTCGGGGAAAAAATGGAAAACCTCAGGAAACTGGGCAGATGTCAAACTGGTGCACGTGAATGAAGAATACAAGCTCAGACATTTGCGTGCCAGCCCAACCTTTGCACGCAAACATTGTTAATGGCGACTTGATGGCCATCCAGGTCCACAAAGGTCGCCTGGTCCTCAACCGGCCTGTGTATGTGGGTATGAGCGTCCTGATAAAACAGGATTCTATCTTCTGCTCTTCTGTGTGTAAATTTCCACTATTGTCCACTGGAATAATGTTCTTTCTTACATTACTATTCAACGTTGTTTTGCGTCTGTTTTGTTACTCACTTCACAGGCTTACTTGCTCCCAGGTTCATTCTCTCTCAGTGGAAATACTAATACAGAAGCAGCAACTTTACAGTTGAAATGACTTTAATGATGCACGGGGTGACGATGAGTCAATGAGCGATATGACGAGAACGACAAAGGCATCAACAAAATCCATGGACACAAGACTGGACATCTCCACGACATATGTTCCGGCAGACTGCTGTCGCCATCTGAACATCCTAACACACTCTATTCTACATCTATTTCTTAAACAACAACATTTCTAACAGCCTAATCTACGTCTATCTCAGACGATACACAAAACACAACTGTCCCTCAGTCATATTATTTCTCTCTCACCTGACCTTTTTCCTATCATTCCCCATCCGTGACCCTCGTGCAACCAGAGACAAAGGAGATGGACTCTACTCACAAACAGCTGATTACTTTAGAAGATAACTCATTTTATACAAATGTTGCAATTCTCAGATGAGTTATCTATCTTACATCCTAACATTCAGTATACTGCTATACTGAGCTGTACGTGGATCAAACATCTCAGCCGAATAATTTAACAGAGTCGTGGAAGAGGTTGACGATTACAGCAAGATGAAGAAAGATCTTCAAACGGGGGCCCAGAGGAGGCGGCCAACAACGAGTGGATAGATCGGCTCCATATTTAGAGAACCGCGGTTGAGAAGATGTAAGTTTCCACAAAAAATCGGTAGACCGTGTGTGAAAATTCTGGGTAGAAGCACATTCCTTCGCCGGAAACGAGAGCTTCGCAGAACAGTTGAACTACGCCCGAATAAGAAGATTTAGAGGGCAAAATAGTAAGACTGGTGGTTTTCGTGTGCAGAGTGAAATAAAATACATACATTTGAGAGAGAAAATACAGACATTTGAGAGAGAAAATACAGACATTTGAGGGAGAAAATACAGACATTTGGGAGAGAAAATACAGACATTTGAGAGAGAAAATACAGACATTTGAGAGAGAGAGAAAAAAATAATGGAGCTGCCACACACGCTACAGATCTGTCACACGCCTGACAAGAAAACCCATCACAGGACAATTTTTCTGTTTGCCGCGAGAATTGCTGGTTCTGTGAGAAGCTTGGTGGGGGGGGGGGCGAGTGTGCAGGAGAGCATGGGTTGGCGAGGGTGGTTGGCGAGGGTGGTTGGCTGTCCCTCTGTTCTCCATTTTTGGATGCCAGAAAAAGACAGATTTGGAGGAACTTTGCCTGCTGGTCCGCCAGGGGAAGGGACCTCTGTCTGGTATAATGAATCCCAATAGTCATGCGGAGGGTATTCAAGTATGCTAACCCCCCAGCCCCCCTCCCCGCTGTACATACTACCTGGTGAAACACATATTTGCCGTGAAGAGTGTCCAAATATATCAGCCATACCGTCATTTCTTAATGTCTGGTGTCTGGCTTTATTCAGGAGAAATGTTTCATCTTCAAATTGTGTTGAATAAATCACTTACGGTCTGTAATAATATTTTGAAATATGGCACGAAAAAGTTAGCACAGTCACTAACGAGATTATTCTAGTAGTTTTATAGATCTAATTTAATAGTAGAAAACTGTAAAGAATTGTTTAAATCAATCGTTAATTCTGAGATATCATTTTGAAGAATAATTTATTATTATAATGAAACATTCGAAACTTTTATTTTTCCATAAAGAACGACATTTACATAATATTATGTAATCTGCCTTATTAAATAACAATGATTTAGGTACCAACAAACTTCTGAATGTATTTGCGAGTACGTGTAAGTATGTATGTAAGTATGTATGTATGTATGTATTTATATATTGATGTATGTATGTATGTATTTATATATTGATGTATGTATTTATATATGTATTTATTTATATATTGATGTATGCATGTATGTATGTATTTATATATTGATGTATGCATGTATGTATTTATATATTGATGTATGCATGTATGTATTTATATATTGATGTATGTATGTATGTATTTATATATTGATGTATGCATGTATGTATGTATTTATTTATATACTGATGTATGTTTGTATGTATGCATTTATGTATGTATGTATGTATTGATGTATGTATGTAATGTATGTATGCATACACGCTTAATTTACTTGAACCTTGCTCTTGTACCATCACGTATAGAGGGAAGATGGAATTGGCGCTTTTGGGCCACATAGGTGACCTCAGGACGATCATGCCATAAGTAGCGAGTGCCTCTCTAATAATCCATCTCTATCTGTGTCTTCTTCTTGATCTGTCCTGTAATTCTTTGGTTGAAATCTCTCGTGGCTGACTGTGAGCCATTCTCATTTAAGTGGCCGAACCACTTGATTTTCTGCTTCTCTGTGTGTCGTAGACGTGGTGTAGTTACTACCGTCTGTCTTCTGATGTCCTTTCTTAGCTTGTCAAACCTGACGTTGTTTGCTGCTTTCCTAACACATCTCATTTCACATGTGGTTATTTTATTATGTTATTTCTCAGTAAGTGCCCACGTCTTCCTTAGTAAGTGCCCATGTCTTCCTTAGTAAGTGCCCATGTCTTTCTTAGTAAGTGCCCATGTCTTTCTTAGTAAGTGCCCATGTCTTTCTTAGTAAGTGCTCATGTCTGGCCCTGGTAGCACAGTGTTGGTCGGAATATGCTATTAATTAGTTTTATCATGGTGTTAAGTTGGATGTTGGAGCGTGTAAGCAGCGAGAGTAGCTGGTAAGTAAAAGAATTGGCTCTTTGTGATCTTATGTCAGTTCCTTGTCAAACTTCCCATGTTCTGTGAACGTGCATCCAAGATTCTCTTACTTGTTCGGTTTTGCTGTCTTCAGTATATGGATGCAGTGGGCTTGGCATTCTGCAAACTTTCATGGTCTCTGATTTGGCAATGGTAGTTTTCTTATCATAATGTTTACAACTGTGATGGTGATTATTCATGCGTTCTCGTAGCCAGTTTGGGTATACTGGTGGTCTGCGAAAAATAGTTCATTCAGTTCTAGTGAGTTTGGGTTTACTTCTTTCGTAATTCTGTCAAATATAGATTATAAATAGTAATGGTGACAATACGCAACCCTGTCTGACTCCTGTTGTTACATATAACTAGTTTGTATTGCCTGCTGTTGTCCTGACTGCACTTTGACTATTTGCATATAATGACACTGTGTTTTCCAGTAGATGTCCTAGTGGACCATATTCTTCTTATACTACCCACAACTTACTTCTGTTAACCCTGTCAAAAGCTTTTTCTTGGTCCACACAACTGATGTTAAACTGCCTGGTCATATTCATCTGCTTTGTTCAGAGGCTTGTCTGAGAGCAAATATTGCATCAGTGCAACTTTCTACTTTTTCTGAATACAAAGTGTGCTTCGCTCAGTATGTATGTATGTATGTATGTATGTATGTATGTATGTATGTATGTATACATGTATGTATGTATGTATGTATGTATGCATGCATGTATGTATGTATGTATGTATGTATGCATGTATGTATGTATGCATGTATGTATGTATGCCTCTATGTTGGTATGCATGTATGTATGTATGTATGTATATGTGCAAGCATGTATGTATGTATGTATGTGCGTATTATGTACCTATATATGTATGAATTATCTTCATGTAGGTATCTATGCATCTCTGTAAGATTACATATATTTGTATAAAAATATGTGTATGCATTTATCAATTAATGTTTGAGTGTATGTTCTATCTATATATCTATGTATACGCCTGTGTATCTGTCTTTCTTTGTCTGCCTGTCTGTGTTACGTTCTTTCTGTCCGCCCATTTTGTGCTGCAGAGTTATAGAACAACCACTGCAACTAAATAATTCCTTCGAAAAAAAGTGAACCTTGAGAACAGTAAAAAGTAATAATTGTTTAAATGTTAGTTAAATATTATCTTATCCAATAACGAACACTCTCAACAGCCAAAAATTTCTAATGATTCTCAGAAGTGATCCAAAAGGAAAAAGCCGTACAACTGAGAATTTTGTACATACCTTATTTGAAGGGAATATGCTATAAATTCATTTTTTTGTAACATAAACTGTACTTACCTTCTGTGTTCATGTTTTGAAATATGCAAAGGAAGCAAAGACAGTGAAGACGTTTGTGAAATTATTTCCAAAGTTCTTAAAAATACTTTTGTTTCATAAAATATCTACACATGTTTATCTATTTGTCTGTCTGTCTGTCTGTCTGTCTGTCTACCTAATTACTACCTGACTAAGTATAAACGTCCCATCTGAGAAACACTATCCCACTTACTTAAACCCACCCACCTACCTACCTACCTACCTACCTACCTACCTAACCTGCCTACCTGCCTGCTTACCCATCCACCCACCTGCCTGCCTGCCTGCCTGCCTATCTATCTGCCTGCCTGCCTGCTTGCCTGCCTACCTACCTACCTACCTACCTGCCTGCCTGCCTGCCTGCTTGCCTACCTACCTACCTACCTACCTACCTACATACATACATACATACATACATACATACATACCTATCTACCTATCTACATACCTACTTACGTAGCTACCTATTATCTACAATTTACTTATCTATCTATCATTCTCTCTGTGTGTCGTCGATTTACTGTTTGAAAGATTGATATGTGTCTTGGTCTGTCCATACTGATGTTTCCTATTGGGTTAACTTTCTGCAAGCGTTTCCGTTGCCAACATCAACGGAGTGGCCCGGGCAGTATATCCATGTATGTGATGTCATCAGTCAATTCAAGACTTATGTAATGGCCTAATTTCCTCCCTAGTGCTTGAGCAGGTGTTGTGGTATGTTCTTACCATGATCTTGAAGTTTTCCTTTGGGGTATCCTGTGAAACTCAATCCGTTTATAACACCTTTGTGCACTGATCAATCCGCTGGAGCGGTTTTAGTACAATCCAAGTACGACTCTCAGCGCTTCATTCTGTACCAGGTCCAGTTTGGTAACTTGTGTATAATGTCAACAAGCCTAGGCCAAGATCTATTTTGGATAGGACAAGACAATTGTTCCCATAAGGGTAAATAATGTTTGTCGTGGTAATTTTAAGTATGATGTGGCCTTGGGGACTGAAAGTCCTTGTTTGGCCTTATGTATCTTTTTTCTTTTTCAGCATGTGTGCTAAAAGCCAATATACTATCCAGGTGGATACCTAAGTACTTTAAATTTTGCCTTCTCTCAATAGGCGCATTTTCAATTGTAATGTCGGGCATTTTGTCCTTGATATTTCTATTGTTCAAGGAGCACCAGAGAACTTTTTTTTAATTAATAACTTTCTCTTTGACTTGGCACCAGTCCGTCACATTATTCTTCTGTTCTTAGAATTTTGATGCGGTGATATGTCGGTTGTGGCCCTGTTCGTATAGTAGAATGTCATATAGAAAAGTGAGTTATTTACAGTCGTATGGTTGATGTAGTTTATCTTGGTCGGCTGTGTATTGTGTATTATGTTAAATAATACTGTTGTTAATGGGGATCTCTGAGGTAGCCCTGGGAATATTTGTACTGACTGAGATGTCCACGTTCTACACTTTAGCGCTATAGTTCTACTAAAAAATGAATTAGTTGCCCACTTGATGATGCACGTTTCTAATCTCATTTCTAACATTACTGTCTGTAGCGCTGTGTACTGCACACGAATGTATGCGTCCTTAAGATCAAGTGCCACTAATAATGTCTGCTCTCTTCTCTGAAATGTCTCATATGTTTCGAAGGCTGCTGTTGCAACATTAGTTGTATTACGGTTGGGCTGGCAAGCTGTTGTTCTCCGATTCCCATATCAGTCTTTTTTACAATTAATTTTTTCCATGGTTTTGCCACATGTATTTTGCAAGATGATGATGCGGAAGGACGCTATAGGAGTGTTATTCTTTACTATTTTAGGTATGGATTTAATGTAGCTGTGTAGCCAAAAACTTAGGCTTTTGGTGATAATGGCACTATGGTTGTAGTCTTTGGTGATAGGCTGTATGTTGCCCTTTTGATCTAGGAGTAGCATAGGCCACGGGACCAGGAGCGATGTCTTTTGAGTGTTTGATAATCCGTTCTACCTCTAGTTCTGAGAGTATATTTTCTTCTGATGTATGATACGGTAGGTTACTTGTATAGTTTCTAGTTCTCATTTGATCTTGGTGATTCCCTTGCTCAGCTTGTTGCAGGTGTCTTTTCAATAGTGCTTACCCTTTCTCTTCGTCTGTGTTTAGGAGCCTGCCTGTTTCATTGTGCATAGAGTACGCAGTGATATATATATACTTTCTGTACCCATGCTTCCATAAAACTTCGAGAATTTCTGTAAAGCTTTATCATATACTAACTGTAGTGAACATTTGATTCACTTTCTCATTTTCGTTTGATTTGCTAGCGGTTTAAATGTATTTGTAGCCTGTTTCACGTTGTCTTCGTATCTATTTTTAGCTTGTTGTGTTAATGTTGTAGACTTCCAATTCCGTTGCCAAATGTAGACTTTAATTCTTTTCTCTTTCCAGGCTTCCTCGATTTGTTCAATCCGTCACGGTGATAGTCGAGAATGTTCTCTTGTGGATTTCTTTTTCCATGCTTGGGTAATAATTTTACCACGCACCGTTCAGTCTATCTATCTATCTATCTATCTATCTATCTATCTATCTATCTATCTATCTATCTATCTATCTATCTATCTATCTATCTATCTATCTATCTATCTATCTATCTATCTATCTATCTATCTATCTATCTATCTATCTATCTATCTATCTATCTATCTATCTATCCGTCCGTCCGTCCGTCTGTCTGTTTATCTGCCTGTCTGTCTGTCTGTCTTTGCAATTCGTGCTGCTGATTTATAGAAACAATAAAATAATTTCAACTAAATGTTTTTTTTAAAAAAGCACCATATCTAGATAGTATAAAAATTTAATAAGTTAGAAAAAGAATAAAAATTTGCTTTGAAGTTTTATTAACTCTGTATAGAATATTTTCAATAGCAAATTAGTTATAATGATTCTAAGAAGTATGTAATTGCAGGAGCTATAATACTAAAAATGTGGTATATCCATTTTAAAATCACAAAGTCCGACAAGATTACATCTTCTAAAAAATACTTACCAACTATGTTCATGTTTTGACGTATATAGAAATAAACAAAATCAGGACAC
The DNA here is from genome assembly GCA_009760885.1 of Achatina immaculata. Lineage (NCBI taxonomy): Eukaryota > Metazoa > Mollusca > Gastropoda > Stylommatophora > Achatinidae > Lissachatina > Lissachatina immaculata. Next base: position 34,137,817 of record CM019721.1, on the reverse strand, counting down.
ATGTTTGTAAAATTTTTTCTAAGATTATTTTAACAATTTTTTTGTGTTTCTGAATCTATTCATCCATTCATTCATCCATCCATCCATCCATCCATCCATCCATCCATCCATCCATCCATCCATCCATCCATCCATCCATCCATCCATCCATCCATCCATCCATCCATCCATCCATCCATCCGTCCGTCCGTCCGTCTGTCCGTCCGTCCGTCCTTCCATCCGTCTATCCATTTTGTGGTGCTGAGTTATACAAGTAATTCATGCACTTCATCTAAATAAAAAAAATAATGAATCAGAACACTAACACTGTTACGGAAAGTAATTTGAGATGAAGTTTGTATAATTCTGTAACGAAACAATTTCAATGGCAAGTTATTTTACATTGATTCTGAAGTATATGTAAATGTAGAAGAAATACTAATGACCATTTGGTATACACATTGTTCGACGAGAAAAGTTCTAGCACTGATATTTTATAAACAAAATTTTTACAAACTTGCTTACCCCCTGTATTGATGTTTTGAAATATAAAAAGAAAACAATTTTAGAAAAGGCGTTTGTGAAATTATTTTTAAAGTTCCTTTAAAAAACTTTTTGTTTCTCCATCCATCCATCCATCCATCCATCCATATCTTTGTTATCTATCGCAAACTGAAACCGTCTACCCGCAATGTCAAAAAAGAATTGTTATTGAGCAAGACATAGTGACTGATATCTTTTTCTCTTAAGCTTATTTAGATTTCTTTGTTTTTTATTCGGTTAGCGGGGTAGGGGTATCCCCTATCAAAAGAGAAGTAAGATGCCTGTTTACCCCCGTCAGTCTACGGGACACCCTTGGGCAAGGTGGAGTACCCGTTTAGCCCCCCGATCAGGGTGACGTGAAGCCATGGGAGCAGGTGGTGGATGGAATGGGAGAGCAGCCGACAGATAATGTTGGTTATGGTCATCATTCTATGATGGTAGGCAGATGATCTCAATATAGGGATAATGGCTACGATCACTGACTAGTACAGTCACTGCCTGGAAGGAAAGCAATGGTAAACTATCTTCTGGAAATATACCAAGAAATCCAAACAGCAACATGGAAGGTCAAATAGGAAAACAGATCTGGTGGCGAGTACCCCAGGGTAGATAGATCTCATTTTAACACTGGGGAAGAGTGAGACAGAGGTCAGTAGCAGTAATTGTGATGACGGACAAAAGACAGTGTCACTAAGGAAAACCCCTGTATCAAACTAAAAAGAAATATAAGAGTAGGAACACAGAATGTGAAAAGTATATATGAGGGAAAGTATCAAATAATAAGTGAAGAGATGAAAAGAACGGGGATACACATTGTGGGAATCTGCGAACATCAATGGAAAGGATCAGGACACTTCAAGAGCGAGATAATATCTTTATATACTCTGGTGGAGAATTAGGAGGAAAGAATGGAGTGGCTTTTTACTTGAAAAAATCAACATCAGAAGCATTGCTAGGTTACAATCTAGTAAGTGATAGAGTCCTCACTATCAGACTTAAGGGCATTCCTAGAAATATAACAATCATCCAGATATATGCACCTACATCAGCAACAGAAGAAGAGAAAGTAGAAGACTTTTATAACACACTGCAAAAAACGATAGACCAAGTACGGAAAAATGATATTGTATTAATAATGGCGGATTTTAATGCAAAGACTGGTACAGAAGGAGCAGAATACGAAGGATATATCGTGGGGAAATTTAGCATAGGACATTGAAATGAGGCAGGTGACAAACTAATGGCGCTTTGCATAGAAAATCAGCTAACGATCGCTCACATACTTTTTAAACAACATCCAAGAAGACTTTACACATGGACATCATCTAATTGGAAAACCAAGAATAAAATAGATTACATTTTAGTGCAAAGAAGGTGGAGATCAAATATAACGTCAGTAAAAACTTTACCATGTGCTGATTGTGACACGGACCATGAGTTATTAATAGCAGACAGGAAGATAAAGATAAAAAAGACCGTTACTCCGCTTTGATTTTACAAAAATACCAGAAAAAATACAGTATAGAAGCGAAGAACCTTTTTTAAAAAATCCTGATGCCAGTACAGGAGGAGATGACACCAGATGAATTGGCTACGCAGGCCAGAGACAGCTTAATAACAACAGCTAAAGATGTGCTTTCAGTAAAGACAACACAAAAGAATGGATGGATTACAGCAGGCACACTAGAACTTATAAAACAACAGATTGAAATGAAGACGCAATGGAAAGTGACAAACAACAAAAAAAGAGGAATATAAATCTTTAACAAAAGAAGTACGAAGAAACATAAGAAAAGACACCAAAAAAACCCAATACATGTAAGATAGTTGTGAAAGAATAGAAGGACATCAGAACTGTAGAAGATCACAATAGAAATGATGATTTAAAGAAATGAAGATAATGACGAGAAATGCCACATCTAAGCTAAATGTAATTTGTGACAAGATGGGGAATATTTTGATATAGACAGAGGAAATTCTAAAAAGATGGAAGGAATATTGCAGAGGAATGTATGAAACAACCCACTGTGAAAGCAGAAATCAACAGTGTGAATTATTATTGGAAGAGAAAGAACCCGAACCGACAATAGAAGAAGTTTTATAGGCAATAAAGAATCTGAAAAATGGTAAATCACTAGGATGTGATAACAGCTGGACTTTTTAAAGTAGGAGGAAAGAAAAGTGCAACAATCTATCATGCACTATGTAAAAAGATACGATATTGAGGCATTTAGCCAGAAGAATGAAAAGGAACTGTATTCATACCACTGCCCCTCTGCTGGCGATATTCTTCAGAAGCCGTGCGTGGAGCGGTGCTCCTCCTGGCCAATGAAGAAAAGTGCAAATGAGGTTGCCGCGCGGCACCACTGCGGAAAAGGAGGTAGAAAGGATAAAGCGAAGCAAACAGTCAAATCACGGCACCTCTGGTCTTGAGGTAGGCCACGTCCTAAGTGCACTCATATTGGGTGAAATGCCTGAACCGGCTTAACCCAGAGGTTAAGACACTGCTGGCGAGACTCTTCGGATGCCGCGCGTGGAGTGAAGCTCCTCCCGATCAAGGAAGAAACTGCGGAAAAAAGTAAGGGGTGCTGTGCGGCGCCGATGTGAAAAGGTGAAGGAAAAGATAAAGTGAAGTTTAATTGGTATGTCCAGTAGTATCCCTGCGAGAGCTACACATACCACGGCGCCTCTGTTCTAGAGGCCGGCCACGTTCGAAATACACCTACACTGGTGAAATATGCCTAAACTGGCACACACCAGGGGTGAAACTTGATGGCTAGACATATCATGCCACCTCCGCTCTAGAGGTCGGTCACGCCCGATATACACCCATACTGGTGAAATATGCCTAAACCGGCACACACCATGGGTGAAACCTGAAGGCTACGCATATCACAGTACTTCTGCTCTAGAGGTCGGTCTCGTCCCAAACACGCCCATATTGGGATAATATGCCTAAACCGACTCAACCCGGGGGGGGGGGGGAGTCACTAGCGGCGAGGATTCGTCCTCCTGGGCAAAAGCTCCATCCTGGTCACAACTAGGAAGGGTAGCGGCCACGACCATAATATACTGAAGTCGGAGACACTGGACCAGGGCAGTTTAGATAGGCAACTACCTCTCACCCAGCGGGGATGTATGCGTATCCTAATCAAGCTGAGGTTTTCCGGTGAGAAAGTCCAACTCTGGCCTGGGTGGGCTACCACCTCTCACCCAGCGGGGATATACTCATATCCTTCTTCTTCTTCTTCGTTCGCATTGTCTGTCTATATCTGCAGTCCTGTCTCTTGGATAAATTTCACTGTTTTTTGTAATTCATGTATGGAACCATAGAGCTTATCTTCTAGAGTGGTTTCACTATCAAAGAAATGAGAGTAAAACACGTAACAAAATCCCCGTGGATAACTCCCGATATATTGCAACTCATGAGGAAACGGGATGAAGCTCACAAAAGCAGAAATTTCAGTAGCTATCGTTCACTTAGGAATAAGGTGCAGTATTTAATTAGGCAGGAAAAGAAAAATTACTTCAGAAATTTAGTGAAAGACAAAACTGATAGTAAATCAATTTGGAAAGCGATTAATACTCTTGTAAATAAAAGGAAGCAAACTGACCCACAAACACTTAATAGTGAACATACTTGCACTAACTTCAGTGAACATTTTAGGGAAGAAATTAGTATTCTAAAATCTTCATTACCGACCCCAAATTGCGACCTGAGCGTGTTGAAAACTTTCAGCGACAGTAAATGTGTAAAGCTAAAACAAATTAATATTCCTTTCCTCACAGTCGGTGAGGTTTATAACTACATCCGGTCCTTAAATAACACTAACTCAACAGGATGTGATGACATTAGTAACAAGATACTACGCTACGCTGCACCAGTTATCACAGACACACTAACATACTTATACAACTTGTGTATTGACAAAAAATATTTCCCTGACGCTTTTAAACTCGCCAAAGTTTTTCCTCTTTTTAAGTCTGGACAGACTAGTGACCTCTCAAACTATAGACCCATATTTATTCTGTCATCACTATCAAAACCTCTTGAAAAACATATACAAAAGTTAACTCTGCTCCACATGCAAGAAAACAATCTACTAATAGACAGTCAGTCAGGTTTTAGACCAAATTACTCCTGCCACATAGCATTAACTAAAATGACAGAAAGCTGGCTGTCTAATATAAATGATGACAAATTGTGTGGTGCTGTCTTTGTTGATTTTAAGAAAGCCTTCGATATGATTGATCATGAAATTCTTGCAAAAAAGCTAGAAGGCTATAGATTACATCCTGACCTAACAAAATGTATTACATCTTTTCTCTCAGGTAGAAAACAAGTAGTTTGCTTTAGAAACAAAATATCTGGCTCGTCTGTGGTTGATACCGGTATTCCTCAAGGCTCCATTCTTGGTCCTCTTCTCTTTGCTATCTATATTAACGACCTACCACTACATTTAAAGCACTCTTCATGTGATCTTTTCGCTGACGACTGTACTGTTTACAATAGTGAATATGACATCAATAACCTACAGACAACGCTCCAAAATGATATAAACAGTTTGATTAAATGGAGTAATAAAAATGGTATGTTGATAAACACCAACAAAACAAAATCCATGCTCATCACTACAAGACAGAAACTGCAAAATGCAACTAAAACTTCACTACAGCTTTGTGCTGGGACTAAGGCAATAGAAAATGTTCATGAACATAAAACCCTAGGACTCATCATTGATCAGCATTTAACTTGGAATTCTCACGTACATAACCTAACAAATTTGATTGCACAGAAAGTTTACCAATTAGCCAAGATTAAACACTTTATCGACAAAAACACAAGAAAAATATACTACATATCACATATACAAACACACTTAGATTACTGTTCCACAATCTGGGATGGATGCTCAGTCTCAAACACAAAAAGGCTCCACTCACTTCACAAGCGAGCATTAAATCTTATATGTGACAAACACCCAGTACAGACTGTAGATCAACATAAACAACTCAAAATTCTACCCCTCAAAAATAGAATCATTTTTAACAAAGTTAAGTTTGTTCACAGAATTCTGTCGCACAATGCTCCGCCTTACTTGTGGTCACTGTTTACGTATAACACTAAACATAGCCAGCGTTTAAAAAACTGTCTTCTTCCTAAACCCAGAATTGATATGTACAAGAAAAGCCTTGCATACTCTGCAGTACAGCTGTGGAACACCCTCCCCTACAATTTAAAATCCATTGGTAATACTTCATCCTTCAACTCAAACCTGTTTCATTATTTACTTGCATGTAATTATATGCCTCCATAAAATAGCCAGCACTCTCTCAACACATGGCTCGTAAACCATCAGGTGCTTCAGTGACATAGTTAGAAAAGCAACTTGTTAGATATTGTTAGAAATTATTTTAATGTTTGTTTTTAAAAAATATGTTAGAAGATCTGTATTTACAATGTATTTTTATTTATGTATATGTCTGCGGGTGTATGTGTGAGTGAGTGCTATTTTATTATGTTAATTACTTCTTCTCTTTTACCTTGAATGTAGTAGTTAAATCTTACACTCCTTTGATATGTTTTTACTAATTTAATTTGTATTTTTGTACTAAATCAAGTGTGTGGGAAGAATGAAAGATGGAGTGATGAAGGGCAGAATGTAAGACGGGCCTGCGTGCCCAATTCTTTACCCTTGAAAAATAAAGATTATTCATTCATTCATTCATTCATTCATTCACTGGGCCAGTAATTATTTCTCAGTGTTTCATAGTTGGTGCAGTTTTGGAGGATATGTTCCACAGTTTGAGTCACCTGGGCACATGTACATAGATTAGTAGTACCAACCTTAAACTTTGTATACCTATGACTTCGGAGTCGGCTGTGTCAAGTTCTGAGACGGAAGATGGTGACTTGTTCCTTTCTGTTTAGCATGCGATAGTCATCATGTGGTGGTGTTTGTGGCTTCCTGTATGTTTTTATCATGCTTTTCTTCTGATTATAGGTGATTGGTATGTCTGGTTGCTCCATTTCAGTGCCCTCTTTGGCAAGACGGACAGCTTTCTCATTGCCTGGTATCCCACAGTGGGAGGGAATCCACTGCAAAGTGACTCCATGTTGTAAGCCAATTTTTTATAAGGAATCCTTAAGGTCTGGTAGTTTGTTGCACTGAAGAGCTTCCAGTACTGATCTTGCATCTGTGAGAATTACTACGGGACATGTATCAATTCTGGAGTCTGATAGTTTTTCAATTGCAGCAATAATTGCCCTAACTTCTGCATCATAGTTGTTGCAGTATTTTCCAGTGGGTATGGAAATTATGTCAGTGGTGTTGTTTGGATATTCAATATGTGCTCCTGCCCCTCCATTCTTTATGGCATTATGTGCACATCCATCTGTATACACACGTATCCAGGTGTCACATGGATATTTATCATCTAGAACACTAAGTGTGGCTGTTGATCTTACAAGACTGCTCTGCATCTCACCATTCTGCACACCTTTTACTTCAGTCTGAATAGTTATTTGTGTATAATCTGCTTGTTTCCATGGTGTATGCTCTGGTACAGATGATAATGGAGTGACTACAGTTGGAAGGTTAGGTATCAGCTTACGCATACGCTTGGCCTGATGAATGAAGCTGCTTCTTTTAAGCCGTCTCAGTGCCAAGTTATTGAATCTCTCCTTCATGGGATGGCTTATAGAGGTGAGGAATTTCTCTCCCATGGTTATGACCTTTGTCTCTCTACGTTCCTTTAGCACTTGGACACCAACTATTTTCTGCATTTCTACTATTGGTGTGGACCTCATGGCACTGTGATAATCCGTAGTTACTGATTTTGAACCTTGTCTAGATTATGCAGCGTAGTGTTTGATACTGTGCACCAAGATGTTGAGCCATATTCTAAATGTGGTAGAATACTTTGCTGATATACATTATTGAGGATTCTTTCACTAGCTCCCCATGTGGTTCCACTCAATTTTCTTAATATGGCTAGTTTTCTTCTGGCTTTTGCTTCTGCACTGTTGATGTGTTGCTTCCAGGTCAGTTTTGAGTCAAGAGTCACTCCTAAGCAAGTGGGTTGGTTGTCCATCCTTAAGGATATTTCATTTACAAAGATCTTACCTGCTTTCTGTTTAGATGAGAGAGTGAACAGAGTGGTACTTGATTTCTCTGTGTTGATACTTACACACCATTTGTTTGTCCATGATGTCAAGATGTCTGCTGCTCTTTAGAGTCTCGGTGTAGCAACTGTTGCACGTTAATCTATACACCACATGACCAGATCATCTGCATACAGTGCTGCTTTGATTCCATAGGGAAGTTCCTTGACCATGTCATTAATGATTACCAGGAACAGTGTAAGGTGAAAAGACTCATCCTTGTGGTACACCGTGTCGCAGAAGTACTTTCTGGCTGTTGTGTCCTTCCATTACTACTCTAGCTCTTCTATTGCGTAAATAGGACTTTATCCAGGTGTACAGTCTTCCATTCACATTGCAGTTTCTTAGTTTCCACAGCAGACCTTTTTTCTATACTTTATCAAATGCTTTCTTCAGGTCTATCTATGCTGCTAGTACAAGGTTTTTCTCTTGGAATGCATCCTGACAATCTCTTGAGAGAGATAGGTCACTTGATCTTCCGTACTGTAGTACTGCCTAAATCCTGCTTGTTGTGGAACGAGAAGGTTTTCACTTTCTAGGTACCATTTTAGCCTCAGGTCAATGATGCGTTCCATCGTTTTGCATAGGCAGCTAGTGAGACTGATTGGCCTGTAGCTGGAGGCAATATCACTGTTATTCCCTGGCTTTAGCAGTGGTACCATGCTTGCTTCCTTCCAGATTTGAGGTAACTTACCTGTGCTCCAACACATATTGAAAATATCTAACAGTTTTCCCATTGCTGCCATTCCCAGGTTCTTGATCATTTCATTGGACACTCCATCTGGTCCTGGTGATTTCCTTGGTTTTAGTTTACTGACTGCTAGGTCTAACTCGCTGCGTGTGATTGGTGCATCCATGACCTCCATTCTTCTGCCTTGTTCCTCTTCTTTCTGTGGGTCAGTGCGCACTGTACGCTCTTTCTCTGGATGGATATCAATGTTGCAGTCCTGTGCAAACATGCGAGCAAAGTGATCTGCTGCCTGCTTACCTGTAAGAGTTTTCCCATCCTCTATTAGTGTAATCTTTGTATTTCTTCCAGTACTCTCATCATTTAACTGTTTGATTAGTTTCCACAGTTTCCTTCCATCCTTTTCAAAGTTTAGGGACTCTGTTTTCTCCCTCCAACTTTCCCATCTGGCTTCCAGCTTGGCCCTCTGAAATTTGGCCTTAGCATGTTGGTAATTATTATGGTGTTCTTGGCATGGTCTATTTTCTGCTTGCTTTCGAGCTGTTTCCACGTCATCATGGAGTTTTCCCAGCTCACTAGACCAGTATGGTTTATAGTCCCTACGAGCTCCTCTGGGAATGGTTTCACGGGCGGCCTAAAGGATACAAGCATTGAATTTCTTCACTGTGCTGTTAATATCCTTACCTTCTATGGACAGCTGTCCCACCAGGATATCTGTACGATGTTTGTACATTGTCCAGTTTGCTTTTTTATAGTTCCATCTGGGGAGAGGGCTACTGGTGTTAAGGACTTCATTTTCTATTGTCAGGAAGACTGGTCGATGGTCGCTACCTCCAAGTTGTTTTCTAACTTCGCGTGTAATGTTCCACTTCAGGTCTGGAGAGTGGAATGCCAGATCTGGTGTTGAGGTTGTACTCCAAGCTCTTGAGTAAAATGTTGGGGGATCCATTGGCTGGTTGATCAGGAGAAGTCCATTATCATCCTGCCAGCTCTCAACTTCCTCTCCTCTCTTGTCTATGTGGTCATAGTACCAGCTCTGGGAATGGCTGTTAAAATCGCCACAGTCTCTCTTTGTGTGGGATTGTTTCTAAAGCAAGTGGGCGTTCATTAGGACAGTAATAGTTAAGGAGGTGGAAATCTGTATTATTACTTTTTTAGATGGATCATCTGGTATTCAGCTCCTTCCATGAACACTCCCACCTGACATGCGCTGTTGTTATTCTTAACAAGTGTGAGTACTCCTCCTTTTCTTCTGTCCTGTCGGTCTGATCTAAAACACTGGTAGCCTCTGATTTTAAAGGTGGCATCTTTGGTTAGGTGTGTCTCCTGTATGCAGCATATACTTACCTGCTCTGCAAAAAGTATGTTCTCTAGTTCCACCTTTTTGCTATAGCCATCTCTAACACTGCTGACACCCTCAGCATTCCACTGCATTATTTTAAGTTCTTGCTTTTTGACAGTTTTCTTCTGTTGTATTTTTTGGCCAGTAGCTCTACTCTCATGTCTCCTGACTCCACAAGACGAACTGAGAGGACCTCCAGTAGCAGTGGGTGAACCCTTTCGAGGCAGGGGGCCCGGCACTGCACCTGCCTGGTTAGTCTTCACAGGGCGAGCACCATGTTTGAATACTGCAGATAGAGACATTTCATTAGCGATAATGCATGTTACCCTGATTTTTGCGATACGCCTTTTGGCTGGGTAACTCCGACTTCAGCACCTTTCCTTGCTAGGGCAGACTGTGGTCTTGCTCGGACTGCCATGAAGACAGTGTGGCTGGCCTGGCCAAAACTTTGTTTTCCAGCCTCTGGTGGCTGTACGTAAGCCCCTTCTCTATGTCAGAGGGTTTTGAGACAGTTCCGCAAAGACACTCCGACTTTGAGATGAGGAACCTGATAAGTACTTCAACGATACCCATTCCCCGCACCTATAGTCTACTGGTTCTGTTTTGTTTACATCATTCTAATAGCCATTGTTGTAAAGATCCATAGGCTTGTCATGTCCTGGATTCATTGGTTTCACACCAGACTTCCCTGATCCCCGCCAGAGATCTCCATGTCCCCATCCGTCCACCAACCTGACATTACATTTTACAAAAATAACAGTTACAATTAGTGTTGATTGCTACAAGATTCTGAGTTACAGAAGTAGGTCAGAGTTTTTAAGCAAACAGATCTATGTTCCCTGTCTCACAAACACTATGTTAAGATAAGTGTGCTCTTAACACAGTTGTTCCCAGGGGGATACTCATATCCAAATCACGTCGAGGTCTTACGATGAGAAAGTCCAACTCTAGACTAAACTGGTGCAACGAAAACCACGGTGTCATGCAATCCCGCTTCTGAGACCCACCAAGAATACAGGCTCAAGCTCTACGATACTCTGAACCCCTTGTGGTCCGCTCGGGATCTCGTGTGGTCCTTTCGGGGAACATACAGGAGACCACGGGACTTAACGAGGACCACAGGCGTAAATTCAGTAGGATCACAGGGCGGTCTCGGTGGTAGAAGCGAACGAAGAAGAAGAAGATACCACTGCCAAAAAAGGGTAATCTGAAATTATGCAAAAACTACAGAACTGTTGCTCTGATTATTCATGCCAGTAAAATTCTGTTAAAAATCATATTGGGTAGACTTCGTAAGAAAACAGAAGAATAAGTCAATATGGTCAAAGCTGGTTTCAGGCAATGGAAGAGGATCAAGAGATCATATATTCAATACAAGATTAATAAAAGATGAAATCTTATCTTATATCTTATATCCTTCCCGTGCCGTTAAACGTCACATAGGGCTCGCAAGGTAGTTCGCCAATTTTTCCTGTCTTGGCGAACCTTTCAACCTCATAAAGGGATTTTATGCCTATTAATTTGAATGAGAAATGCAGAGAGTTTAATGTGAATCTATATTCATCTTTTGCAGACTGTTCAAAGGCATTTGATTGTGTACAACACCAGAAACTTGGGAAATAATGGAAAAATGGGATTTCCAACACATTTGATAAATTATCATCACTGCTGTATCTATACCAACAAGCAGCAGTAAGAATAAATGGTGAAACAACAACTTGGTTTGACATAAAACAAGGGATCCGTCAGGGGTGTATATTGTCGCCTTACTTATTTAATTTGTATACCGAAAATATAATGAGGAATGTTAGAGAAGATGTAGACAAAGAATATTACGGTGCCATAACAAATGGAGGTTATGAAATACCAGAGATTAGATATGCTGATGACAGAATATTACTGTCCATAACACAAAAAGGAATGGAAAAACTAATTATGTCAGTCCGTAAGAACAGCGAAGAGCAAAACCTCTATCTTAATGCGAAGAAAACAAACTAGATTTATGATAACTGACAAAACAAATAATGCAGATGAAATATGTATCAAGGAGGACAAATTGGAAGAAGTAGAGAGTTTTGAATATCTTGGATCACTACTAACTAATAATGGAGATACAGTGAGTGAAATTAAATGTAGGACATCTATCGCTCTTCATAAAGTAAAACTACTAAAGAATCTGCGGAGAAGAACAGACAGAACAATAAGAATAAGATTTTTAAGGTCATGCATCTTTCCCATCGCAATATATGCATGTGAGACCTGGACACTTAACAAAACAGCTGAGAAACACATAAATGGCTTTGAATGTAAATGCTACAGAAGAGTTCTTCAAATATCATGGACACAAAAAAGAACAAATATATCCATACTATAAGAACTTAATATTGAAGAAGGCTGGTTAGTGAAGAGAACTAAACAAAGAAAACTTAAATATTTCAGACACATTAAACGTCATGATAATCTAGAGAAGACCGTCTTGGAAGGGTACATAATGGGAAAAAGAAAGAGAGGAAGACCAAGGCGAAGATGGCTGCAAGACATCGTTGATGATCTGCGAATGGATGTATCAGCAGCAGGGCATCTTGCTCAAAACCGAGAGGCCTACAGGAGTGCTGTTAGGGAGGCAAAGTTACGCAAGGAACATGCAAATGACTGAATGATGCCTTCATCACGTCCACATAGTACCCATCATGAACATGAATGTAGGACACCTATACACACGTCAAAGATATACAGAAATGGTGGTTTACATATGGCCAATTCTGTTTTATCGGCGTGAAGCATGGTCTATGAATGAAACAGTTGAGTAGAGAAATGGCGGCCATTGAAATGTGGTGTATAAGAAAAATGTTGAAGGTACCATGGACTGCTAAGAAAACCAATGAATAAGTCTCCCGAGATTCTGGAATTAAAATGCAAATTACAGATCAGAGGCAAACAACCGAGATTTATAGAGCACTTCTCGAGAAGATGAAAACTGGAACACAAAAGTGGAAAAATTGAGAGAGGGAGAGACAGAAGTTACTGGTCGGGCTGTCAGTGTGGCTAGGACGAAAGTCACCGGCGGAGCTTACAATATCTCAAAAGACAGGGAATTGTGGAGAGAAATGATCGCCTACGCCGCGCGGCATGGCACATGATTGATTGATGAGGATATATATATATATATATATATATATATATATATATGTATATATATATATCTGTGTGTGTGTATTTATATACGGATGTACAATGCATCCAACCGTCCGTCCTTCCGTTCAACCACTCACAAATACATCCACCCATTCACCTATCCACTACACGCACACAAACACCTATCTATCTATCTATCTATCTATCTCTATCTATCTATCTATCTATCTATCTATCTATCTATCTATCTATCTATCTATCTATCTATCTATCTATCTATCTATCCATCCATCTATCTATCTATCTATCTATCTATCTATCTATCTATCTATCTATCTGTCTGTCTGTCTGTCTGTCTGTCTGTCTGTCTGTCTACCTACCTACCTACCTACCTACCTGTCTGTCTGTCTGTCTATCTATCTATCTGCCTGTGTGCCTGTCTGTTTGTCTGTCTGTCTGTCTGAAAGTCCTTATGCCTGTTGCATTTCTCTGTCTATCTAGTATATGTTGTTGACTTATGAAAACAATACAACCACTTTGTCTAAATAAATAAGTAAAGCACCCGATCAGAACATGTTAGTGACAGCTAATAAATTAAAAAGTGAGGGAAAATATTGTTTTAAATTTTATATACTTCTGTAATGGGCATTTTGAAATGCGAAGAAGTTATATTGATTCAAAAAACTATATTAAAGCAGAAGCAGTACTATTGAACATATGGAATATAATTTTTTAAAAGGAACGTGTTATAAAACAAATATACCTACCAGCTGTACATGTTTTGAAATACCAAAAGAAAACAAAGTTAGTAAAGACATTTCAGAAGGTATTTTTAAAGTATATAAAAATCTGCTTACCTATCTACTACCTGCCTGCCGGCCCCAGTGTCTTTTCTCAACAATCGATTTCAGCGACTTCATCTACATTTCTGCCAACAAGGTGTTTCTTATGGTGTTTGACCAAACTATTCTTCTCATCCTTCACAGACATTTAGTCTGGAAAGAATTCAGTTTGTTTTCTATTGTTTTGGTGCTTTTCTAGCTATGACAGTATTTTATCAAGGGTATCTAACCCTTGAGATAATTCTAAATTATTGTGTAAGAGTTAGGCCCATGCTTGCTTTCTCTGTCAGAGTTCGTGACTTTCAAGTCATTCGTTGCATGTGGAAAGTAAGTTTTGTGTTCTATATCTAAGAAGAAAGTTTCAACTCAGAGAGGAGAATAATTTTGACTGTTGAGTGAGAAGGTAGTGTAGTTCGTCTTGTTTGAGAAATGTAGTCGTGTTAGTTATGTGATAGTTGTTAGCTTGAATTCTTATGGCGCTATCATAGTAACCTGTTTGGTAGATAGTTATATATGTATGTATGTGGTTACTTTCTGTACTGGGTGCATGGATAAAAGCGAAACATAAATGATTTATTTTATTCTATTTTGTTTTATGTTTCTCAGCTTCAATGTTATTTATGTCTGTCTGTCTGCCTGCTGCCTGCCTGCCTGCTGTCTGTCTGCTTGCATGCCTGTCTCTGCCTGTCCTTCAGTCTGAACGTCCGTCCGCCTGCCTGCCTGTCTCTCTGTCTGTCTAGTAGGTGTAGCTGACTTATAGAAATAATACAACCACTTAAGTACAGCAATCGACCAGAACATGTTAGTGGCAGCAAATAAATTAAAAATTGAGTGAAAAAATGTTATTTCAAATGTTATATACTTCGGTAATGAACATTTTGAAATGCGCAGCAGTTATAGTGATTCAGACGCACTACTATTGAACATTTGGATATACTTTTTTAAAACAGATTAATATTTTGTAAAACAAAATATACCTACCAACTGCATACATGTTTTCAAATAACAACAGAAAACAAAGTTAGTAAAGACTTTTGAGAAATTATTTTTAAAGTATATAGAATCTACCTACCTAACTACGTACCTAATTACCTAAATGCCTGGCTACCTAACTCTGTCTGTCTTACTTGCCTATATGTCTGTTTGTCTGGTCTTGCAGAAATATTGATATGATACAGTCAATTAATTTTATATTAACGAAAAAAACATAAGACATAACTTTAAACAACTGAAAACTTAAATGTACAACACTAATGTTACTTCTATCTTTCAATAATTATACATAAGTTATCATTTTACATAGTAAAGTAGTTATATTTGCTGTGTAAACTGTGTACGTATATCAGTTACTCTGACATTTCTTATTGTTTCGTTTCTACTTTACTTTAAGAAAAATTATAAAATCTTCATACTTTTTAAAATAAACTACTTACTAACTGTATTAATGTTTTGAAATATGGCAAGAAAAATATAGCATAAACACTAATGAAATTATTCCCAGTATTCTTACAACTATATTTTCGTTATAAAAAATTCTACTGACGTATTTACAATAAAACGGTAAAACAGAAAAAATCATTTTGAAGAACAATTTCTTGATGTGACGAAAACATCGAAACGTCACCCGGAGAACATGCCCCAACCCACCCCAGTGTCTTTTCTCAACAATCGATTTCAGCGACTTCATCTACACTTCTGAAAACAAGGTGTTTCTTATGGTGTTTGACCAAACTATTCTTCTCATCCTTCACAGACATTTAGTCTGGAAAGAATTCAGTTTGTTTTGTATTGTTTTGGTGCTTTTCTAGCTATGACAGTATTTGGTCAAGGATATCTAACCCTTGAGATAATTCTAAAGTATTGTGTAAGAGTTAGGCCCATGATTGCTGTCTATGTCAGAGTTCGTGATTTTCAAGTCATTCGTTGCATGTGGAAAGTAAGTTTTGTATTCTATGTCTAATATGAAAGTTTCAACTCAGAGAGGAGAATAATTTTGACTGTTGAGTGAGAAAGTAGTGTAGCCTGTCTTTGTTGAGAAATGTAGTCGTGTTAGTTATGTGATAGTTGTTAGTTTGAAATATTATGCCGCTATCTTAATAACTTGACTAGGTAGCAGCCCGGAATTATTTGTGTTGGAGTATGCGAGTTTCTAAGAAATCGTTTTCATATATTTTCGTCGTCAGCCATCACCATCATCATCACGTTCACTCGATAAAGATAATGGCAAGATAATGCAGTCTTGATAGATATATCCAATGTGCCAGTATGTGATCGTCCTGAATGTTCTGTAAAGAGTATATCATTGTAGGAAGTTTTTCGTCGTTTTCTGTCTGTACACCAGTAATGTAGTCAGCACGATAGACAACCAGCAGCATACTAGCATAAGCAATATAATATAAGTTAACTAGAAGATTACACCATTCATTTAATTATTGTGCTCTGTTATATAACCTTCCGGGTGACGTAAAAGATGGCGGGAGCTTTTTAACGCTCTTGCCGGAATACTTTCGTATGAATCTTTTATGTCGACACATATCGTAAACTGGGATGCTGCAATGAGAGAAGAACAGCAGAATTTCTAAAGGGGATAAGCTGTCTTGATTAGATCTTTACTCCTAGAATAATACTTGAAGAACAGATTGAAAAGTAAAGACCATTAATCCTGAACTTCATAGAGTTTTAAAAAGACATTTTATAGCACAGACAGAGATTCATTGTGGAGAATTTTAAGAATATATGGAATAATTATCTAAGATTGTGAGCATAAGTATGGAACTCTACAGTGGACATGTTTCTGTAGTCAACACAGAAGAAGTAATAAGTGAATGGTTCCAGACTGAAACAGGGGTGAAACAAGGATGTGTATTATCTGCCCTGATTTTTGGAAGTGCCATAGATTTCGTAATGAAAAAAATGCTGCACAGGTAAAACGAGCATTGATTAAGTACACGAGACCCAACTAGCAGATCTTGATTTTGCAGATGACATAACTCTTATTAGTGACAATGTGAACCAATGCAAGTAAAAAAAGATACCCTGTCTTCAATGGCTGGTAAAATAGGACTTGGAATTAACAAGGAAGGATAAAAGAAAAATAATGAATCTTCTCATTAATCACGAATGAAAAAACTACGTAGAAAGAACAAGTGTTGAAGAAGTAAACGATTTTGCATACTTTGTCAACTACATAGACCAGGATGGTGACACCAGGAAAGAAGTTAGAATTCGAATTGCAAAAGCAGCATTGACCTTCAAGAATCTCGAGAACATATGGCATTCAAAAATTATAAGCACAAAAACTAACTTAAGATGATTAATTTTATCCACCCTCATTTATGCATGTGAAAGCTGGAAGACAACTAAAATATGTAAAGAAATTAGACTCTTTCGAAAACCAATGACTAAGGAAAATACTCAACATAAAATGGAACGAATTCAAGAACAACACAGAGATAAGACAGATGAGCAAACAACAACCTGTCTCATGGGTGATCAGAAAAAGAAGATGGACGTATGTCAGTCATGTGATGAGAAGAAACAATCAGAGAATCTCATAATAAGCTATCAATTGGAACACAACAGGCCGAAGAAAATGAAGTCGACCACGTGAAACTCTAAAGAAGACATTGTTAAAAGAGGCCAGTTTAGTGGGCATAACAGCCCTTGATGAGGTTGAAAAGTCTGCTAACAGGAAATCTTGGCAAACTACCATGCTAGGCTTATGTGACGTTTAACGGCACAGGAAGGATGTAAGATGCAAGAAGTTAAACAAAATGAGAATGCGCCTTCAGTGGTGCCTCGTCACTGGCACTGTCAGATGCCTGGAGTTGTGACGCATGTGTCTAGCCACTTCTTTACATATATTTTTCCATTGGAATATCTCACTGGATTATGTATTCTTTAGTGCCTTGTGTTGGCTGTTCTCACAGCTATTATTCTACCATAGAGGCTGCAGGTTTAGCTACTGCATTCGACATCGACATGGTGCAGAAGCAGCCAATACTGAGTTTTGCTGCGACAGTCTGCGTTCTCTACGTGGATTTATTTTCTTACATTTCGTTTTAGTCACAAGAAAAGGTTCTCAAATTTTGCAGATAAGGCCGCTCTGTCTGCTCGTGCTTATAACAGCCACGACATTCATTCGTTCATTCATCTACATGTCCCTTGCGGAACTTTGCCTCCCTAACAGCCCTCCTGTAGACCTCTCGGTTGTGAGCAACATGGCCTGCTGCTGATGCATCCATCTGCAGATCATCAACGATGTCTTGCAGCCATCTTCGCCTTGGTCTTCCTCTCTTTCTTTTTCCCATTATGTACCCTTCCAAGACGGTCTTCTCTAGATTATCATGACCTTTAATGTGTCCAAAATATTCAAGTTTTCTCTGTTTAATCCTCTTTACCAGCCACCCTTCTTCAATATTAAGTTCTTATAGTATGGATATATTTGTTCTTTTTTGTGTCCATGATATTTGAAGAACTCTTCTGTAGCATTTACATTCAAAGCCATTTATGTGTTTCTCAGCTGTTTTGTTAAGTGTCCAGGTCCCACAGGAATATGTTGGGATGGGAAAGATGCATGCCCTTAAAAATCTTATTTTTGTGGTTCTATCTGTTCCTCTCCACAGATTATTTGGTTGTTTTACTTTATGAAGAGCGATAGATGTCCAACTTTTAATTTCCTCATTGTATCTCCATTATTAGTTAGTAGTGATCAAGATATTCAAAACTCTCCACTTCTTCCAATTTTTCCTCATTGATACATATTTCGTCTGCCTAATTTGTTCGTCAGTTGTCATCAATTTAGTTTTCTTCGCATTAAGATAGAGGTTTTGCTCTTCGCTATTCTTACAGGCTGACATATTTATTTTTTCCATTCCTTTTTGTGTTGTGAACGGTAATACTATGTCATCAGCATATCTAATCTCTGATATTTTATAACCTCCAATTGTTATGATATCATAATATTCTTTGTCTAAATTTTCTCTAACATTCCTCATTATATTTTCAGTATACAAGTTAAATACGTAAGGCGACAATATGCACCCCAGACGGATCCTTGTTTTATGTCAGACCAAGTTGTTGTCTTCACCATTTATTCTTACTGCTGCCTGTTGGTCTAGATACAGCAGTGATGTTAATTGTATCAAATGTCATGGAAATCCTACATTTTTCCATTACTTCCCAAAGCTTCTGGTGATGTACACAATCAAATGCCTTTTAGTGGTCTATAATGGATAAATATAGATTCACATTAAACTCTCTGCATTTCTCTATTATTAATCTTATATTGAATATATGATCTCTTGATCCTCTTCCGTGCATGAAACCAGCTTGGACCATAATGACATCTTCTTATATTTTCTTACGAAGTCCACCCATTATGATTTTAACATAATTTTACTGGCATGAATAATCAGGGCAACAGTTCTTTAGTTTGTGCATAATTTCAGGTTACCCTTTTTTGGCACTGGTATGAATATAATTCTTTTCCATTCTTTTATCCAAATACCTGAATGCCATATCTTTTTTACATAGTGCATGATAGATTGTTGCACACTCCTTTCCTCCTGCTTTAATAAGTTCAGCTGTTATCTCATCACATTCTAGTGATTTACCATTTTTCAGATTGTTTATTGCCCATAAAACGTCTTCTATTGTCGGTTCGGGTTCTTTCTCCTCCAATAATAATTCACACTGTAGATTTCTACTTTCACAGTGGGTTGTTTCATACATTCCTCTGGAACATTCCTTCCAATATTTCTAGAATTTCCTCTGTCTCTGTCTAGGTATTCCCCATCTCATCACAAATTACATTTAGCTTAGATGCGACATTTCTCGTTAATGTCTTCATTTCTTTAAACATTTCATTATCTCTTCCACACTTCTGATTTCCTTCTATTCTTTTACAACAATCTTATATGTATTGTTTTTTGTCTTTTCTTATGTTTCTTCGTACTTCTTTTCTTAAAGATTTATATTCCTCTTTGTTGTTGTTTGTCACTTTCCATTGTGTCTTCATTTCTATACATTGTTTTATCAGTTCTAGTGTGCCTGCTGTAATCCTTTCTTTTGTGTTTTCTTTACTGAAACCATGTCGTTTGCTATTGTTATTAAGATATCTCTGGCCTGCATAGCCAGTTCATTTGGTGTCATCTCTTTCTTCACTTCTATACCGTATTGTTCTGGCATTTTTGTGAGATCAAAGCTGAGTGGTCTTGATCCCGTAACTGTCTTTTTATCTTTATCTTCATGTCTGCTATTAATAACTCATGGTCCGTGTCACAATCAGTGCCTGGTAAAGTTTTTGCTTATCTTATACTTGATCTCCACCTTCTTGCACTAAAATGTAATCTATTTGATTCTTGGTTTTCCCATCAGGTAATGTCCATGTGTAAAGAATTCTTGGATGTTGTTTTAAAAGTGTGTTAGCGATCATTAGTTCATTTTCCATGCAAAACGCCATTAGAATATCACCTGCCTCATTTCAATGTCCTATGCTAAATTTCCCCACAATATATCCTTCGTATTCTGCTCTTTCCTTACCAATCTTTGGATTAAAATCCCCCATTATTAATACAATATCACTTTTTCGTACCTGGTCTATCGTCGTTTGCAGTGTGTTATAAAAGTCTTCTACTTTCTCTTCTTCTGTTGCTGATGTAGGTGCATATATCTGGATGATTGTTACATTTCTAGGAGTGCCCTTTAGTCTGATAGTGAGGAATCTATCGCTTACTGGATTGTAGCCTAGTAATGCTTTTGATGCTGATTTGTCTAAGTAAAAAGCCACTCCATTCTTTCCTCCGAATTATCCACCACAGTGTATAAAGATATTATCATTTTCGCTCTTGAAGTGTCCTGATCCTTTCCATCAATGTTCACAGATTCCTAAAATGTGTATCCCCGTTCTTTTCATTTTGTCACTCATTATTTGTTACTTTCCCTCATACATACTTCTTACATTCCATGTTCCTACTTTTATTTTTGTTTTTATTTTGATACAGGGGTTTTCCTTAGTAACACCGTCAGGATTTAGTCCGTCATCACAGTTACTAGTACTGACTTCTGTCTCACAGTCTTCCCCAGTGATAAAATGAGATCTATCTGGCCTGAGGGACTCACCACAAGATCTTTTTGCCATCTGACCTTTCATGTTACTGTTAGGGTTTCATGGTACATTTCCGGACCGTAGTTTACAATTGCTTTCCTTCCGGGCAGTGACTGTACTAGTCAGTGATCGTAGCCAGTGTTCCTACACTGAGATCATCTACAGAATGGCGACCATAACCAACATTATATGTCGGCTGCTCTCCCATTCCATCCATCACCTACTCCCATGGCTTCACGTCACCTTGATCGGGGGGCTATACGGGTACTCCACCTTGCCCAAGGGTGTCCTGTAGACTGACAGAGGTATGGAGGCGTCTTATATTTCCTTTAATAGGGGATACCCCTACCCCGCTAACTTGGAACTTCTACTAGATGAAAGATTCCTTGCATTATCCGGTAAAGCTGTTTTGGTGTTTCCATCTCTTCTGCTTTCAACAACTCAGCCGTTACTTCATCTTCACCTGATGCTCTGTCAAAGTTTACCTTCTTTATTGCCTCTTTTATTTCATGTGCTCTTTCTGGTCCAGCAGTGAAGTTTAGTCGTTTTATTGCTTCAGCTGTGACCGTTGTTTGCGCTGCTCATGTTCTGTTCTGTAGGATTGAAGTGTTCTCTTCGTCTGTCAGTTTTTTCCCTTTCTCTGCTGACCAGTTGTCCCTTACATGTCCTTATAGCTCTCTCACATTTAAGACCGAAGTTACCTGTCATCTTCTCTGTGATTTTATAGATGGCTTCCATATCATTTGAGTGTGCTGCTGTCTGCCGCGTCTGCTAGCTTGTCATAGTACTCACGTTTGTGTTTTGTCTCCGTCTTTCTTACTAGGAAGGGACTATCAAATCTAAGTCAATATTTTTCATCAACTTTTCGTGTTTCTATTTGTTGTATTATTTTTGTACGTGGTCCTTGTAAAAGACTTTAGACGAAATATTGGATTGTTGCATGGTCATCATTTGTGTGTGTTCATCTTACTTTCTGCCATTCTTACTTCTCCAAGTTTCCTCACTCTGTCAGTATTTTTGTGAAACTGAACCATCTGCCTCCATCTGCCTCCATGATGTTTGATGGATTTTCCCCTCTTTGTCTATTTGTGCGTAATTTTTTGTTTTTCTTCTTCCAACCTTTGTGATGTATTGCTAAGTATTTTTTTTCTTTATGTACTTTCTTTGCTCTATCTTTTCTTGCTTACACAGTTTATTTTTCTTCATTTTTGATACCCCAGAACCTCTTTTGCTGTTTCCTGTAACGTTTTATTAAACTCTAGTATGGTCACTTCTGGTTTGTCTTACAGGACACTGAAGTGGTTCTTAAGTACAAGTCCTTTGCTAGTCTTGCAGTTTAACTATGTCTAAGCTTGTTTTTCTTGTTTGTCGATTTTGGCTTTCCTTAATTTTAGTCTCATTTTCGATACCAGAAGGTCGTGATCACTTCCTACATCCGCTCATTGTCTTGCTCTCAATCTTGTAGTGACTGTTTCCACTTGTTCATGTGATCAGTTTGCTTTTATGTTGTTTATCTGGGGACCTCCAAGTCACTTTATGGATGTTTTTATATTGGAAGATAGTCCCTCCGATGGTCAGCATATTTTCTTCACAGATTATATACAGTTTTTCTCCAGTTGCATTTTTTTCTCCAAGTCCTTTTCTTCCAAAAATTTTTCTTCTATCTTCTTTTCCCTCTCCTACATGTTGCGTTGATGTTGGCCAAGATGAGTAGCATACCATGGTTAGGTTTTGCTTTTAGTGTGGCCTGGATGTTGTTGTAAAACTCGTCTAACTCCTGTAACTCCTCTTCACCTGCTTCTGTCGGTGCGTAGAATACTATAACAGACACTTTCGTGAATCTAGGGTTAAAGTGTGCATATAACAATCTTTCATTTATAGTGTCAATTTTAGCAGTGTTGTTGTTGTTTCTTTCGTCGTAATAAATTGAACTCCTTTGTTATTACTTTCTTTACTTGAGCATTTTATTACATATTCTGTGTGTTGTGTTATTAATTTCCTTCCTCCTTATCCAGTCCATCTTGTCTCTCGTATTCATAATATGTATTATTTACATTTATGCATTTGCTTGATTGCTTGCGCTAGTTTTCCTGATTGATTAAGTGTTTTACATTCCAGCTACCCATTTGTGTCTTGTGTTTAGTTTTCTCAATAACAATCTGCAACAATTAACAGAAGCAGCAAATGCAATCAAAATGATCCGATACGTAAAAGACCTAAAAGTAAAGTATGCTCATGCGTGAATTTCTCACTCTTTGAGGAGGAATTTACATACACAGAGCTCACTAGAATGATGAAGAAATTAAAGATACGCAAGTCATCAGGTCCGGACAAACTCCATAATTAAATACTAATTAATATAGGGACAACAGGGAAGGAGGTAATACTCCACCTGGTTAACATAACCTGGAACGCGGCCAAAATCCCCTAAATCTGGAGCAATGGAGTAATAACCCCAATCTTAAAAACAAAAGATTAAAAGGCAAATGATCCTCAGATTTACAGACCTATATCCTTAATATAAAACAGTAGAAAAATACCAGAGCTAGTGGCCAAACAATGACTAAACCGGTGGCTAGAAACTACAGGCACCCTAAGCAATAACCAAGCAGGGTTTAGAGCAGGGTTTAGAGCAGGGTTTAGAGCAGGGTTTAGAGCAGGGCAGATGAACAAACTTCTCAGGCTAAGCCACAGAATATTCAGTGCTTTCTAAGAAGGCAGACACACAAACACACAAACACACACACACAAACACACAAACACACAAACACAAACACACAAACACAAACACACAAACACACAAACACAGAATTACAACAAGCTTACGACAGTGTGTGGTACAAAGGCCTACTATGGAAAATGCTTGCAGCAGGGATAAGCGGAAAGATGTAGGGTTAGGTTGGAGCATTTCCAAGCGATCGTGCAACACAAACCAAAATAAACAAAGTCATGTCATCCAAACAAATGCTGAAGGACGAACTCCCGCAGGGCAACTCCCCATTGAGATGCACAATATTGTATATATATATATATAAGTTAAAAACCTAAAAATCGTTATATGCAGACGACATAGTATTTTGCACACCAGCAAATACATACAGAAATTCAAAACTGCCATAAAGAGACCTAAAGAAGCTAAATAAATACTGCAAAACCTGGAACATTAAAGTAAACTACAACAAAACATTTACATCACCTTTATGAAAAGCCACAGGTTGGCAGAGCAAAACTTAGTACTAGAAATCTATGTTGACAACATACACAAAGAAGATAATCCAACTTGGGAGTAACAAAGGGCAGACAATTCTCGTTCAAAAAAGCACACCAAAAACTGGAAAGAAAAAGCCAGTAACAAACTAAAACTTGTAAAACGACTTGCTAGTACCTCGTTCTGAGCGGATAAAAACACATTAAGACAGCTCTATGTAGGCTACATGCGGTCAATAATGACACACTCAAAATTCATTCATGCAGCAAAACAACACAAAACATACTGGATAAAGTACCAAACCAAGCAGTACATATTATCACAGGGGGCATGAGATCTACCCTTACACCAGTGCGTGAAATTCATACCAACATAGAACCTTTAAGATTAAGTGCAGAAGCAGTGGAAATGGAGGACAGATACAAGACATTAGACATAAAACACCCTAATAGAGCCCTGGTAGAAAATCGGAGACCTCGGAATAGAGAAAATCCTTATTAGATATAGCAACAAAGCTATACGAAAAAAACCTAATGGAAATTATTATTGAAAAAGATTGTTACCAAACGAAACACCGCCGAATGTGAGGCTGTTGAACACAGGAATAAAAACATTATTGACCCAAAAGGCAAGACAGAAATATGTAGGCCCAATAAAATCAAAGTACAAAGAAGCATCGAGAAATATCCAGAAGAATGGATACATAAATGTACATACATGTGTGTGAATATATATATATATATATACATGATTCATCCGTTAAAAGAACAAATAATGCAGGATACGGAATAGGAATAGAATATCCGGAAGGATACAATACAGGAGGCATGCGGTGACTGCTATACAAACTACGAGGCAGAGGCCAACGCCATAGATGTATCCATAAACATAGTCTAAAGTAGTTTAAAGTATGGTTTGATTGTTCTATTTTTGACAGCTTTTCTATAAATTTAAGTTTTTAATGAATGTAAGAATGCAAGTTTATTTAATGCTGTTGCAGAAATCAAAGTGTGGAGTGTATGGACATGAGAGAAGTTTATTATTTATATATGTAATCATTTAATTGTGTCTTCATGATTATTAATGCACATTAATAAATGCTGAATGACTGTGACTGAGTGAAAGCTGTATTATGAAGGGCAGAATGTAGGATGGGCCTGAGTGCCCAATTCTTAACCCTTTCAAAATAAAGTATGTTCATTCGTTCTATGCGTCTGTCTGTCTGTCCGTCTATGCCTTTAGTATTAATCTTATCTTATATCTTATATCCTTCCCGTGCCGTTAGACGTCACATAGGGCTCGCAAAGTAGTTCGCCAATTGTGCCTGTCTTCGGCGAGTCTTTCAACCTCAACAAAGGATTTTATGCCTGTTAACTTGGCCTCTCTTAATAATGTTCTCTTCAGAGTTTCACGCGGTCTGCCCCTTTTTCTTCGGCCTGTTGTGGTCCACTTGATAGCTTGTTTTGGGATTCTCTGCTCATTTCTTCTCATCAAGTGGCCAACATACGTCCATCTCCTTTTCCTGATCACCCGTGAGACTGGTTGTTGTTCAGTCATACCTTTATATTAATGCATTATATAAATTATACACTCGCTGTATTTGAACATTAAATACAATGCTAGATATCATAAAGAGAAAAAGGCAGGCACACAAATGTGGGAATCAATATTAGTTCTATTTTTCTGCAACTCTGTATCTAGTATTTTAAATAATATATAGTTATATTTATTCTGAAAACGTATAAATAAATAAATAATATTCCTTTCTCTTTGATAAATGATTTATCAAAGGACTAAAATGTGCATCATTATAATTTTTGACACATTATACATACAGCCTATATGAATGTTTTTTTTTCAAAATTAAAAAAAAAGTAAATATTTTGGTGAAATGTGTTCATCCTACAGCAAGTTTGCGATAGTAGAAAATAATGAAACATGTTTCATTAAACAGGACAGTAGTTCTGAAGTATTATTCAAAATAATGGTTTATTAGCATATTGAAAATCTCTTAAACTTGTATTTGTTTAAATACCCCTGTTATCCAATATTAAATAGTATTTCATATGCAATTTTTACATAAGGAAATTTATATGATTCTATTTGTTTGTCTGCCTCAATGTCTGTCTTTCTGTCCTTCAGTTGTCTGACTAGTTATGCAGAGATACCGATTTGATACAGCCACTGAATTTAATGTTTATGAAAACAACGAACTGCTTACCTGTCAACTATTAAAAACGCAAACGTGCAACACCAATGCTAGTTCTAGATTTCCGTAATTATACTCGCATAAGTATAATTTTACACAGTGAAGTAATTATACTTGATATCAGTTGTGCATGTACTAACTCATC
Source organism: Achatina immaculata (assembly GCA_009760885.1). Lineage (NCBI taxonomy): Eukaryota > Metazoa > Mollusca > Gastropoda > Stylommatophora > Achatinidae > Lissachatina > Lissachatina immaculata. The sequence goes on along the minus strand of CM019721.1, from coordinate 34,111,453 downwards.
AGTCATTTCGATAGTTCGTAACGTTTGGTTTCTACTATTACACTGGCCAATACATTTTGGTGCCTCAAATGTTAGACCTGTTTCTGGGTATATTTGATCTGCTGATTCCAGAAAATGGCACAAGCTTTTCACTATCAGCTCTACTTTATGAGATACAGAACATATACTATATACCGCTCTTCACTCTGCTGGTCCATAAGAAATCAGGATATTTTAATGTCAGTCATTAGTCATTTGCATGTCCTTTGCGGAACTTTGGCTATCCAACAGTTCTCCTGTAGGCCTCTCGGTTGTAAGCAAGATGTCCTGCTCCTGATGCATCCATTTGCAGATTATCAACGATGTCTTGCAGCCATCTTCGTCTTCTTATTTTTCCTCGCCATCATCTTTTTCCTATAATGCACCCTTCCAAAACTGTCTTCTCTAAATTATCATGCCGTTTAATATGTCCAAAATATTTAAGTTTTCTCTGTTTAATCTTCTTTACTAGCCAGCCTTCTTCAACGTTAAGTTCTTGTAGTATGGATATATTTGTTCTTTTTTGTGTCCATGATATTTGAAGGACTCTTCTGTAGCATTTACATTCAAAGGCATTTATGTGTTTCTCAGCTGTTTTGTTAAGTTTCCAGGTCTCATAGGCATATGTTGCGATGGGAAATATGCATGCCCTTAAAAAAATCTTATTTTTGTAGTTCTGTCTGTTCCTCTCCACAGATTCTTTAATTGTTTTACTTTCTGAAGAGCGATAGATGTCCTCCTTTTAATTTCCCTCGTTGTATCTCTATTACTAGTTAGTAGTGATCCAAGATATTAAAAACTCTCCACTTCTTCCAATTTTTCCTCATTGATACTTCTTCTTCTTCTTCTTCTTCGTTCGCACTGTCTGTCTATATCTGCAGTCCTGTCTCTTGGATAAATTTCACTGTTTTTTGTAATTCATGTATGGAACCGTAGAGTTTATCTTCTTTAGTGGTTTCACTGGGCCAGTAATTATTTCTCAGTGTTTCATAGTTGGTGCAGTTCTGGAGGATATGTTCCACAGTTTGGGGCACCTGGGCACATGTACATAGATTAGTAGTACCAACCTTAAACTTTGTATACATATGACTTCGGAGTTGGGTGTGTCCTGTTCGGAGACGGAAGATGGTGACTTGTTCCTTTCTGTTTAGCATGTGATAGTCATCATGTGGTGGTGTTTGTGGCTTCCTGTAGGTTTTTATCATGCTTTTCTTCTGATTATAGGTGATCAGTATGTCTGGTTGCTCCATTTCAATGCCCTCTTTGGCCAGATGGTCAGCTTTCTCACTGCCTGGTATCCCACAGTGGGAGGGAATCAATTGCAAAGTGACTCCATGTTGTAAGCCAATTTTTGACAAGGCATCCTTAAGGTCTGGTAGTTTGTTGCACTGAAGAGCTTCCAGTACTGATCTTGCATCTGTGAGAATTACTACAGGACATGTATCAATTCTGGAGTCTGATAGTTTTTCAACTGCAGCAATAATTGCCATAACTTCTGCATCATAGTTGTTGCAGTATTTTCCAGTGGGTATGGAAATATTGTCAGTGGTGTTGTTTGGATATTCAATATGTGCTCCTGCCCCTCAATTCTTTATGGCATTACTCATTGATACATATTTCAGCTGTCTTGTTTGTTTTGTCAGTTATCATCAATTTAGCTTTCTTCGCATTAAAATGGAGATTTTGGTCTTTGCTGTTCTTACAGACTGACATAATTTGTTTTTTCCATTTCTTTGTGTGTTGTGGAAAGTAATACTTTGTCATCAGCATGTCTAATCTCTGGTATTTCATAACCTCCAAGTGTTATGTCATCGTAATATTCTTTGTGTAAATCCTCTCTAACATTCCTCATTATATTTTCAGTATACAAATTAAATAGGTAAGGCGTCAGTATGTACCCCTGACGAATCCTTGTTTTATGTCAGACCAAGTTGTTGTTTCACCATTTATTCTTACTGCTGCTTGTTGGTCTAGATACAGCAGTGATGTTAATTGTATCAAATGTGTTGGAAATACCATTTTTTCATTATTTCTCAAAGTTTCTGGTGTTGTACAGAATCACATGCTTTTAAATAGTCTATAAAAAATAAATATAGATGCACATTACATTTTCTGAATTTTTCAATTATTAATCTAATGTTGAAAACATGATCTCTTGTTCCTCTTCCTTGTCTAAAACCATCTTGGACAATATTGACTTCTCCTATTTTCTTTCAAAGTCTACCCAATATGATTTTTAATAGAATTTTACTGGCATGACTAATCAGGGTAGTGATTATGTAGTTTTTAACGAGGAAGACCTAGACTTACATGGAGAAGAGAAATTATGACAGTGCTCAGAGACAAGGGATGCACATGGAAGGAAGCAAAGAATAATTCCAAGAACAAGATAACTGGAGAGCCTTTATCCGCGTCCTATGCTATCAAGGGAGTGAAAGGCGATGATGATGATGATGTATGATGTATGATGATGATGTATGATGTATTATGGAACCATATTAAAAATTAAAAAGAAAAGTGTACTACATGAAAATCTACCTATTTCATAACAAAAGCACAAGTTTATGATACAAACGTTCCACTCATTCAACACACAAGAAGCTTCTTTTGTAAGACTTCCGAGATTGGGATCGGCCAGGATAATCCCGCATAAGATTCTAACAATAATCTGCCATCATGTGTGCATCCATGGAGACATGGAGAAGAACAACAGAAAGGATGTTGAGCAATAGAGGGCTCACCTGGGCAAGAGCAGAAAAAAGGCGAAGGACAGGCATTTGTGGAAAACCCTTGTGGAAGCCCCATGTGCCTTGGGCACTTAAGGTTCAGAGAGAGAGAGAGAGATGTGTGCATCCCATCTTCCTTGGTATCTGGCTTCTCTTGTGTTTAGGCTTTGGTGAAATCTTTCATCTTGCTCTTCGCTTAAGTCACCAAGGTTCTCTGGAAAGCGATCTAAGTGACTGCGCAGATAATGGATTTAATCACCCATGTTACAGCCAAGCCTGTTGAAATGAAACAGCATATCCTCTACTAATTGTGCGTGGTTGTCTTTTTCTTGTTGCCAAGAAAGCTTTCTGTAAAATATTTTTTGTTGTTGGTTGTTGTTCTTGATTGTTATTAATATTTAGTTGATAGTTGGTGTTGATGGATAGTGGATGAATGAGTATTTTTTTCTCTTTGATTGACTGATTTAGGATTTAAATGCCCTTGAAGGTATTAATGTCGTCTATCCTCTTCTCTGCCTCCAAATGTACTGATATACTATGGTAGAATGTGTTGTATATATTTAAAGGCATTCAGTTTCACTACTCCATGGTACATCAGACTTGTGGGCATACATCCCTTCTTTTATAATAGAATATCGTTGATACAGTAGGCTAGCTTTGAATCTTCGTTGTCGAAGGGAAATAATTAGATTTTTTAAACAGATTAGCCAGTTTTTACAGCCCTTGGTTAATTATAGGAATACGTAAGATTCTATTTTTAGAGGTTAACCTAGCTAGTGTTTGTCTGCAGATGTATGAAAGGCACGGATTTTTTGTGCTGCGTAGGTTTGTTCGCAGTATCACAACAGACAAAATTAGTAACTGAAATGTTAATTTGGGATGTTTTAATGTTTTAATGAAAGTCTGAAGAGCGTAAACAACTTATTGGACGGAAAATGAGTTTTTTTTCCGTGGTAGAAAATTCGGGAAGATAGTGATTTTGGTAGACATATTTAAGCAAGATTTTTCCAGAGAGGGAGGAGAAAGAAAGGATAGATAGCCACGAAGATGAAGATGGATGGTAACAGAGAGTGAAGTCTTTTCTGTAGATGGTGAGTATGTTCTGTCCAGTTGAGTAGTAATGTAGCGTTTTTGGTAACTGTCCTGTTAGCACAATGTGTGGATAGACAGCAGTTGTTTATCAATAATAGACTTGAGTAGTTCTCTAGGAGGTGTTGTAACTTCAGTTGTGATGTTATTTTTGGTGTATAATTCCACATTCGTGTAATTGTTTTAAGTTTATGAACGCTTGTTTATTTCTAGTTGAATTGCTATCATCTCTCTATCAATTTTTGAGAAACATGTTCTTCCTGGGGAGATTAGCAGCTCATTGTTTGCAACTGTTGTCATGTGATACTTCTTTAATTTTTCATCATCATGAGTCATCTACCATTTTCCTCACAAAATAAATTGTGTTTTTGTGTAACCTCATCATTCTTACTTGGTGGTGGTCCACACTGTTAACTGTGGCGCAGTTGTGGGCAAGATAGTCTAGTTCTTGTTGCGCTTGTTGTTATCTGAAGTTGTGGGCAAGATAGCCTAGTTCTTGTTGCGCTTGTTGTTATCTGAAATTGTTGGCAAGATAGTCTAGTTCTTGTTTCGCTTGTTGTTATCTGAAGTTGTTGGCAAAATAGTCTTGTTCTTGTTGCGCTTGTTGTTATCTGAAGTTGTGGGCAAGATAGTCTAGTTCTTGTTTCGCTTGTTGTTATCTGAAGTTGTTGGCAAGATAGTCTAGTTCTTGCTGCCTTGTTGTTATCTGAAGTTCTGAGCCTGGGTGTAATTGTTCTTTGAGTATATGGACAGAACAAAAAGGTAGCCACTGGATTTTTGCAGATAGCTCATTCTAACTAAATCCTGGTTGAAAGATGTCAAGAGCCAAACAAGTCTTCTTTAGACTTTATTCTTCTTATAAGCACATTAGCATGTAACTGAGAGTCTCGGCGAAGAACCGAGTAAAGGAGCCACATTTCAGAAAGATAAATTCTCCTCTATCTGAGCTTCATTCAGTAAAAGAAGAATACCTCTTTATTTTTTACTGATGCTTATCTTGCAACCCAGGATTCTTTCAACCATAACGACTATTCCATTCCCTATCACAAAACATTTAATAAACGCCACGTGATGATGATGTCTGACGATGAATTCATGTTAGTGAAAATATGTGATGTCATACCTCAAACTGATCAGCACACAATAACTTTTTTTTTTCTTAACCCGCATTGGCTCTCAAGATAATTTTACCATGTATGTGGGCCGGCTAGCGTAGTGGTTAGAGCACTCGTCTAGCAACCAAATGGTCGAGGGTTCGAATCCCCAGCTGAGCGGGATTTTTTTTTCCGACCAATACGGCCCTGAGGTCGACCCAGCCTCGTAAAATGGGTACCAGAGAAAATCTGGGAAGTAAAGGCAGCGAGGAAAGGAACTGGTCACCCTACCTCACACGCTGATGACCCAGCATAATGAGGTCTCTAACGCTTCACCCCCTACGGCATTTGAAATGCTATGGGACTATCTTTACTTATGTGGTGAGGGTTTGTAGATTAAAATCTACTTAGCCTGGATGGAAGGACCACCTTGTTGATCACGGTGCCTTCCCTCCACACCAATGGTACTCCAAATTTCAGGCAGCTTCTCTTTCAAATTGTCCACTGGCGGAAATGCTCAGTACAAGTTTTACAAACACTATGAGGAGCCCAACCCTGGATATGCTCTTTTTTTTTAGATACTCAGAATTAGGTTTCCGTACTGGTTAGAGCACTCGTCTAGCAACCGAATGGTCAAGGATTGGAATCACCAGCTGAGCGGGATTTTTTCCAACCAATTCAGCTCCGAGGTCGACCCAGCCTCGTAAAGTGGCCACCAGAGAAAATCTGGGAAGGAAAGGCAGCGAGGAAAGGAACTGCCCACCCTACCTCATACGCTGATGGTCCAGTTTCATCCCCTTCATCTAACGCTTCATCCCCTACGGCATTTTCTATAGGACTATCTTTACCGTTTTACTTTACTTGCTTTCAGTGTGTACTCCCCACAAATATTGCAAAATACGTCGGGATGATTCAAGCAGTTCTGTCTTGAAATAGCCATAACCTCTAAGGCGTTCGATTTGCAAACATGAAATGATATGAGTGGGAATATACGCACACCTCCTATATTATCACAACTATTATACAGCGCAACTGAATTAAAAATATCAGTTTGAAATACAAATTTATGCAGTCTACGAAAACCATGATTTACCATTTTTGTGTGCACATAATTGTGTAATAAAACAAAACAAAAGCGATTTTGTCACTTGTGATATACATTTTTTTGCCAGTGTGCTTTATAGGAAAGAAAATGGACGAATAGTTGTGAAACAAAGATCATTATACACCAAAAAATGTGGGTAAATTAAATACATAGATTTCCGATACACATAAAACAGCTTGTTGTGACAATCTAATTCCGCAGAGGAAATTTTATTTAAAGACTGGACTAAAATTTTATCAATTCAATCATATCTAAGAAACTAGAGCTGGTACGGTCTATCCAATGCAATTTTCTGAATCAGTGCCCCAAATTACTCCAGGAACAGACCTAAAAACCAAGGCACCAAGAAAAAAAAAGTTGGGCTGTGTTATTTAAAAGAAACGGCCGTATCTTCGAATTAAAAAAAAAATCACTTACCGTCTGTAATAATGGTTTGAAATTTGCAAAATTTGGGGAGAAAAAGATAGTACAAACACTAATGAATTTATTTCCAATATTTTTACAAGTCTGTTTCAATGTAGTTCTTTTTCACTTTTTGCTGTTAAGGCGGTGAAAAAGAACTACAAGAAGTGATGTACATAATAGGAAAAGAAAATGAGAAGAAGGGCCTTACCTTGAACAAGAAGAAAACGGAAGTTAAGGTCATATCAAAGAAAAACAAAAGATTCCTGAATGTAAAGTAGAAGTAAATGACACAGTGCTGACACAGGTAGACACGTTTAAATTTCTGGGGACACTGCTGATCTCAGGTGGAAGATGCCTAACTGAGATAAAGAGCAGAATAATGTAAGTCAAAATAATATGTCAGAAAATGAAGAGCACTCTGTGTAAAACATCACAATCACTGGGAGTGAGGAAAAGAGTACTCCAGTGCTACATCGAGACAATTTTGTTTTACGGATGCAAGGCATGGTCAGTCACTAATGAAGTACAACGTAAACTGAAGGTCACTGAAATATGGTTCCTTAGAAAAATGCTGCGAATACCAGGGACAGCAAGCAAAGAAATCAAATGGGAGGATTCTGAGAGAGGCTGGAGGGACGAGGCAAACAATAACAAAAAAGCAGAAAAAAGACAACCCAAATCCTTAGGCCACGTTCTAGGGCGAGGCAAAGCTAGAATACATTGTGACAACGGGAAAGATAGAAGGCAAAAGAGATCAAGGTAGACAGAAAGAGAAAATGCTGGATGGAATAACTAGTTGGCACAAACAAACAAATAAACAAACAAACAAAGAGCACCAGCACAGCTTATAATCAGCGCTCGGAGCAGGGGGCTGTGGAAAAGCATGATAGCCAAGGCTAGCCGGCAGGACACCAGACAGGTAGATAGAATTTCGTTGTTGAAAATGTTCATGAACTATTTAAATATGAGGGGAAAAATGAAGAAATTTTAACTGGTATAATGAAAGCATCGAAATGTGTATTTATTAAAGAACGCTTAAGAATGTTAAGCACTATAACCTACTAAAATACTTTGTGTGTGTATGTGTGTGCGTGTGTGTGTTTATGAATGTATGTCAGTATGTTTGTATGTACAGGTATATGTATTAATTTCTGTAAATGTACTCGTATGTATGTATCACTGTATGTATAGAAAAAATTGTGTTTGTATGTATACGTGGTGTGTCTAAACATATCAGTATATCAACGGCAACTTGGGTCAGGTGGGTGGTGTGTCTAAACATAAATAACGGCAACTTGGGTCAGGTGGGTGGTGTGTCTAAACATATCTAACGGCAACTTGGGTCAGGTGCATGACTATCCAGAGACACGTCCAGAAGCGCCACCTAGAGTGGAGTACACGTGACCGGCAGGGTAAACCAGCTGCTAGCAGTCTCACTTAGTCATTGTGAGAGGTAAAGTAACAGTGCAATATAGCAACGAGCAAGAGTCAAGTTCTGCTACAAATTTGGGAAAACGGCGACGGAAACGCAAGAAATGTTGATGGAAGTGTACGGGACGTAAGCCGTGATAAGAAAATTTGTTTACGATAAGTTCAAACGTTTTCACGACAGGAAGGAAACGATTGAGGATGAGCCAAGTCGACAAGCAGAACCACAGACAGGATCGAGCGAGTGTGACAAACGCTGGCACGAGATCAGGAACTGACTCTACGATTGATGGCACAGGAACTGGGCATTAGTAAGGGCACGGTATGCACCATCGTCCGCGAAGATTTGGGTAAGCTCTTTGTGCCGCTATGCGGATGTGACGGCAAACCGAGAACGTGTGACAGCGGTTCTGTGACCGATTCCTGAAGAATATATATAGGTAATATGTCTGTATCTTCCATTGTGCTTTTTTTCTGATAAAACTCACCGAACGTTTTAGACACACTTCGTATATGAATATATGTACAATACATCTATTTGTCTGTCTCTCTGTCTGTATGTATGTATGAATGTATGTATGTACGTATGTATGTATGTATGTATGTATGTATGTATGTATGTATGTATGTATGTATGTATGTATGCATGTATTTATGTATGTTTATTTATCTAGTACTGATGTGTTATGAGAAAATAACCAAATGATCAGGCATTGAGAACATCACTAAAGAGGTCAAAAGACGAAGAACGAAATTGCTGGGCCATGTATAAGGAGTGGAAAGAGCAAGAAACTCATATACCGCGTCGACTTGGACACCTCAAGGGCAAAGAAAGAAGGGCAGCCCCACAGGGACATGAAGGCGGAGAACACAAGAAGAACTAAGGAAGCAGGAAAGACACAGTTTGAGGTATCCCAGACTTGCTCAAGACAGGACTGGCTGGAGAGACTTTCGCTGATGATGTGTTATATAAATGAAATAGCGGTTCTGTTTAATCTTTAAAATGGCATTTGATTTCATGAGCAGAAAGCATTAAGAAAAGTAATATGGGAACAAAACAGTTCTAGCTATGTGTAAACCTGTATCTAGTATTTTATGTAGGAAACTCTCTACTATATAGAGCGGAACAACAGCACATCAGAGGAAGTACCCCCACCCCAAGACAAATGTTTAGGCTCTATTAAACTTTAGATACTCTAAGGGGGTGGACACCTCCTGGTCATGAGTCCCAGAGGTCTTGTGAGTTGTTAATATTTTTCTCCGTCCCGAAATTGAACCTGTGATCTTCCAGTTTACACTGAACTTCGAAGTACATCTTAGCGATTTAATTACAGAGGACCAGTATTTGCTGAATCCCACCAGTGACTGTCCCAAGTCAGGAAAAAGGGGGAGGGTTGGCTTAAGGCCAGCAACCTTATCCTATAAAAAGAACTTTGGTACAGAAACGCCAAAAAGAGACTCAAGAGATATTTCGGCCCTGGGGGAGGACGGACCTCCAGCTGGAGGACGCATGAAGCCGGACAGTGAAAGCCAGGGAAACCAGGAAGCTGTCAGACCGACAACCGCCATCTCCACCAGGACCACCATTATTATAGGATCATGGAACGTTAGAACTATGTTTGAAGCAGGGAAATCAATGCAGGTTGCAGCGGAAATGAGGAAATACAATATCACCATCTTGGGAATCAGCGAAACAAGATGGACTGGAACTGGGCAAACAAGGATTAGCATGGGAGAGCTTTTGTTGTACTCAGGACACAAGGAGGACACCGCACCACACACGTATGGGGTGGCCTTGATGCTGTCAAAGACAGCTCAGGGAGTGCTAATTGGATGGGAGGCGCATGGCCCACGGATTATTATAGCCACTTTCAAAACCCAAAAGAGAAGGATAAATATGTATGTCATTCAGTGTTATGCACCAACAAATGAAAGCAGCGATGGTACTAAGGAGGAATTCTATGAGAGATTGCTGGGTATTGTGCAGAGTCGTCCAGCGCGGAACATGGTTATCGCCATGGGTGATTTCAATGCCAAGATTGGAAGTGACAACAGGGGATACGAAGATATCATGGGGCAGCAAGGATTGAGTGTAATGAATGACAACGGAGAGAGATTTGCTGACTTTTGTGCCACAAGCAATTTGGTCATTGGAGGGAGTTTCTTCCATCATAAAAGGATACACAAGGTTACATGGGTTTCTCCGGATCAGGTAACAGAGAATCAGATCGACCATATATGCATTGGGAAGAAATACAGAAGATCTCTTCAGGATGTGAGGGGCAAAAGAGGAGCCGATGTTGCATCAGACCACCATCTAATTGTGACCAGATTGAAGTTAAAACTAAAGAGGACTGGGATAGGAGCAGCAGTAGACAACGCCAGAGATACAACACCACCGTTCTAAAAGATAGGACTAAGCAGGAAGAATTAAAGATCGCACTCGCCAATAAGTTTCAGATTCTACAAGATCTACTAGAAGAAGAGTCAATTGATAAGAGATGGCAAGGAGTGAAAGAAGCATTTACCTCATCATGTCAAGAAGTGCTTGGCCCCAGGAAGCTGTGCCACAAGGAGTGGATCTCTGCAGAATCCATAAGGAGAATAGAGGAGATAAAGAAGAAAAAAAGCAGCACTCAACAACAGCCGCACAAGAGCCAGTAAAATTAGTGTACAAGAAGAGTATAGGGAAGCATGTAGGAAAACAAAGAGGAGCATCAGGACAGACAAAAGGAACTACATAGAAACACTGGCAACAGAGGCAGAAGGAGCTGCACGGCAGGGAAATATACAGGATCTATACTCCACAATTAAGAAGATGACTGGAAATTATAGTGTGCCGATGAGGCCAGTGAAAGACAAGAATGGAAAAACAATACCCAATGACTGGGGACAGAGAGACAGATGGATGCAGCACTTGGAAGAATTGTTAAATAGACCAGCCCCTCATAACCCACCGAATATTGAACCAGCCGATAGAGATCTACGAATAGATTGTGGTATACCAACAAGGGAAGAGATTTGTAAAGCCATAAAACAGCTGAAGCATGGCAAGGCAGCAGGACCTGATAACATCCTGGCAGAAGCACTGAAAACAGATATTGAGACAAGCGTAGACATTCTTCACCCCCTCTTCAGGAAGATCTGGGAAGAGGAGTAAGTGCCTACAGAGTGGAAAGAAGGTTACCTTGTCAAGATACCAAAGAAAGGGGACTTGAGCTCCTGCTCCAACTACAGAGGTATAACACTGCTATCAATACCAGGAAAGGGACTCAACCGAGTTCTTCTAAATAGGATAAAGGATGCGGTAGATCCACAACTCAGGGACCAACAAGCAGGATTCCGGAAGAACAGATCCTGTACAGACCAAACAGCAACATTACGTATCATCGTAGAACAATCACTGGAGTGGAACTCACCTCTCTATGTCAATTTTATTGACTATGAGAAGGCTTTCGACAGCGTGGACAGACAGACCCTATGGAAGTTGTTGAGACACTACGGAGTACCGGAGAAGATTACCACCATCATTAAAAACTCCTATGAAGGGATGACATGTAGGGTAATCCATGGACAACAACTAACAGATGCCTTTCAAGTTAACACCGGAGTGAGACAGGGATGCCTACTACCACCATTTCTATTTATCCTGGCCATAGACTGGATTATGAGAAAATCAACAGAAAATAGGAGTAATGGTATTCAGTGGACGCTCTGGACTCAACTTGACGACCTAGACTTTGCTGACGACCTGGCAATTCTCTCCCAGACTAAGCAACAGATGCAAGAGAAAACCATATTAGTGGCAGAAAATTCCTCAAGACTAGGCCTTACCATCCACAAGGGCAAGAGTAAAGTTCTTAGAGTAAATGAGGTCAACGAAATGCCCATTATATTGGAAGGAGAGGCCCCCTGGGAACAACTGTGTTAAGAGCACATTTATCTTAACATAGTGTTTGTGAGACAGGGAACATAGATCTGTTTGCTTAAAAACTCTGACCTACCTCTGTAGCCCAGAAACTTGTAGCAATCAACATTAATTGTAATTGTTATTTTTGCAAAGTGTAATGTCAGGTTGGTGGACAGATGGGGACATGGAGATCTCTGGCGGGGATGAGGGAAGTCTGGTGTGAAACCAATGAATCCAGGACGTGACAAGCCTATGGGTCTTTACAACAATGGCTGTCAGAATGATGTAAACAAAACAGAGCCAGTAGACTATGGGTGGCGGGGAATGGATATCGGTGAAGCACTCATCAGATTCCTCATCTCAAAGTCAGAGTGTCTTTGTGGAACTGTCTCAAACCATCTGACATGGAGAAGGCGCTTAAGTACAGCCACCAGGGGCTGGAAAACAAAGTTTTGGCCAGGCCAGCCACACTGTCTTCATGGCAGTCCGAGCAAGACCACAGTCTGCCCTAGCAAGGAAAGGTGCTGAAGTCGGAGTTACCTAGCCAAAAGGCGCATCGCAAAAATCAGGGTAACACGCATTATCGCTAATGAAATGTCTCTATCTGCAGTTTTCAAACATGGTGCTCGCCCTGTGAAGACTAACCAGGCAGGTGCAGTGCCGGGCCCCCTGCCTCGAAAGGGTCCACCCAATGCTACTGGAGGTCCTCTCAGTTCGTCTTGTGGAGTCAGGAGACATGAGAGTAGAGCTACTGGCCAAAAAATACAACAGAAGAAAATAGCCAAAAAGCAAGAACTTAAAATAATGCAGTGGAATGCTGAGGGTGTCAGCAGTGTTAGAGATGGCTATAGCAAAAAGGTTGAACTAGAGAACATACTTTTTGCAGAGCAAGTAAGTATATGCTGCATACAGGAGACATACCTAACCAAAGATGCCACCTTTAAAATCAGAGGCTACCAGTGTTTTAGATCAGACCGACAGGACAGAAGAAAAGGAGGAGTACTCACACTTGTTAAGAATAACAACAGCGCATGTCAGGTGGGAGTGTACAGGGAAGGAGCCGAATACCAGATGATCCATCTAAAAAGTAGTAATACAGATTTCCACCTCCTTAACTATTACTGTCCTAATGACCGCCCACTTGCTTTAGGAACAATCCCACACAAAGAGAGACTGATGGTCTGTGGTGATTTTAACAGTCATTCCCAGAGCTGGGGCTATGACCACATAGACAAGAGAGGAGAGGAAGTTGAGAGCTGGCAGGATGATAATGGACTTCTCCTGATCAACCAGCCAATGGATGCCCCAACATTTTACTCAAGGGCATGGCATACAAAATCAACACCAGATCTGGCAATCCACTCTCCAGATCTGAAGTGGAACATTACACGTGAAGTTGGAAAACAACTTGGAGGTAGCGACCATCGACCAGTCTTCCTGACAATAGAAAATGAACTCCTTAACACCAGTAACCCTCTCCCCAGATGGAACTATAAAAAAGCAAACTGGACAATGTACAGACATCGTACAGGTACCCTGGTGGGACAGCTGTCCATAGAAGGTAAGGATATTAACAGCATAGTGAAGGAATTCAATGCTTGTATCCTTCAGGCCGCTCGTGAAACCATTCCCAGAGGAGCTCGCAGGGACTATAAACCATACTGGTCTAGTGAGCTGGGAAAACTCCATGATGACGTGGAAGGAGCTCGAAAGCAAGCAGAAAATAGACCATGCCAAGAACACCACAATAATTACCAACATTCTAAGGCCAAATTTCAGAGAGCAAAGCTGCAAGCCAGACGGGAAAGTTGGAGAGAGAAAACAGAGTCCCTAAACTTTGAAAAGGATGGAAGGAAACTGTGGAAACTAATCAAACAGTTAAATGATGAGAGTACTGGAAGAAGTACAAAGGTTACACTAATAGAGGATGGGAAAACTCTTACAGGTAAGCAGGTAGCAGATCACTTTGCTCGCATTTTTGCACAGGACTGCAACATTGATATCCATCCAGAGAAGGAGCGTACAGTGCGCATCGAGCCACAGAAAGAGGAGGAACAAGTCAGAAAAGTGGAGGTCATGGATGCACCAATCACGCGCAGTGAGTTAGACCTAGCAGTTAGTAAACTGAAACCAAGGAAATCACCAGGACCAGATGGAGTGTCCAATGAAATTATCAAGAACCTGGGAATGGCAGCAATGGGAAAGCTGTTGGATATTTTCAATATGTGCTGGAGCACAGGTAAGTTACCTCAAATCTGGAAGGAAGCAAGCATGGTACCACTGCTAAAACCAGGGAAAAACAGTGATACTGCCTCCAGCTACAGGCCAATCAGTCTCACTAGCTGCCTATGCAAAACGATGGAACGCATCATTGACCTGAGGCTAAAATGGTACCTAGAAAGTGAAAACCTTCTCGTTCCACAACAAGCAGGATTTAGGCAGTACTACAGTACGGAAGATCAAGTGACCTATCTCTCTCAAGAGATTGATGATGCATTCCAAGAGAAAAACCTTGTACTAGCAGCGTGGATAGACCTGAAGAAAGCATTTGATAAAGTATAGAAAAAAGGTCTGCTGTGGAAACTAAGAAACTGCAATGTGAATGGAAGACTGTACAACTGGATAAAGTCCTATTTACACAATAGAAGAGCTAGAGTAGTAATGGAAGGACACAACAGCCAGAAAGTACTTCTGCGACACGGTGTACCACAAGGAGGAGTCCTTTCGCCTACACTATTCCTTGTATTCATTAATGACCTGGTCAAGGAACTTCCCTATGGAATCAAAGCGGCACTGTATGCAGATGATCTGGTCATGTGGTGTACAGATGAATATGCGACAGTTGCTACACAGAGACTCCAAAGAGCAGCAGACATCTTGACATCATGGACAAACAAATGGTGTGTAAGTATCAACACAGAGAAATCAAGTACCACTCTGTTCACCCTCTCATCTAAACAGAAAGCAGGTAAGATCTTTGTAAATGAAATACCCTTAAGGATGGACAACCAACCCACTTACTTAGGAGTGACTCTTGACTCAAAACTGACCTGGAAGCAACACATCAACAGTGCAGAAGCAAAAGCCAGAAGAAAACTAGCCATATTAAGAAAATTGAGTGGAACCACATGGGGAGCTAGTGAAAGAATCCTCAAGAATGTATATCAGCAAAGTATTCTACCACATTTAGAATATGGCTCAACATCTTGGTGCACAGCACCAAACACTACGCTGCATAATCTAGACAAGGTTCAAAATCAGTCACTACGGATTATCACAGGTGCCATGAGGTCCACACCAATAGTAGAAATGCAGAAAATAGTTGGTGTTCAAGCGCTAAAGGAACGTAGAGACACAAAGGTCATGACCATGGGAGAAAAATTCCTTAGCTCTGTAAGCCATCCCCTGAAGGAGAGATTCAATAACTTGGCATTAGGACGGCTTAAAAGAAGCAGCTTCATTCATCAGGCCAAGCGTATGCGTAAGCTGATACCTGACCTTCCAACTGTAGTCGCTCCATTATCATCTGTACCAGAGCATACACCATGGAAAGAAGCAGATTATACACAAATATCTATTCAGACTGAAGTGAAAGGTGTGCAGAATGGTGAGATGCAGAGTAGTCTTGTAAGATCAACAGCCACACTTAGTGTTCTAGATGACAAATATCCATGTGACACCTGGATACGTGTGTATACAGATGGATCTGCACATAATGCCATAAAGAATGGAGGGGCAGGAGCATATATTGAATATCCAAACAACACCATTGACAAGATTTCCATACCCACTGGTAAATACTGCAACAACTTTGATGCAGAAGTTAGGGCAATTATTGCTGCAGTTGAAAAACTATCAGACTCCAGAATTGATACATGTCCTGTAGTAATTCTCACAGATGCAAGATCAGTACTGGAGGCTCTTCAGTGCAACAAACTACCAGACTTTAAGGATGCCTTGTCAAAAATTGGCTTACAACATAGAGTCACTTTGCAATGGATTCCCTCCCACTGTGGGATACCAGGCAATGAGAAAGCTGACCATCTGGCCAAAGAGGGCACTGAAATGGAGCAACCAGACATACCAATCACTTATAATCAGAAGAAAAGCATGATAAAAACCTACAGGAAGCCACAAACACCACCACATGATGACTATCACATGCTAAACAGAAAGGAACAAGTCACCATCTTCCGTCTCCGAACAGGACACAGCCGACTCCGAAGTCATATGTATACAAAGTTTAAGGTTGGTACTACTAATCTGTGTACATGTGCCCAGGTGCCCCAAACTGTGGAACATATCCTCCAGAACTGCATCAACTACGAGTCACTGAGAAATAATTACTGGCCCAGTGAAACCACTAAAGAAGATAAGCTCTATGGTTCCATACATGAATTACAAAAAACAGTGAAATTTATCCAAGAGACAGGACTGCAGATATAGACAGACAGTGCGAACGAAGAAGAAGAAGAAGAAGGAAGGAGAGGAACTGGAAGAGGTTGAAAATTTTACTTATCTGGGAAGTATGATAGACAAGCAGGGAGGAACAGAAGCTGATGTAAAAGCAAGAATGGGCAAGGCAAGAGTAAAATTCCATCAGATGAAGAAAATATGGGGAACCTCAGCCTTGTCAATTAAATTGAAGATCAGAGTATTTAACACCATGATAAAGCCCATTCTGCTATACGGTTCAGAAACTTGGAGAACTACTGTTACGATCATGAAACGAATCCAGACATTTATTAACACATGCCTTAGAAGGATTCTTCAAATACGATGGCTAGATACCATAAGTAACCAATAACTGCAGCAGCGAACAGGCCAGCAACCAGTGGAAGACGACATCCTACGAAGAAGATGGGAATGGATCGGACACACTCTACGGAAATCCACATCCAGCACTACAAGGCAAGCCCTAACATGGAACCCATAGGGTAAAAGGAGGAGAGGGAGACCAAGGAACTCCTGGCGCCGAAGTCTGGACACGGACATCAAAATAATGAACCAGACATGGAGACAGTTGGAAAGAGTGGCCCAGGACCGAACTGCCTGGCGAGCTCTTGTTGGCGGCCTATGCTTCACGAGGGGTCAGAGGCATAGATAGATAGATAGTATTTGCTGTGACAAATGAAATTATTTAAGTTCTCAATGCTTGTTTCACATACTCCACAGCTGGCATGAGGCCTTTTCTGCTGTTTCTGAAGGCTTTTCAATGGCCTTGCTCTTGCTTGTCCCTCTATGTCCAGTTGCTTAGATAGATCCTATGCTGATGTTGCTACGAATCCTCTCGCTCCCACTTCTACAGCTATCACTTTTGTCTTGACTCCTGCCCACTGCCTTAGTTGATTGACCAGATCATTGTACTTCTCCTCATATTTGAAAAAAATGCAGCTCCTTTACTCTTGTTTCGTATGGAATCGTACGCTCGATCATTATTAGTTCCTGTTTTGCTATGGAGTATGTTTGGTCATATTCCTGTGTTCTTGATGGCAGTCGGGTATTCTCTTTTTCCTGGTAAGTCCGTTATCACATTCCAGTCGTTTCCACAATTTAGCAGTGATGGTAAGGGAATGTTCTTGATTTCAGTATTCGATGTCGTACCAGCACCTATGAAGTATTTAGGTGGGGCTTCAATTCTTTTGCTGCTATTTGCTTTATCATTTGCCCTGTCTACAATGGCTACTAGTTCCTGCAACACTCTGTTGTGCCGCCAGGTGTAGGGTCCTTGACCTAATGATACTCTGCATGCTGACAGCACATGTTCCAGTGTTTGCATTTCGTTGCAGAGAGGGCACTTTGTGCCTTCTAATGCACCCCGTTTGTGTAGGTTGGAGCCTGTAGGTCATACGTAGCTCTGGTGATAAAGCAGAGTCTCAAGTGTGCCATTTTCCAGATGCCATTCCATGTTAGTGATCTCTGCAGGACTTCCTCCCATGTTGTCCACTGACCTTGCTGCGCATGTTGGACTGCCTTCTGGACTCGCTTATCATCCTCTGAATTCCTTACTTCACTGATGATCATATTCCTTCTTTCCTTACAAGAGGCCTTTGACCACCATGTGCTTTCACCATGACCAAATCCCCTTCTATTGGTCTTCTATTGCTTCTTTCAGTTCCTATGTCTCCCTGTCTGTGGTAACTTCCTCACTTACTTTCCATTTTTGTCCAGTTTTAGTATTGGTTACACTTCTCGTACCACCGGATCTGTAGATTCTTGTAGCATCATTGCAAGCCTTGTCTTTCCTACCTTGTATTCTTCGACCACAGATTTGAATGGTAGCTGCAGTTTGCTCTTCTTGCAGTACAGTGCTACATCAGTTAATCCTAGTGGCACGCCCAGCCACTTTCTTATGGATTTATTTATCCTTCTTATGATTGCCTCTACTGTGCTGGTACTTACTTCGTAAATGAGTAGTGGCTACATCAATTTTGGATGAACTAGAGGCACAATATTTTGAACTTGCCCAGTAGCCTGTTTTTGTCCATGATGTTCAGTCCATTCTGTGCCATTTCTATGACCTGCTTCACCGCGTTTGAGCCCTTCATGAACGTATCATATACTCTGCCAAGGCTCTTCACTGGCTCTTCCCCTACAGTCGGATTATTTGATATACCACTGTGTACGATCTTTCTATCACTTTCGCTTTTATGAGTGACAGACTTCTTGACTTCTTTGGTTTGAAGCTCATGCGGCACCATATGATAAGGTTATCCAAACGCTCTAACATTTTTCGTGCCTGTGCTTCACTGGTTGTTATTACTGTTGTGTCATCTATGAATGCTTTTAGTGGTGGCATCTGATATCTATTTCTGAAACTTGGGCCTTCTGCTGCTCTCAGGATTACTTGAGTAGCTAGTACGAACAGTATAGGTAATATTATACAGCCCATTGCAATTCCTACCTTGAGTTCAATCTATCTTGTAATATATCCTGATGTTTCAAATCTCACGAGGAACCCTGTGAAGTGCATTTTCAGCATCTTCATGATTTCTTTTGGCACATGATACATGTTTAGTGCTACCCATATCATCTTGTGTGGTACTGAGCCATATGCATTATTATTAAGTAATAATAAAGTAGTTATATTTATTCTGGATAAGACATATATATATATATATATATACGTAATATTATTTGGTATTTCATATATATCTAGTTTCAAAAGAAAAAAAGGTGCAAGGTCATATTTTATGAACTAAAATACTTACATCCTATATGAATATTTTTGAAATAAGAAAGAAAATTTCGTAAAGACTTTGGTGAAATTAGTGAAATTATATTCAAAGTTCCTACAGCAAATTTGTGATTGTAGAAAACAGTGAAACATTATTTGAAACAGAACTGTAATTCTGAAATGTAATGAGATATCTTAACCTTTTATTTCTTTAAGTAGCTCCTGTTATTAAAAATAAAGTATAATTATGTGTACAAATTTTATGTTGGTATAAGTCTAAAATTGAATCTATAAGTCTAAGATTGTATCTATCTGTCTCTCTGTCTATCACAGCTAATCGTTTAGACGCGTAGGACGTGTATTTTCTAGGTCCTGATTTTTCAATATTTTAAGAGTTATTTCAAATATCTGGAGGAGAATACTTATATTTGTGAATTTATGAAGTACTTGTGTTTCTAGTGGAATAGGAAATATGTTCGAAATATGTGAATTTGCAGATTTATTTCATAAAATAGCTGTAAGACATTCCTTCTCTGTGTTCACACTGGTCTCCACCATTTTTCTCAAAGCCACGTGGTCTGCTCAGTATAAGTTAAGCCAAAAATGTATTATCTGTTTAATCCGGACATTATGCATCCATGATACAATGCGGGACAGAAGGTACAATCTGTGAGGTGAGGAACAAGACCAGCCGTCGGGATGATATCCACTTCACTACGACAATGAACTATATCTTAAACAAAAAGAAAGCCGGGAGAACAAAGCTGAAGAAATGTGAACCCTTAGAAAGTGCTATCAAACAAAAAGAGAGGAGAGGTACAACAAAAAAGGCGCTAATGTCGAGTATATCATAAAAACGCCAGTTATCACCATACATCTTCACCACTCACACTAAGAACAAAGTGTTGGTACAAGATGAGGCTGAGACCATCGAATCCTGGCTGACAAAGCAGTTCATGGAGCTATAAGAAGTAGTCGTAAACACGGTCATGAAAGTGATGTTCAACCAGCTACCACAACTCTCTCAAGTAGACAACTCAGATAATCTAAATACAACAAATACAAACACGGCTGAATGTTTTCAAAATCCTGCAGAGAAGACTAGTGATATTATCAGTGATATAGCGGACTGCATTAAGCCACGACAGTGGAAGAGTCTATATCAGAAAACGCTACTATTCTCACCGTCGAAGAAGATGCTACGACCTCCAGCAACCATGGAGCAGTACCTCCACTTATTGCAGGAGAACCTAGTGGAGAACACGGAACAACAATTTAATCCTAGAAGCCTCCACCATCTTCAGACACTCCTACTCAAAAAGACAGCCCATTCAACAATTCTACCCTGTCTGTTGATATATTAACATCACAGTGCGATGTTCATAAAATCAGTGACATGTACAGTTTCTATCAAGCTGTTGGAACAGATATAAAAATCGGTTACTTGTCCCTCTGGCTGTGACTTGATAGAAACCGTTATAGATCTAGTGAAAACCCTCATCATTGACATGGAGTCTGAACTTATAAAATGAGTCGGTTCTGACAACAACAATATCAGAAAAAGAAGTTCAGCAGCTGAGATAATAAAACGTAAAGCTGAGGCTCATCCTGAACAATGAAACAAACAGTGGTATTAGTCTATATAAAAGCAACCAAACAGGAACTGATAGTCCTTCAGTGACTGCTTGTCAAAGTAAACTTAATGAGAACGTGAAGCCGACGGCTCAGCCATCGTCACCAGCCAAAGTAGATAAACTTGGCCAGAAATATGACCAACAAAAGCAGAGTGGAGGCAGTGACTTTTTACCAGAAGAACAAAACACGATATGTCTCATAGATGCCCATATTAGCAACACATTTGACGAGCTACAGGAAAGTTCTGTACCAAACACTCACCAGAAAGACAGGACGCAACAACCAGATCAGTTAAACAGCAAATCCCGCCAGCAATCACGCTCCCAACAAAATCAACAAGAACAACCAAAGCATCAAAATCATAATCTCAAAGTCAAGGAAAGTACACCAAATTTGTTAACTGGGGATTCTTTACTAAAGGGCGTATATGACGACCGGATGTCCATATCTGACGAGGCTATTGTCTCAGTAGTTCCTGTGTCAGGAGCTGGTGTTACGAAAATAATTCAAAAACTGAGAAGCTTTACAATAGACCAGGTCGTGACGAAACTATCCATACTTGTTGGTGTAAATGACTGAATGAATGGCCAGAACCTAAAAGGTTCTGTCATGCTGACTTTGACATCCCCCACCAAGGAAAAGTACTCCATCCTGTGCCGGTCCTGGACGCTGCTTGGTGGACATCAAGTATAAGGCATTTCAATCACGTTGTCATGGTAACAACATCGTAAACCTCATAGCTTTTTCTACCTCAGCTTCTAGTGTCGCAAAGAAACGCCTGTGCAGGGGCCACAGACACACATCAAAACTTTGGTAGCAGGCTGTACAGTGCCACAGACACACATCAAAACTTTGGTAGTAGGCTGTACAAGGGCCACATACACACATCAAAACTTTGGTAGCAGGCTGTACAGTGCCACAGACACACATCAAAACTTTGGTAGCAGGCTGTACAGTGCCACAGACACACATCAAAACTTTGGTAGTAGGCTGTACAAGGGCCACATACACACATCAAAACTTTGGTAGTAGGCTGTACAAGGGCCACATACACACATCAAAACTTTGGTAGCAGGCTGTACAGTGCCACATACACACATCAAAATTTGGTAGTAGGCTGTACATGATCATGAGGGATGGATGTGTATAAGGATACTACAGTAAGAGTGAAGATACGGTAGGTGTGACCAGGCAAGAGTGTAAGGATCTCAAAAGCAGCGAGAGCGTGATTCGTGTAGTCATTTCTTCGCTGCAGGAATCACTCCTTCGTCATTTTCAAATCTTACCCCTTGGAGTGCATCTTTAAGTGGATCAAACAGATGGAAATTAGAGGATATCAAATCGGGACTACAGGGTGGATGGGGTAGTACAGTCCAACCCAATTTGGTGATTGCTTCCCGTGTTGCCAGACTTGTGTGAGGTGGGCACTGTCGTGACGGAGAAGCAGGTCTGGTGGATTCTTGTGCGGCTGAACTCGGTGAAAACGTTGGTTGAGTTTTTTCAATGTCTTCATGTAAGCTTGCGAACTGATTGTTTCTCCTCTTGGCATAACATCCATAAGAATCACACCTTCAATGTCCAAAAAGACAGTGATCATGACCTTTCCACCTAAAGGAGTTGTCTTGAATTTTTTGTTTCAGGTTCAAAATGATGTGCCCAGGTTTCTTCACCTGTTACAATCTTAGCCAAAAAGTTCTCCCTCAGCATTGAAATTCTCCAACAATTCATAAGAAATTGCTTTCCTTTGCAATCGATGGGCATTTGTGAGACGTCGAGGAACCCATCTTGAGCGAGCCTTAGAAAATCCGAGATTTTATAACTGGATTTGCATTACCATTGCTGACTGATAGCTTTAAGGCCAATTGTTGAGTAGTGATCAGTGAGAATAATGCCCTCAGCGCATTTCAACATTTCTGCTTTGTTGGCTGTGACAGGATGTCCACAGCGCGGCTGATCGTGCATTTCCTTATCTCCACTTATTAATTTTTGATTCTTTGAACCCAGCGACTGACTGTACTCCTGTCAACTACAAAACTTTCATACACATCACATAGACGCTTTTGAATGTTCACAACAGTTTACTTCTCTGCACCAAGAAATTCTATCACAATTCGCTGCTTATACCGCAAGTTGTTAAAACGCTCCATTTCAAAGGTCAGGGAAGCCATATTATTTGGCCGGTTGCAGTGTAATTTGGTTCACAAAATCGGCACATGCCATATTTAACGTGTGGAACATTTCATGCTTCTTTCTTCATTATTAGCTGAAAAAGAAAACGACGTGGCGCATTACTTTCTGAACGCCCTTCGTATTTAAGTTTTCTCTATTTAATTTTCCTTACTAGCATACCTTCACCTTCTTCAATAGTAAGTTCTTGTAGTATGGATATATTTGTTCTTTTTTGTGTCCACGCTATTTGAAGAACTCTTCTGTAGCATTCACATTCAAATGCATTTCTATGTTTCTCGGCTGTTTTGTTAAGTGTCCAGGTCTCAAAGGCATATGATGCGATGGGAAAGATGCATTCCCTTAAAAATCTTATTTTTGTAGCTCTGTCTGTTCCTCTCCACATCTTCGTTAGTTGTTTTATTTTATTTGTTTATTTTTCTAAGAATTGTGTTTTCTAATAGCTTATCAAAGAAAGTTATATGTTACGCCATACTAATGGTATCGTTCAGCTCAGAAGAGCAGAAACTATTAAAATATCATGTAAGTATAACACCTATGAGTATGTTTAATATTTTAGAATGTGCGTGCATTTGTAAAGTAAAATAGTTCAAAATTAATTCATGGGCTGTAGAACGTTTTTTTATTCTTTATCTTTCTACACTTGCATTATGTCCAGAAAAACTAAAGACAAATTAACACATCCTTAGTAACTCCGAGTACTGCTTCAGAGATTCAGTCTGTCCAAAGAAATAGGTCCATTTCTCCTGACTGGATTTGCTGTTCCAATTGTGCTTCTCCTTTCTGAATATTGGTTCAATACAGTGCTTCAGATGTGTGAACTGATCAAACAACAGTGAATCATCAAATGACTGCCCCTTGTCGTGCAGGAACTTTACAGTCTCTTCCACTTCAAACCATGCTAGCACAGTGCCTAACAGCGTCCACGTACTGATGGAGAATTCATTCAAAGATGTCATTCACCTCTGTACATAGGCATGGAATGTTTCATAAAACTCTTCCACCTCTACATAAAATGTATTTATATCTAAAGTTGATAGGACTACTTCACCTTCTGCTTGTTTCACAACAGATTTCACTAGTAGGGGAAGAAATCTTTCTTGTTTCTGCAGATTTATCAATGTAAGGGTTTCCTCTAAAATGACACCTACTTGTATGATGCTACTATCTGTCTTCTACAATGTAAGTACTTGTCTATTAAATGCACTCATGTGGCACTGGACAAACCAAAGATAGGGTTCACTTATGGGATTTTCTAACAGGGTAATCAAGACATTTGGTGGCTTTTTCTTCTGAGAATAAAAACGATTTTAGTGCTTCATAACGCTGCAGGAAGCAAAGGTAACTACGTTGTTGTATGTGACAGCAATTTTCTATTTTCTACATTCACACATTAGCAAAATTCTTTCAGGCGCTATATGCGCACGGTAAATATTGAGAATTAACAGTTTCCACATCTACAATTAAAACATCAGCCGGTGTCCTTACCGCATTGTTAAGTATGTGAACAAGGCATTCAACACCGAGAAGGTTTTCATTTAGTTCACTCTTCAATTTTGTGAACACATTGTTCGAACCAGTTCGTCCTATGCCACCAAAACTCCTATTTGCATTGTCGCCACAGAAAGCAATGCAGAAAGCAATGCAGTCTTGTTCTCTTCTAATGTGTTAACACAGTAATTGTTTATTTCAGAGGCAGTTTCACTTTTTAAAGAACCCAATTTAAGAACTTTTATAGCCATGCAATTTTTAGGACTAAAGTACTGAACAATCAATGGGAAGATTTTCTCGGCCACACAGTTACTAGCGTCGGTCGCAGTGTCGAGATAGTGGGCATTTGTTAAATCATCGCATAACTGTTTGGTAGTGTCAGGCGCTAAACTGGATTTTACTATTATTATTGCTTTATTTCTCCCCCGTGCCAGATTATGTGGTGTTTCGAAATCATTAAAAATGATAGTTTAACTTGGTAGTGCAATCCATTGAATTGAACCATATATGATGTTAAACTATGTGATAAAACACTGTATGTCTGTAGCTTGTACTGATTGTTCCTGTTCAGAAGATTTTCGCGCAGGTTAACTGTCCAGCCCTTTAGAAGTATTTGTGGAATATATGTCTGATTTATGCTTTTCGCTCGCTACCTGGTCTTGTCTATCTGCACTTCCCCCACACGCAATGCCCATCTAACATACATTTTAGATTCTGCTCCATGGTCATTTGTTCCTCGTTTTATAAAAGACCATTCCTGCGATTAATTTTCCTGAAAGTAACATTTTCTTTTAGACATTCTGAAAACACTTCATGCAATTACTGCATATACATATATAAAGAACATGGGTTTCTCTCAACACAGGAAAAGCAAGTATTTTTTTTTTCTTTCAATAGTTATAAATCTCAAAGTGATGACATATCGGTTTTCAAGGCAGTGATTCCGATAATGGTAAACCAGATATTTTTCTCCCCAAAGCGTGTAAAATTTGCAGCCACTTTAGTCTCCAAGAACAAGTAAATTATAAGACAGAGGTCAGGAAGATGCCGTACAGTTTTGCCTACAAATCCTCGTTTTATTTTGGCACGGAGCCGTGGAGGAGACATGACGTCACCAAAAGAAAACGTCTCTCTCGCCAAGACAAAAGAATGAAGAACGAAATGATACGAAACTCTCGAACTCCATAAATTCTAACAAATTACGTTCCGCTGTTTTGTTGATTCAATTCGTGTGTAGCAGTTCTATCAACCTGAAATCGCAGGGAGAGAGAAGAACTCGGATTCAAAATTCTTTCATTTGAGAGAAAAAAACAGAAGCGGAACAAACAAGTGACTTGAAAGTGAAATTTTACTTTAAAAATCGGGACGCCCGGCAACCCCACACCAAGGTCACGTTGAAGAACTGACCCGCGGAAGTCGCATCTTAAAACAAAGAGAGATTGCTGCAGGATTAGGAATTTGTAAGGAGAGAGTGCGATACATTATTTTTTCGCTGAATTTTTAGAAGGAGGCACTCTTACCTAAACATTAGAAAAAGCTTTCAATAGAAGATTAACAAAGGTTAACAATATACATTTGTAAAAGAGAAGGTAGTAGAATTTTATATTACTCTCTACCTGATATTTTAAGTAGCACAGCAGTTATATTTTTTTTGAAAAGTGTGTAAATATTAAATAGGATGTTAACTGGACATTTTATTTAAATATAAATTGGTTACATCGGTATATTTGGTGAAATTAAAGACTTTCTTTCTACATTCATGTAGTTAAATATAGTCAGAAAAAGTTGATTAGTGAAATTATTTTCAATGTTCTTAAAAAGTTTCCTTTCCTTTAGAGAACAGGAAACGTTTGTTTTTCTTCTAATAAAATACAACTCTGACTAATCATTGTGTAGAAGCATTTATAAGTATAATACGAGAATATTATAAAGATTATGAACTCTGAAAAATTATACATATGTTTGTATATATAATTGTTGTATGCGTGTTTGTATCTCTCTCTCTCTCTGAACCTTAAGTGCCCAGGGCACATGGGGCTTCCGCAAGGGTTTTCCACAAGTGCCTGTCTTTCGCCTTTTTTCGTGTTTGTATATACGTACATATATGTACGTATGTATGAATGTATATATGTATGTATATATGTATGTATGTATGTGTTTATGTATGTATGTATGTATTCATACACGTATGTATGTATCAATGTGTGCATTTATTTATGCATGTTTACCTACCCATCCATCCACCCACTCACCAACCTGCCCATCTATCTATCTATCTATCTATCTATCTATCTATCTATCTATCTATCTATCTATCTATCTATCTATCTATCTATCTATCTATCTATCTATCTATCTATCTATCTATCTATCTATCTATCTATCTATCTATCTATCTATCTATCTATCTATCTATCTATCTATCTATCTATCTATCTATCTATCTATCTATCTATCTATCTATCTATCTATCTATCTATCTATCTATCTATCTATCTATCCATCTGTCTGTCTGTCTGTCTATCTATCTGCCTGCCTGGCTGCCTGCCTCTCTGTCTGTCTGTCTGCAGAAATATATATATATGATATGATATGATATGATATGATATGATATGATATAACGGCTTAATTTAATATCCATGAAAACAACGGACTGTATAACTGTCAACAGGTGTGAGTGTAAATGTGGAAATCCAAAGTTAGTTATAGTTTTCAAGAGTTATCATAGGTAACATTTTACATATTAGGAATAAAGAAGAATGGAGACGAACTTTATCTGCAGCAATGAGGCTTAATGGCTCGGAAAGCTGAATAAGAAAAAAATCGTTTTACATAGTGAATCAGTATTTTGCTGTGTAAATTGTGATATTCCTGTTTCTTCTGTATCTACGTTTATTTACACGTAATGCCGCATCTTCATATTTTTAAAATAATTCACTTACCTCCTGTATTATTATGTTGAGATATTCACAAGAAAAAAAAGATAACGTAAACTCTAATTAAAATATTTTCTATATTCTTTTAATGATTTGTCGTCTTAAAGTAAAATATCCAACTCCGGACCTTCCAGTGGCCAAGAACGTTCTTGCTAACAAGAAAACCAGACTGCACCGGGCAAGAGCTCGTTATCCTGGCCTGACAACCCTCACCTAGAGGTAAGAAAATGTACATAAACACGATGGAAGGCAAGGGGAAACCACCATTGTATCATTCCCAGTATTATGTTCATGACTCGAAACATGACAAGAAACAGCGAACTGAATAAAGCAGATCGTCCGTTAGAGAAAAGAACGTGCTACAGATGGTAGCAGATCGTTATCTAGTTACTGTATGCTAAAACAGGTTCTAAGGATTGTAATAGCCGGAGATGGGATACAGGATAAGCTCTCTACTCCAATTAAATGTCTCCAAGGTGTGCGTCTCAAATAGCCTCTGACAGTCCAAGTCCAGCTCCTGGCCTTCTCGTGGCGGAACTGTTTAAACTGACAGGAGAAGGGGCGAAAGGCGAATATCTGGCGTCTGAAAACCAGACGCTTCTGGTAGATGATACTCGTTGGTTTTGGTTGGTAGCTCATCCTGGAGAAGGAAAACTCTGATTTCAAACCGCTCCTGCTTTGTAGGATAGGCTCTAGTCAGAGTCAAAGGCTAGTAGAGTAAACCATAAACTAATCTTGTAAGATAGGCTCTAGTCACAGTCAAAGGCTAGTGGTGGAGTAAACCATAAACTAATCTTGTAAGATAGGCTCTAGTCACAGTCAAAGGCTAGTGGAGTAAACCTAAAACAAACCGATGGAAGGCAAGGGGAGACCAACACTGTACATTCCCAAAATCAGTCATGACAATCCACAATTCTTTGAATCATAACGACGTTAATGGGGGTTCCAGTGGAACCACATCGTCTGGTAGGAACTATCATGTGCAACAGGTGATACCAGATCGTCATCCAACTACTGTACGCAAAGAAAACACGAGTAACACCACAGTAACTGCAGCATGGAACATTAGAACACGCTTGGAAAACTGGAAAACATCGCACAAGAAATGAAAAAAATAGAAATTAACGTCCTTGGTTTATGTGAAATGAGATGGACTGGAGCAGGAAGCAGAGATCATAAAGACTTCAAAATAATATATTCCGGAAGAAACCAGTGTAGAAGTGGAGTTGGCATAATATTGGGTAAGATGACAGCAATAACCGTGAAAGGTTTCTGGTGCATATCAGACAGAGTGTTAATGGTTAAATTACAGGGCCATCTAATAGACACAAATCTCATCCAAGTATATGCACCAACTTCAGAAAGCTCTGATGATGAGATAAAAGAATTTTACAACAATCTGGACATGATAATAAAACAATGCAAACCATGGGAAGTAAACTTTGTGCTGGGTGATTTAAACGCGAAAGTAGGGACTGATCAAGACAGTGAAGCTACTGGCAAGTATGGACTAGGTATCAGAAATACAAGAGGAGAGATGTTGATTGAGTGGGCAGAAAAGTATAAAATGATAATAGGAAATACTTGGTTTCAACAACACCCAAGGCGACTATGGACATGAAAAAGCCCAAATAATAATATACATAACAAGATAGATTACATTATGATCAGCAGAAGATTAAGGAACTCACTAATATCCGTGAAAACAAGACCAAGCGCAGACTGCAACAGTGACCACATTCCAGCCGTAGGAAAAGTGAGAATCAGGCTAAAGAGGTTAAAGATAGCAGCTAAAACAAAGAACTAGACAGAGAGCTGTTATGGAAAGGTAAGGAAGACAAGAACAATATAGGACCATAGTACATAATAGGTATAATGCTATAGAGAAGATTGAAACGATTGATGCTTAAAGACTCTATTCAGCAAACATCTATCGAAATCCTACCTCCAAATAAACGACACGCTAAACACGGGTGGATAACGGAAGGAATTTTGCAAATAATGGAATAATGGATTTGAGAAGTATTAAGGAAGATAAAGATGAATAAGATAAAATAAATAAAGAAATAAGACACAAATGTAATAAAATTAAAGAATAGTGGCT
Source organism: Achatina immaculata (assembly GCA_009760885.1). NCBI lineage: Eukaryota > Metazoa > Mollusca > Gastropoda > Stylommatophora > Achatinidae > Lissachatina > Lissachatina immaculata. The sequence continues at coordinate 34,082,148 of CM019721.1, read as the reverse complement.
AAATAAGAAATGTCATAAAATAGAGACACAACATCATGGAAGCACAAGAGATATGTACAACAAATAAATGAGTTAACAGACAAAAAAGGGTATACCACAAGACTGGTTGCCTGAAGTCAAAGGAGGAGCATACAATAATGGACAGAGATGAAATAATGGCACGATGGTGCGAATACATTAGAGAACTCTATGAGGACAATAGAGGCGAAATAGATATACGAAATAATAATGAAGGGCCTCCCATATTAAAAGCAGAAGTTGAAGAAGCCATCAAACACATGAAGAACAACAAAGCACCAGGACCAGATAAAATCACCAAGGAAGAATTGGAAACATTAGGAGAGCTTGGCATAGAAATAATTACCAGACTGATAAATGACATCTATAACAGTAACTATGTCTCTTCAGACCTTTTGCAATCAGTTTTCATTGCCCTACCAAAGAAACAAAGTGTAGTTGAATGTGAAGACTATCCAACCATTAGTCTTATGAGCGATGTTACCCAAATTCTGTTCGTATTGTCATGAGAAGAGTCAGGGGCAAAATAAAACCAAAAATCACTGAAGAACAGTGTGGCTTCCTCGAAGGAAAAGGCACAAGTAATGCCATTTACTGTTACTATATTGAGAACATTGATGGAAAGATCAGTAGAAGTAAAGATTGACCTATACTTATGCTTCATAGACTACTGTAAAGCTTTCGATAAAGTGAGACACATAGATATTATAAGAATGCTGGAAGACATAAAAATAGACGGGAAAAATCTGAAACTCATCAGAAACATATGCTGGCAGCAATCAACAGCAATGAAGACTGAGAATCAAATAGGAGCATTCCAAGACATAAAATTGGGAGTGAGACAATGATGTGTTCTATCTCCTGACCTCTCTTCCTTGAACAGCGAAAACATAATGAGAATTATAGAGAGTTTGGCAGGAATATCAATTGGCGGTTACAACCTTAACAACCTAAGATATGCAGACGACACAGTTCTGATTGCTAAAAGTGAAGGGGAGTTACAGGCTCTTCTGGACGTCGTGGTTCGTGAAAGTAAAAGTAAAGTTCTCAGCCTGAATAAAAAGAAGACTGAATTGATGGTCATATCAAAGAAAAGAATACCACCAAAATGTAGCATTATCATCGATGGCACAGAACTGAAACAAGTTGATAAATTCAAGTACTTAGGAATGATTATAAGAGTTGATGGGAAAGGTCACAACGAAATAAAATGCAGACGTGCTCAGGCAAAGTCAGCATTCCAGACAATGAGACACATCTTGTGCAACAGATCCATATCAATGGAAACAAGATTCCGAGTACTTAAATGTTACATCGAGCCACTTTTATTTTATGGATATGAAGCATGGTCCATGAATAAGAGAGTACAACGAGAAATGGAGGCCATGGAAATGTGGTTCATAAGAAGGATGTTGAAGATACCATGGACAGCTAAGAAAACCAACGAGGAAGTCTTAAGAGAGGCTCGGGTTAAAGGCAAATTACAGCAAAGATCAGAGGCAGACAAGTGAGATTTGTAGGACATTTTCTGAGAAGAGGAAAATTGGAACACTTTGTGGCAACTGGGAAAATTGAAGGAAGAAAAGACAAATAAAGACAGAGAGAGAGAAGTCAGTGTGGCTAGAAATAAAGTCACTGGCATAAATAAAGTCACATAATCAAGTCCAAAGACAGGGAATTGTGGAGAGAAATGATCGCCTACGCATGGCACCTGAATGATTGATTGATGCTAAAACAGCGGAACAAAGAACAGTATGGACATGTAATCTAAGGACGCTAACAGAATTAGGAAAATTAGAGAAAAGAAAGTGCTACAGATGGTAACAGATCGTTATCCAGATACTGTTTGATAAAACAACGAACAACAACAGTAGGGACAAGGAATAAAAGGACGCTAAAATAATTAGGAAAGTTAGAGAACTTACTAAAAGAATGGCAGCGTTCAAATATTAACATCTTGGGACTGCGTGAGATCAGATGGAAAGATGGAGATGTCAGAGACTCAAGTGAATATAAAATAATTTATTCTGGTTGAGAAAAAACACATCACTGAAGTGGAAATAATACTTGATAATGGAAAGGCAACAAGTGTGAAAGGATTCTGGAGCATATCAGATAGAGCACTACTGTTCACATTGAAAGGAAAACTTGATATAAACTTGATCCAGCTGTATGTACAGCAGTTGGAAGCTCAGAGGAAGACATTAACGAATTCTGTGGTAATCTTGACTAGGCTATGAAACAGTGCAAACCACGTGAAATCATTATCATACTAGGGGAACTGATGTAAACATTGGACAATATAATATTACGGATAAAACAAAGAGAGATTGCGGCAACATGACGAATTTATGAGGAGAGTGGGACACATTATTGGTATTTTTTCGCTGAATGTTTAGAATGATGCACTCATTATAATTAAACATTAAAAAAAGCTTTCAATAGAAGATTAACAACAGTTAACAATATACATTTGTAAAAGAGAGGGTGGTAGACATTTATATTACTCTGTACCTGATATTTTAAGTAGTACAGTAGTTATATTTTTTTAGAAAAGCGTTTAAATATTAAATATGATGTTAACTGGACAGTTTCTTTAAATATAAATTGATTAGATCGGTATATTTGGTGAAATTAAAGACTTTCTTTCTACATTCATGTAGTTAAATATAGTCAGAAAAAAAGTTGATTAGTGAAATTATTTTCAGTGTTCTTAAAAAGTTTCCCTTCCTTTAGAGAAAAGGAAACGTTTGTTTTTCTTTTAATAAAATACAGTTCTGACTAATCATTGTGTAGAAACATTTATAAATATAATACGAGAATATTATAAAGGGTATGAACTCTGAAAATTTATACATATGTTTTTATATAGAACTGTTGTATGTGTGTTTGTATATACGTACATATATATGAATGTTTGTATACATGTATGTACATATGTATGCATGTATGTATATATGTATGTATGTTTGTATATATATGTATGTATGTATGTTTGTATGTATTAATACACGTAAGGATAATCAATGTGTACATTTATTTATGCATGTTTACCTACCCATCCATCCACCCACCCTACGCCCATCTATCTATCTATCTATCTATCTATCTATCTATCTATCTATCTATCTATCTATCTATCTATCTATCTATCTATCTATCTATCCATCTATCCATCCATCCATCCATCCATCCATCCATCCATCCTTCCATCCATCCATCCATCCATCCATCCATCCATCTATCTATCTATCTATCTATCTATCTATCTATCTATCTATCTATCTATCTATCTATCTATCTATCTATCTATCTATCTATCTATCTATCTATCTATCTATCTATCTATCTGCCTGCCTGGCTGTCTGTTTGTCTGTCTGTCTGCAGAAATATATATATATATATATATATATGATATGATATGATATGATATAAAGGCTTAATGTAATATCTATGAAAACAACAGACTATATAACTGTCAACAGGTGTGAGCGTAAATGTAGAAATCCAAAGTTAGTTATAGTTTTCAAGATTTGTCATAGGTATCATTTTACATATTAAGAAATGAGAAGAATGGAGGCGAACTTTATCTGCAGCAAAGAGGCTTAATGGCTCGCAAAACTGAAGAGGAAGAAAAAAAAGATCATTTTACATAGTGAATTAGTTGTCTTTTACTATGTAAAATCTGATATTCCTGTGTCTTTGATATCTACGTTTATTTATTATTACGTATTTACTAATCTATCTACCATAAATGCCACATCTTCATATTTTAAAAATAAATCACTTACTTTCTGTATTATTATGTTGAGATTTTGCAAGAAAGAAAAAAAGATAACGCAAACGCTAATTAAAATATTTTCCATATTCTTTTAATGATTTGTTTACCGTCTTAAAGTAAAATATCCAACTCCGGACCTTCCAGTGGCCAAGAACGTTCTTGCTAACAAGAAAACCAGACTGCACTGGGCAGGAGCTCGTTATCCTGGCCTGGCAATCCCCACCTAGAGGTAAGAAAATGTACATAAACACGATGGAAGGCAAGGGGAAACCACCATTGTATCATTCCCAGTATTATGTTCATGACTCAAGCATCTCAAGAAATAGCGACGTGAACGGGGACTTCAGCAAACAGCTCGTCCGCTAGAGAAGAGAACGTGCTACAGATGGTAGCAGATAGTTATCATGTCATCGAATGGTAAAACAACGGAATAATAACAGTAGGGACAAGGAATACATGGACGCTAAGAGAATTAGGAAAGTTAAGAGAAGCTCAGAGGAAGATGTTAACGAATTCTGTAGTAATCTCGACGAGGCTGTGAAACAGTGCAAACCACGTGAAATCATTACCATTCTAGGGGACTGATGTAAACACTGGACAAGATAATATTATGAATGTACTTTAACGTAAAAATTTGACAAGATAATATGATGAATGTCACCGAAAAGTAGGGGCTAGACTTTAGCAGTGAAAGAGCCGAAATGTTGATTGACTGGCCTAGAAAGAAAAGAACAATATGGTCATCGGGAACACCTGGTTCAAACAACGCCCACGAAGACTACGGACTTGGAAAAGCTCAGATAATAAAACACTCAACCAAATGGACTAAAGAAAAAGATAAGCAAAAGATGTAGAAATGCGCTTAGCTCTGTAAAGACAAGACCAGGATATAACTGCAGTAGTGACCTTGTGCCAAAACTTGGGAAACTAAGATTAAAAAAGATACACAACGGCTTCAAAGCCAATCAGTAAGAACAATGTTGGGATGCTAAAAAAGATCAAAACATCCAAAAAAGAGTACAGCAACATAATTCAAAACGGATATAACGCAGTTTAAAAAAATCGAAACAACTGATGATCGGTAGAATATGCTCAGAGGATACATTCAACGAACAATTTCACAAATCATACCAGAGAAGAAAGACAGATGACCAGTAATGACAACCAAAATTTTACAGCTAATGGATAACAGAAGAGCAGTACTACATGACAAAAATACAACAAAAACAAAAACTGAACAGAGACATAAAGAAATGATATAACACAGGAAAAGAAAAATTGGTCAAACAAAAACTGAGAATAAATAGAACGCCACCACCAGGTTAACACGAGGAACATGTACAAACTAAAAGATGAGCTAACAAAGGGACATGTACAAACTAAAAGATGAGCTAACAAAGGGACATGTACAAGCTAAAAGATGAGCTAACAAAGGGACATGTACAAACTAAAAGATGAGCTAACAAAGGGACATGTACAAACTCAAAGATGAGCTAACTAAGGGACATGTGCAAACTAAAAGATGAGCTAACAAAGGGACATGTACAAACTAAAAGATGAGCTAACAAAGGGACATGTACAAACTAAAAGATGAGCTAACAAAGGGGCATGTACAAACTAAAAGATGAGCTAACAAAGGGGCATGTACAAACTAAAAGATGAGCTAACAAAGGGGCATGTACAAACTAAAAGATGAACTAACAAAGGGACATGTACAAACTAAAAGATGAACTAACAAAGGGACATGTACAAACTAAAAGATGAACTAACACAAGGGACATGTACAAACTAAAAGATGAGCTAACAAAGGGACATGTACAAACTAAAAGATGAGCTAGCATGTAGATAAACACAACAAACCACGTGCCTGGAATCAACGAAGAAAGGAGACATTATAATGGGTAAAGATGAAATAATGAAGAAGTGGGCAGAATACATCAAAGATTTCTACAGTGATGACCCAAAGCCTATAAGTAACAATGAAGGACCGCTTATACAAGTTGCTGAAGTTATACAAGTTATCCGCCAAATTAAGAATAACAACGCACCTGGCCCAGGCAACATAACTAAAGCAGAAAATATAAGCACTAGATGAATTCGGAATAAAAGTAATAGCATAACTTTAAAATAACATCTATAACACAGGGAATGAGCCAAATGACCCAATGAAACCAGTAATCTGCGACCTGCCGAAGAAACCATGAACAGTAGTGTGTGAGGGCCATGTAGCCAACATCTTACTCAACATAATTATGACAAGAGTTAGATGTGAAATGAAGCCAGAAATTGCAGAAGCACGGTATGGTTTCCTGGAAGGAAAGGGCATCAGGAAAAAAAGCTAGCAGAAAGAACCAATGAAGTTACATAATATTATCTTGTCCAATTTATACCTGTGTTTCATAGATTACTGCAAGGGGTTTTTTATAAAGTCAGACATAACCAGATTACAGAAATGTTATACATCATTAAATATCTGTACGTCGGCTTTCTTTGTGTAGTCACAAGAGACGAGAGAATGAGTGCGAAACGAATGTGAAACAAGATGCACAAGTATGCTATCTCCGTTGCTTTTTGGAATTGCCATAAACTTCGTAATGTAGAAATGCTGCACTGGTAAAACTAGGTGCATGGAGCTCATCTAGAGGATCTTGATTTTGCAGGTGACATAGTTGTTATCAGTGACAATGTGCATTTGATGTTAGAAAACAAAGACAGATTCTATGCCTCATATGGCTAGTAGAATGGGACATGAAAGTAAGAGGGACAAAACGAAAATAATGAAATTTCCCATAACTCAGGAAGGAAAAATGCACTTAGAAGGACCATCAGAGACCCATAACACAGCTGACAGAAAATTCTATGTAACAACAATAACCTACATTCTACACCTAATTCTCACGACTAATATGTAACAAAAGCTTACATCGCATGAGAAGGCATGCACATCCTAGAGAAAATACATAGACAATATGGCGAAGAGCCAGAAAGAGCAGCAGTCACAGGTACAGCAAAACTCTGTAAAGTATACAAAAGAGACTGACGGGCAGTTTTACATCTAGAGGACGACCATTTATTAACAAAAACGGCATCTACTAACATCAAGTCATGACCAAAAGCTACGACAGGCCGAACTTTTCCAATATATCCTTAATCCTCCACAACTCAGACAACTGATTAATTTTCATTCAGATACACAACCGCACAACAAAAATCATCAACATCATAAGAGACATCCACAACGGCTTTGTTTGGGCAGTCAGCGCAGAGGAGGAGGAGGGATTGAGCGAATGGTTCTAGACTGAAACGGGCGTGAAAAAAGGATGTAGTTTATCTTTCTTGCTGTTTGGAGTTGCCATCAACTTAGTTGTTTAGAAATGCTGTATGGTTATTTGGGACTCAGAAGATCTTAGTTTTGGAAACGATATACGTCTGTTAATGGAAATGTGGAAACGATGAAAAAAAAAATAGATTCCCTGAACTCAATGGCTAGTAAAATAGGATGGAGATCAACAAGAAAAAAATGAAAATATTGAAAAATGTAATCTCGCAGGAGGAAAAAGTATATTTAGAAGGAACTGCACTAGAAGAAGTAGACAGTTTTGTATATTTCGGAAGTTAAATAGATTAGGAAGAGGACATGAGAAAAGAAGTTGGAACCAGAATAGCAAAGGCAACCTTCGCTGAGAAAATATAGAAATCAGAATTCCTAACCACGAGAACAATGTAAGGTTTTTCAATTATATAAAATCCATCCTTACATATGCACGTGAAAGCTGGAAATCAACCAAAAAAATTGGGACCAAGCTGGACGCACTTAAAACCAAATGTTTAATGAAAGTACTTTGTATACAACAGAACGACTTCGAGACTAATGCAGATATAAGAGAAATAAGCATGTGGCAAAGGGTCCTAACAGTGATCAAGAAATGAAGATGGGCATATGTGGGCCACGTGATGGGAAGAAACAGTAAGGGAATCACAGAGCGTGCCATCAAATGGAAAACATCTGGAAAGAGGGAAATAGGCCGACCCCGAGAGACCATAAACAGAACAATGGCTGGGGGAGAGGGCATCATTGCTCTTGATTAGATTGAGAAGATCGCCGAGAATAGACACTGACTGACTGATTGATCTTTATTTCCAAAGGGTTAAGAATTGGGAAGGCAGGCCCGTCTGACATTCTGCCCTTTGTCATATAAATTTCACTCTGTTCCATATATTCTACCAATATTCTGCTCATATAACCAGCATAATTAACATTGGAAATCTGAGAGACATAAAATAAAATTAAAGTATAACATTCACATTTCACTCTTATCTATGCACTCAGTACAGAAAATAACTATGTACATATATAAATGACTACAGAAAGTAACTGCGTACATATAAATAGCTATGGAAAGTAATTACATACATATATAAACGACTCTCTACCAAACAAAAAATTGGTAATCTTCATAATAACTAATTTACCGAGTTCGGTGTCTCTAAGAGCAGTCTAAAATACCTTCTTTTGTGAATCATGGAGACATATAATCGACATCAAATAGATACTGGAAGAGTTTGTAGTTGTAGGGAGGAGTAGTGTTTATATTTTTGTATATAGGATGGGAGGGTATTTCAAACAGGAGCTGCAGAATAAGTAAAGTTTTTCTTGTAAAGATCTTATCTATGTTTTGGGAGACCATATGTTGTTTAAGCGTTGGCTACACTTTGGACTAAATCTAAACATGTTCCATAGATAAGGCAGAGAATGAAGTGAAAGAATTTGATGTACTAACTGGCTTTGCGAAAGATGAAACTGCTCTTAAGAGGCAGTATTTTGATACATTTCTGCTGATTAGTTGCTTGTTCTTGATATTTGTCACTAATAAGTTTTACTGCTCGATTTTGAAGTGAGTAAAGCCTCTTTGTATTTGGCATGGAGCAACCATCCGAAATTGTTGAGCAATAGTCTAAATGTATTTGTATATATGTTGTGTAGTATGTCTTCCTTGTGTCTTGATCGATGAAGTGTTTAATTTTGAGTAATTGGTATACTTCTTGCGCGATGAGTTTTGTTAGTCCTTGCACACGAGAGTTTCAGGTCAGATGTTGGTCAATAGTAAGACCTAGTGGTTTGTGCTGATAACATTTTCTGTCTATGATGTTTCCGCACAAAGCAGAAGTGTTGTTTTGTCGCGTTTTGTAGTTTCTGTCTTATTGTTATGAGCATTGATTTTGTTTTATCAGTATTTATAATCATAGCATTGTTTTTGATACTCATGGTGAAACACACTGCAGATAGTATGTAATGTATGACAGCACCAGAAGGACATTATATACATATGTATATATATATATATATGCGACAGAATGTTTGTGTTTATGTAGATCTACAATCTGTCTCTCTGTCTGTTTGTCTATATGTATGTATGTTTATACATCCTTTAACCAATCTATCTGTCCGTCCATCCATCCATCCATCCATCCATCCATCCATCCATCCATCTGCTTATCTATGGATTTTGTTCTGCTGAAGACTGTAATATCTTTATCGAAATTAATAAATTTTTTAAACATTAACTTGTTAGATATTGTTAGAAATTATTTCAAAGTTTGTTAAAAAAGATATGTTAAAAGATTTATACTGACAATGTTTTTTGTTTATGTATATGTCTGTGTGTGTGCATGTATGCGTGTGTGAAAGCTATTTTATTAGGTTAATTACTTATTCTTTGTACTTTGAATGTAATAGTTTAATCTTAAACTCTTTTGATATGTTATTCTCTAATGTAATTTGTATAGATGTATTAAGTCGAGTGTGTAGGAAGAATGATGATGGAGTGATGAAGGGCAGAATGTAAGACGGGCCTGCGTGCCCAATTCTTTACCTTTAAAAACAAAGATAATTCATTCATTCATTCCCCACATCTGCTTTAGTTGTTTATTCTTTGAAGAGCGATAGATGTCCTCCTTTTAATATATATATATATATATATATATATATGGGACAGGCTCTTGGTCAGCTAAGGTTCGCAAACCCTGACGCTAGCATGTCAGCTATGGGTCGTTGATTGCCAAATCGGACAGCATCGTACCCTACCCCTTTGTCCTACCTTTCCCCCCCCCCCTCCCCCACTTTCATTTACAAGCACAGTTGTTGAGCATTTGGTATGTACTTCTTATAGGAAAGTACTGCACAGGAATATTTTGTAAAATAAAAAAAAAATACTTACCTTCTATACACATAATTTGAAATATCAACAGAAACCAAAGTTAGTCAAGACGTTTGAGTAATTTTTTTTTCATAAATCTATCTGTCTGTCTGTCTAGTGCTGCAGAGATACATAAATGATACAACTACAAATTTAATATTTACAAAATCACTGGATTGGATAACTCTTAAAAACTGAAAACATAAATGTGCAACACTAATTTTAGCTTTACAGGGTCCAGCACAAAATAGCTAGATTTAACTGACGTAGTGTGCAGAAACTGAACACGTATGAAGAAACATGACGTCAGAGATGAAGCAGATAAATGGTCATTTTTAACAATGGCTTCTTGGCAAACTCAACATCGCGCATTCACCGTTGAAACTTATTTTAAGAGTGGAGAATCGTCTATTACCGTACAACGAAAGTTTCGTCGCTATTTTGAGTTGCATCCCCGTGATAATGTTCCCGATCGGAGGACAAAACAATTTTGAGGTGGGTCAAAAAATTGAAGTAAACCGCTAAATGCCTTAATAACAAGTCTACTGGTCGTCCAAGAACTCAACAGACACTTGAACGAATTTAAGAAGTCCGCAACGCATTGCTGAGTAGCCCTCGGCGATCAGCTGTTTGGAACGCTTTGGCACCTGGCATCGTCTTACTGTTAATGTTTATGTGCAGATGCTAAATGAATACTTCATTCCAGACTTGGCTAATAGAAACAAGAGGCTATTATGGTTTCAACAAGATGGAGCAACTCCCCACAAGCCCGTCAGACCATGGCCATGCTGCGACAAGCATTTCTCAATCGTCTTATTTCCAGATGTGTGGATATTCATTGGCCGGCAAGGTCACCAGATTTATCGGCCGCAGACTTCTTTTTGTGGGGATATCTCAAGAATAAGGTGTATGCTAGTCGACAGTCAATTTCAGACCTAAAGATCGAATCTGACACTGCATTCAAAATATCCCTTTGAACATGTTAAATGGTCTTATGCAGGAATTTTCCAGACGCCTGGCTGAATGTATCAAATGTAATGGCGGTCATCTAACCGTCGTAATTTTCAAAACGTAAATGTGGTTGTCAGTAATAATAAAAATACCCACTTTTCTGAGATTCATTTCACTTTTATTTTTTTGTTACTAAAAAACATGTATAGCGCTTATTCATTTTCTGTTTTTAAAATCAAGCTATGCTTTATGCCGGACCCTGTAGTTATCAATACTTATGTAGGTATGCTTTTAAATATTGAAGTAGCTATTTGTTGGTTAAATTGTTAACATTCAATGAGAAATTTGTTAATGTTTGGTATTTATACGTATTTAAGAGAACTGGCTACATCTTCATACTTTCTTCAAGAAATTACTTACTAGCTGTATTAATATTTGAAAGGATGGCAAGGAAAATATAACACAGACATTAATGACATGAATCCCAGTAGTTTTATAATGCTGTTTTAGTTGCAGAAATTTGTAATTAAGTGTTGAAGTTTAAATAGTAACTCTGCGAAATTATTTTGAAGAAAACGTTATTGGTATGATGTATGTGTATGTATGTATGTATGTATTTATGTATGTATGTATGCATGTGTGTACGGATGGATGGATGGATGGATGAATATACTTGTGAATTTCTTTTGATGAGTAATACAAGTGAACTATAATTTGATTCACGAACGAACCATCTGAATTCTATAGTGATTTCAGTATGTGATGTACCACGTGTAGCGACGTTCAGAAATGTCGAAGTGAATAAAAACAATATGTATTGATGCATTCATAAATGTTTCAAAGTGACAATGGAAGAAAGACAATGTGGTCGCGCTCACAGCGTGTTATCAATGCTGTATGAAAGAGCATTAGGTTGATAATTTAAACGGACAAAGTATGCTGCTTTAGGTGACAGTCGCCATTGCGTCCAGAAAAATCATCGATTCAAGTGACAGAATTATACAAGACAGCAATATAATCAGAACACAAAAGATAAAAGTTAAGACCTTTAAAATGTTAATATGGTGCCGCGACCATGATAGGTATGCGCCAATATATGACATCTATATATGTATCCCCGCTGTTTATTCGAGGTCATTAATACGTTCTCGGCATAAGGTACAACGGATTATTTGTGGACAACTTTTTTGGGTTATTTATAAACATAGTTCCATTGAACGTTTATGCACTTATTCCAACGATCATGGAGCAAACGGATCCCTTATTTGTTAAAGTCAGCATCTTGTGCTAGTAGAAAGTGGTCTACAGCATGAATGACGTCATCATTTGAAGCAAATTTGCGACCGCTGAGCTCCTTTTTCAGTTTGGTAAACAGGTAATGGTCTGAAGGGGCCAAATCTGGGAAATAAGGAGGATGTTCAAGAAGCTGGAAGCCGCATTCGTGAATGGCAGCCATTGCCACCGCCGACTTGTGAACTGGAGCATTGTCTTGATGAAAGATGACTCCTCTCGTCAGTTTCTCTCGACGCTTGTCCTTCATTTTGACCCGCAGTTGCTTCACAAGATTAGCGTAATAGACTCCGGTGACTGTTCTGGCCTTTTGAAGATAGTCTACCACAAGCACACCTTCTGAATCCCACAAGATGGAAGCCATCACTTTGCCTACAGACAAAACCATCCTTGCTTTCTTTGGAGGTGAGGATCCATGGTGTTTCCACTGCTTTGACTGTTCTTTCCTTTCTGGTTGAAAATGATGAAGCAAAGTCTAATCCATAGTCACAAATTGCTGAAAAATATTTTTCAGGACATGCAGAAAAATGGCCAGAAATGTCTCTTGGTGTGTTGAGATGCTGTCGTTTGTGATCAGCTCCAAGAAGTTTCGGGACCCATCGAGCAGAGATCTCTGTCATTTGAAGATCATTGTGAATAATGGCATGAACACGTTCCTGGAGATGCCCAACTCAGTAGCAATGTACCGCTCAGTTAATCGTCGATTCTCCATTACCATGTCATGGATATTGCCGGTAGTTTCATCGGTGGTTACCGTTCTCGGTCTTCCTGGACGGGGATCATCTTCTAGTCTCTCCCTTCAATGTTTGAATTGAGCTGCCCATTTCTTCACTGTGCTATAAGAAGGGGCACTCTTCTATAAAGTCTCTACCATATCCTCATGGATCTCCTTCGATGATAAGCCCTTGATGCAGAGGTAGCGAATGACTGCTCGATGAGAAATTGTATCCATTTTCTCACTTTCTGCCACCCTTTACATTTCAGATTAATATACTGGTGTTTGTTTTTTTAAATTCTGTTTAGCAAACAGCTTTATACCAAAATCTCTTACAACTAAAGTTGACAATTGTGTACATCTATTTCTTGTGCGCTGATTTATACTTAAACATTAGAAGAGGCTCTGACTAGCAGCAGTTAACAACAAAAATTTGTTATAGAGAAGTTAGTTCAAGTTTTCGATTTACTCTGTAGTTGATATTTTAAGTCGTACAGTAGTTATATTTGTTATGAAAACTGTGTAAATGTACAATACTACGGGATGTTCATCTGACACGTTTTAAAAATAGAAATGCGTATATATTATTTGAAATAAAACACTTACTAACTGTATTAATGTTTTGAAATATGACCAGAGATAATTAATTAATTTAATTATTTTGAATGTTATTATAACATTCATTTTGCTTCAGAAAATAAAATAATAATACTGAGAACTAATTTTGTAGAACCAATTAGCAATGTGTTGAATATATCTGACCTTGTTATACTGAATACAATGGATGCATTTTCAGTCATTCTGATATTTCTTAACCCGCGTTAGCTACATTTTAGAGAGATGGCTACATCTTCACATTTTGGTTAATAAATTGCTTTCCGTCTGTATTAGTGTTTTGAAATGTACTAAAGAAAAAAAAACACACTACAGACATTATTTTCAGTAATCATATTTAACTCGCACCATTCATAATCATCTTCATTTCCACCCTTACAGGTTGCAAGCTGTGCAGCAACTGAATGATTTGGATAAAATTAACAGACTTGACTGTTGCTACCGATTTTCTAGGACGCATTCAAGAAAATCCGAATTTCCTCAGTATCCTCATAATGTCTGACGAAGTATATTTTGATTTGTCAGGAAATGTGAACAAGCAGCATTTCCGATACTGGTCAGCTGAAAATCCACAATTACTGAATGAGAAAACGCTCCATAGTGAACGAGTAACAGTGTGCTGTGGCATCACTGTCCCATATTTTTTTTTAATACGAAGATGGGCATCCTCTTACTGTTAATAGCGATCACCATGTCCAGGTGGTAACTGAATACTTCATTCCAGAGTTGGCCAATAGAAATAAGAGACTGAAATGGTTTCAACAAGATGGAGCATCTGCCCACACAGCCCGGCAGTCCATGGCCATACTGCGACAAGCATTTCCCAATAGCCGTATTTCCAGTTTTGGGAATATTCATTGGCCGGCAAGGTCACAGGATATATCGGCCCCAGACTTATTTTTGTGTGGGTATCTCAAGAACACGGTGTATGTTAGTCAACCACAGTCAGTTTCAGACCTAAAGGATCGTATCTGAGACTGCATTCAAAATATATATTCGAAAATGTTAAATGATGTTTTTCAGGAATTTTCCAGACACCTGGCTGAATGCATCAAATGTAATGGCGGTCGTCTAACCGGCGTAATTTTCAAAACCTAAATATGATTGTAAGTAATAATAAAAATACCCACTTTTCTGAGTTTCATTTCACTTTTTTTTATCAATAACATATATGCCTCTTGATTTATTTTCCATTTTTAAAATCAAGCTATCCTTTATTTTATCTCATATCCTTTATATTTCCTATGCCGTTAAACGTCACAGAGGGCTCGCAAGGTAATTGAATTTTTCCTTTTTTCGGCGAGCTTTTCAACCTCATCAACGGAGTTTATGCCTACTACGAGGGGTCATTGATAAGTTCTCGGCATAAGGTACAACGGATTATTTGTGGACAACGTTTTTGTTATTTTTCAGCATAGTCCTCTTGCAAGTTTATGCACTTAGTCCAGCTATCCTGGAGCATACGGATACCTTATTTGTAAAAGTCAGCATCTTGCACCAGTAGAAAGTGGTCTACAGTATGAATGACGTCATCATCTGAAGCAAATCTGCGACCGATGAGCTCCTTTTTGAGTTTGATAAACAGGTAAAAGTCCGAAGGGGCAAAATCTGGGGAATAAAGAGGATGTTCAAGAAGCTGGAAGCCGCATTCATGAATGGCAGCCATTGCCACCACCGACTTGAGAACTGGAGCATTGTCTTGATGAAAGACGACACCTCTCGTCAATTTCCCTCGACGCTTTTCCTTCAATTTGACCCACAGTTGCTTCACAAGATTAGCCTAATAGCACCCCCCCCCCCCGGTGACCTTTCTGCCCTTTTTAAGATAGTCTATCAATAGCACACCTTCTGAATCCCACAAGATGGAAGCCATCACTTTACCAGCAGACAGAACCACATTTGCTTTCTTTGGAGGTTGGGATCCATGATGTTTCCACTGCTTTGACTATTCTTTCCTTTCTGGTTGAAAATGATGAAGCAAAGTCGAATCCATAGTCACAAATTGCTGAAAAATATTTTTCAGGATATGCATAAAAATGGCCAGAAATGTCTCTTGGTATGTTGAGATGTTGTCGTTTGTGATCAGCTCCAAGAAGTTTCGGGACCCATCGAGCAGAGATCTCTGTCATTTGAAGATCATTGTGAATAATGGCATGAACACGTTCCTGGAGATGCCCAACTCAGTAGCAATGTACCGCTCAGTTAATCGTCGATTCTCCATTACCATGTCATGGATATTGCCGGTAGTTTCATCGGTGGTTACCGTTCTCGGTCTTCCTGGACGGGGATCATCTTCTAGTCTCTCCCTTCAATGTTTGAATTGAGCTGCCCATTTCTTCACTGTGCTATAAGAAGGGGCACTCTTCCCTAGAGTCTCTACCATATCCTCATGGATCTCCTTCGATGATAAGCCCTTGATGCAGAGGTAGCGAATGACTGCTCGATGAGAAATTGTATCCATTTTCTCACTTTCTGCCACCCTTTACATTTCAGATTAATATACTGATGTTTTTTTTTTAAATTCTGTTTAGCAAACAGCTTTATACCAAAATCTCTTACAACTAAAGTTGACAATTGTGTAAATCTATTTCTTGTGCGCTGATTTATACTTAAACATTAGAAGAGGCTCTGACTAGCAGCAGTTAACAACAAAAATTTGTTATAGAGAAGTTAGTTCAAGTTTTCGATTTACTCTGTAGTTGATATTTTAAGTCGTACAGTAGTTATATTTGTTATGAAAACTGTGTAAATGTACAATACTACGGGATGTTCATCTGACACGTTTTAAAAATAGAAATGCGTATATATTATTTAAAATAAAACACTTACTATCTGTATTAATGTTTTGAAATATGACCAGAGATAATTAATTAATTTAATTATTTTGAATGTTATTATAACATTCATTTTGCTTCAGAAAATAAAATAATAATACTGAGAACTAATTTTGTAGAACCAATTAGCAATGTGTTGAATATATCTGACCTTGTTATACTGAATACAATGGATGCATTTTCAGTCATTCTGATATTTCTTAACCTGCGTTAGCTACATTTTAGAGAGATGGCTACATCTTCACATTTTGGTTAATAAATTGCTTTCCGTCTGTATTAGTGTTTTGAAATGTACTAAAGAAAAAAAACACACTACAGACATTATTTTCAGTAATCATATTTAACTCGCACCATTCATAATCATCTTCATTTCCACCCTTACAGGTTGCAAGCTGTGCAGCAACTGAATGATTTGGATAAAATTAACAGACTTGACTGTTGCTACCGATTTTCTAGGACGCATTCAAGAAAATCCGAATTTCCTCAGTATCGTCATTTTATGGCAGAAAACTGTAACAAAGTGATAAAAAATCAAACGGCAATTCTCTGAAATCGTTTGGAAGAAAAAAAAATTATTGGAGTGATGAAACTAAACATAAAATCCTTTGATGAGGTTGAAAGACTCGCCGAAGACAGGAAAAATTGGCGAACTACTTTGCGAGCCCTATGTGACGTTTAACGGCACGGGAAGGATATAAGATATAAGATAAGATGAAACTAAACGATTATGTCTGTGTGTTTCTATGTACATATTGGTTTATATATGTTTTTTTCTTACTGGTATATGTATTGTCGCTCGTATATGTGTATCAGTGTTTGTACATGTATGTAAGTTTACTCAAAAGTATATAGATTTGCATGTGAATAGGTATATGTGTAGATATGAACCATTGTCTGTGTATGGCTGTACAATTTATCAGTCTGTCTGTCTACTATCTGTCTGTCTCTCTCTCTCCGTCTACCTGTCGGCGTCTCTGTATGTCTGTCTCTCTATGTATTAATCTAGTACTGACATATTATATCTCAAAAGGACAATGTTAATGGAGGCCAAATTAGTAAGCATACATTCCTTTGATGAGGTTGAAAAACTTGCAAACTTGAAATCTTGTCAAACTACCGTGCGAGACCTGTGTGACGTTTAACGGCACGGGAGGGATGTAAGATGTAAGAATACAACATCGCGCATTCACCGTTGAAACTTATTTTAAAAGTGGAGAATCGAACATTTCGTCGTCATTTTGAGTTGCATCCCCGTGATAATGTTCCAGATCGGAGAACGATTTTGAGGTGCGTAAAGAATATAAGGAAACCGCTGATTGCCTTAATAACAAGTCTACTGGTCGTCCACGAACTCAACAGACACCTGGACGAAGTCAAGAAGTCCACAATGCATTGCTTCGTAGCCTTCGGCGATCAGCTGTTAGGCACGCTTTGTCACTTGCTATGTCGGATCGCTCGTTACGTCGCACCATTCATAATCATCTTCATTTCCACCCTTACAGGTTGCAAGCTGTGCAGCAACTGAATGATTTGGATAAAATTAACAGACTTGACTGTTGCTACCGATTTTCTAGGACGCATTCAAGAAAATCCGAATTTCCTCAGTATCCTCATAATGTCTGACGAAGTATATTTTGATTTGTCAGGAAATGTGAACAAGCAGCATTTCCGATACTGGTCAGCTGAAAATCCACAATTACTGAATGAGAAAACGCTCCATAGTGAACGAGTAACAGTGTGCTGTGGCATCACTGTCCCATATTTTTTTTTAATACGAAGATGGGCATCCTCTTACTGTTAATAGCGATCACCATGTCCAGGTGGTAACTGAATACTTCATTCCAGAGTTGGCCAATAGAAATAAGAGACTGAAATGGTTTCAACAAGATGGAGCATCTGCCCACACAGCCCGGCAGTCCATGGCCATACTGCGACAAGCATTTCCCAATAGCCGTATTTCCAGTTTTGGGAATATTCATTGGCCGGCAAGGTCACAGGATATATCGGCCCCAGACTTATTTTTGTGTGGGTATCTCAAGAACACGGTGTATGTTAGTCAACCACAGTCAGTTTCAGACCTAAAGGATCGTATCTGAGACTGCATTCAAAATATATATTCGAAAATGTTAAATGATGTTTTTCAGGAATTTTCCAGACACCTGGCTGAATGCATCAAATGTAATGGCGGTCGTCTAACCGGCGTAATTTTCAAAACCTAAATATGATTGTAAGTAATAATAAAAATACCCACTTTTCTGAGTTTCATTTCACTTTTTTTTATCAATAACATATATGCCTCTTGATTTATTTTCCATTTTTAAAATCAAGCTATCCTTTATTTTATCTCATATCCTTTATATTTCCTATGCCGTTAAACGTCACAGAGGGCTCGCAAGGTAATTGAATTTTTCCTTTTTTCGGCGAGCTTTTCAACCTCATCAACGGAGTTTATGCCTACTACGAGGGGTCATTGATAAGTTCTCGGCATAAGGTACAACGGATTATTTGTGGACAACGTTTTTGTTATTTTTCAGCATAGTCCTCTTGCAAGTTTATGCACTTAGTCCAGCTATCCTGGAGCATACGGATACCTTATTTGTAAAAGTCAGCATCTTGCACCAGTAGAAAGTGGTCTACAGTATGAATGACGTCATCATCTGAAGCAAATCTGCGACCGATGAGCTCCTTTTTGAGTTTGATAAACAGGTAAAAGTCCGAAGGGGCAAAATCTGGGGAATAAAGAGGATGTTCAAGAAGCTGGAAGCCGCATTCATGAATGGCAGCCATTGCCACCACCGACTTGAGAACTGGAGCATTGTCTTGATGAAAGACGACACCTCTCGTCAATTTCCCTCGACGCTTTTCCTTCAATTTGACCCACAGTTGCTTCACAAGATTAGCCTAATAGCACCCCCCCCCCCCGGTGACCTTTCTGCCCTTTTTAAGATAGTCTATCAATAGCACACCTTCTGAATCCCACAAGATGGAAGCCATCACTTTACCAGCAGACAGAACCACATTTGCTTTCTTTGGAGGTTGGGATCCATGATGTTTCCACTGCTTTGACTATTCTTTCCTTTCTGGTTGAAAATGATGAAGCAAAGTCGAATCCATAGTCACAAATTGCTGAAAAATATTTTTCAGGATATGCATAAAAATGGCCAGAAATGTCTCTTGGTATGTTGAGATGTTGTCGTTTGTGATCAGCTCCAAGAAGTTTCGGGACCCATCGAGCAGAGATCTCTGTCATTTGAAGATCATTGTGAATAATGGCATGAACACGTTCCTGGAGATGCCCAACTCAGTAGCAATGTACCGCTCAGTTAATCGTCGATTCTCCATTACCATGTCATGGATATTGCCGGTAGTTTCATCGGTGGTTACCGTTCTCGGTCTTCCTGGACGGGGATCATCTTCTAGTCTCTCCCTTCAATGTTTGAATTGAGCTGCCCATTTCTTCACTGTGCTATAAGAAGGGGCACTCTTCCCTAGAGTCTCTACCATATCCTCATGGATCTCCTTCGATGATAAGCCCTTGATGCGGAGGTAGTGAATGACTGCTCGATGAGAAATTGTATCCATTTTCTCACTTTCTGCCACCCTTTACATTTCAGATTAATATACTGATGTTTTTTTAAAAAATTCTGTTTAGCAATCAGCTTTATACCAAAATCTCTTACAACTAAAGTTGACAATTGTGTAAATCTATTTCTTGTGCGCTGATTTATACTTAAACATTAGAAGATGCTCTCACTAGCAGCAGTTAACAACAAAAATTTGTTATAGAGAAGTTAGTTCAAGTTTTCGATTTACTCTGTAGTTGATATTTTAAGTCGTACAGTAGTTATATTTGTTATGAAAACTGTGTAAATGTACAATACTACGGGATGTTCCTCTGACACGTTTTAAAAATAGAAATGTGTATATATTATCTGAAATAAAACACTTACTATCTGTATTAATGTTTTGAAATATGACCAGAGATAATTAATTAATTTAATTATTTTGAATGTTATTATAACATTCATTTTGCTTCAGAAAATAAAATAATACTGAGAACTAATTTTATAGAACCAATTAGCAATGTGTTGAATATATCTGACCTTGTTATATTGAATACAATGGATGCATTTTCAGTCATTCTGATATTTCTTAACCTGCGTTAGCTACATTTTAGAGAGATGGCTACATCTTCACATTTTGGTTAATAAATTGCTTTCCGTCTGTATTAGTGTTTTGAAATGTACTAAAGAAAAAAAAACACACTACAGACATTATTTTCAGTAATCATATTTAACTCGCACCATTCATAATCATCTTCATTTCCACCCTTACAGGTTGCAAGCTGTGCAGCAACTGAATGATTTGGATAAAATTAACAGACTTGACTGTTGCTACCGATTTTCTAGGACGCATTCAAGAAAATCCGAATTTCCTCAGTATCCTCATAATGTCTGACGAAGTATATTTTGATTTGTCAGGAAATGTGAACAAGCAGCATTTCCGATACTGGTCAGCTGAAAATCCACAATTACTGAATGAGAAAACGCTCCATAGTGAACGAGTAACAGTGTGCTGTGGCATCACTGTCCCATATTTTTTTTTAATACGAAGATGGGCATCCTCTTACTGTTAATAGCGATCACCATGTCCAGGTGGTAACTGAATACTTCATTCCAGAGTTGGCCAATAGAAATAAGAGACTGAAATGGTTTCAACAAGATGGAGCATCTGCCCACACAGCCCGGCAGTCCACGGCCATACTGCGACAAGCATTTCCCAATAGCCGTATTTCCAGTTTTGGGAATATTCATTGGCCGGCAAGGTCACAGGATTTATCGGCCGCAGACTTCTTTTTGTGGGAGTATCTCAAGAACACGGTGTATGTTAGTCAACCACAGTCAGTTTCAGACCTAAAGGATCGTATCTGAGACTGCATTCAAAATATATATTCGAAAATGTTAAATGATGTTTTTCAGGGATTTTCCAGACGCCTGGCTGAATGCATCAAATGTAATGGCGGTCGTCTAACCGGCGTAATTTTCAAAACCTAAATATGATTGTAAGTAATAATAAAAATACCCACTTTTCTGAGTTTCATTTCACTTTTTTTTATCAATAACATATATGCCTTTCGATTTATTGTCCATTTTTAAAATCAAGCTATCCTTTATTTTATCTCATATCCTTTATATTTCCTATGCCGTTAAATGTCACAGAGGTCTCGCAAGGTAGTTGAATTTTTCCTCGAGCTTTTCAACCTCATCAACGGAGTTTATGCCTACTACGAGGGGTCATTGATAAGTTCTCGGCATAAGGTACAACGGATTATTTGTGGACAACTTTTTTGTTATTTTTCAGCATAGTCCTCTTGCAAGTTTATGCACTTAGTCCAGCTATCCTGGAGCATACGGATACCTTATTTGTAAAAGTCAGCATCTAGCACCAGTAGAAAGTGGTCTACAGTATGAATGACGTCATCATCTGAAGCAAATCTGCGACCGATGAGCTCCTTTCTGAGTTTGATAAACAGGTAAAAATCCGAAGGGGCAAAATCTGGAGAAAAAGGGGGAGTATCAAGAAGCTGGAAACCGCATTCATGAATGGCAGCCATTGCCACCGCCGACTTGAGAACTGGAGCATTGTCTTGCTGAAAGACGACACCTCTCGTCAACTTCCCTCGACGCTTTCCCTTCAATTTGACCCACAGTTGCTTCACAAGATTAGCCTAATAGCACCCCCCCCCCCCCCGGTGACCGTTCTGCCCTTTTTAAGATAGTCTATCAATAGCACACCTTCTGAATCCCACAAGATGGAAGCCATCACTTTGCCAGCAGACAGAACCACATTTGCTTTCTTTGGAGGTTGGGATCCATGATGTTTCCACTGCTTTGACTATTCTTTCCTTTCAGGTTGAAAATGATGAAGCAAAGTCTCATCCATAGTCACAAATTGCAAAAGAAACTTTTCAGGACCTGCAGAAAAATGGCCAAGATTGTCTCTTGACATGTTGAGACGCTGTCGTTTGTGATCAGCTCCAAGAAGTTTCGGAACACATCGAGCAGAGACCTTTGTCATTTGAAGATCATTGTCAATACTGGTATGAACACGTTCCTAGAGATGCTCAACTCAATAGCAAAGTACCGCTCAGTTAGTTGTCGATCCTCCATTATCATGTCATGAATATTGCCGGTGGTTTCATCGGTGGTTACCGTTCTTGGTCTTCATGGACGAGGATCATTTTCCAGTCTGAATTGAGCTGCCCATTTCTTCACTGTGCTATAAGAAGGGGGACTCTCCCTTAGAGTCTCTACTATGTCCTCATGGATCTCCTTCGATTATAAGCCCTTGATGCAGAAGTAGCGAATGACTGCTCGATGAGAAATTATATTCATTTTCTCACTTTCTGCCAGCCCTTACCATTTCAGTACCCTGTAAAAATATTGTTTGTAGCTAATTTCCTGAAACGTGATGTTTAATCTTACATTAACCTGATCTACAAATGCACCTAATATCAACTTTGTGTTTCAAGTATTTCTACCCTATACCGGGAATAAATCACCCCTTGTAGTTTGGCCTCTCTTAACAATGTCCTTTTTAGAGTTTCCAGTGGTCGGCCTCTTTTTCTTCGGCCTGTTGTGTTCCACATGATAGCTTGTTTTGGGATTCTTTGATCGTTTCTGCTCATCAAGTGACCAACATATGTCCATTTCCTTTTCCTGATCACCCATGAGACTGGTTGTTGTTCGGCCATCTGCCTTATCTCTGCATTGTTCTTGAATTCGATCCACTTGATACCGAATATTTCCCTTAGGCATCTGTTTTCAAAAGGGTCTAATTTCTTGTCTCTTTCTTTAGTTGTTTTCCAGCTTTCACATGCATAAAAGAGAGTGGATTATTACATTTGAATTGAATAGTCATAACTTGGTTTTTTGCTTATAACTTTTGAATTCCATATGTTCTCAAGATTCTTGAAAATCGATGCTGCTTTTGCAGTTCTAATTCTAACTTCCTTTCTGATGTCACCATCCTTGTCTATGTACCAGTTCTCCGTGGCTAAGATCGATAAAGACGCACTTAAAAGTGCAGTGCCAACTCAATCCCGGGACAAAAAAAAGCAACAACTCACAAGACCTCTGGGAGTCATGACCCAGAGGGGCCCACCCCCCTCCCTTAGAGTGTCAGGAGTTTGATAGGGCCGAAACACTTGTCTGAGGGGGGTACCTCCTCTAATGATCTGAATGAGTTGTGCTGTTGTTCCGCTATCTACAGTAGAGAGTTTCCTGCATGCATGATCCAAGATATTCAAAACACTGCAGCTCTTCTATTACCAGACACATCTTTTGTATCATTATATATATATATATATATATATATATATATATATATATATATATATATGCATGTCTCTCTCTCTCTCTCTCTCTGAACCTTAAGTGCCCAGGGCACATGGAGCTTCCGCAAGGGTTTTCCACAAATGCCTGTCTTTCGCCTTTTTTTCTGCTCTTGCCCAGGTGAGCCCTCTATTGCTCAACATCCTTTCTGTTGTTCTTCTCCATGTCTCTTTTGGTATGAACCAATATTTTTGTATATGAATGATGTATGTTCACTCTGTCTAAATATGTCTGTTTAACTCTTTGT
Source organism: Achatina immaculata (assembly GCA_009760885.1). Lineage (NCBI taxonomy): Eukaryota > Metazoa > Mollusca > Gastropoda > Stylommatophora > Achatinidae > Lissachatina > Lissachatina immaculata. Next base: position 34,058,106 of record CM019721.1, on the reverse strand, counting down.
TTGACTGTCTATTTTTCTGCCTTTCTGATTATCTATCCATCTCTCTGCTTATACATTTATGTGGTACTGATGTGTTATAAATGGTACAAAGACAATATTTATTCCTTATAAATGACACTGGATGACATGAACAGAAACAACTAAGAACATAAATGTGGAAATGAAACTTTAGTTCTACTTTTTATTTAACTGTATCTAACAACTTTAGATAGTAGGATATGTATAACAACTCTGAAAAGTGTATAAATATTTAAGTAATATTACTTGACGTTTGATTTATGCTTTCACAAAATGAAAAATGTGTATCTTTAAATTTTGTTTCTGAAATAAAATACTTACAGACTGGATGTGAAAATATTTGAATATTTTGGAAAGTAAGAAAAAAAATGTTGGAACGTAAAAAGAAATATTTTGCTGAATTTATGTTCTACGTTTTTTTCAACATGTTTTGATTGCAGTAAATAATGAAGAATTATGTGAAACAGAAAAGTAATTTTGAATTTTTTTTTCTGAAGAATAGTTTATTATTATAATGAAAATGTATTAACGCTTATTTCTTTTAGTATCTCATTTTGCCAAATGTTAAGTACTATTGTATGCACAACTTTAACGTATGTAAAACTCTGTGACTGTCAGTATCTTTCTATACCTTTATCTGTCTATCTGTTTATCTATCTGTCTGTGTATCTGTCCATCTGTCTGTCTGTCTGTCTAGTATTGCAGTGGCACAGATATGATATAAGCACTTAATATTTGTTAAGAAACAAGACAAAAAAACAACAAAAAATAACGCAACAAAAATGAAAGTAAATGTGCAAAACCATTCTTAGTTATAGTTTTCTGTGAATATATACCTAGCATTTTACATAGTGAAGTAATTATATTTAATTTAAATTATGCAAATGTGGAAACAAAACGCTAGTTCTAGTTTTGTTTAACTGTATCTGTATTTTAAATAATAAAATATGCGAATTTCTATGTGAGGCCTTTGTGACGTTTAACGGCACAGGAAGGATGTAAGATGTAATTACTCTGAAAAGTGTATAAATTTGTAATACTATTAATTGGTGTTTTATATATGATTTGTAAAAAGGAAAAACGTGTATCTTTACTATTTTTTCTGAAATAAAATACTTACATTCTGTGTAAATATTTTTGCAAATAGGAAAAGCAAACTTAATCTTTAGTATCTACTTTTATTTACGGAAATGACTACATCTTCACATTTTAATGACTAAATCCCTTACCTTCCTAATTAATGATTGAAAATACAGCTAGAAAAGAAAACATAACACGGACACTAAAGAAAACTTTTCCAGTATACTTATATGTCCATTATTTTGCAGAAAACTGTAATGATTTGTTTAAAATGAAACAGTAATTCTCCGAAACTATTTTCAAGGATTTATTGGTATAATGGAAACATGCAAAACTTTAATTTTTACAAAGATTTAAGGAACATTAATTATTATAACCTACTATATGACTATGTATTTATGTTTGTATGTATTTTTATGTATGCCTGATTTTTTAAAGACTATCATTTAAAATTGTCAACATCTTTAAGGATCTTTACAACTTTTATGTATATGCAGTCAACACAGAAGAAGGAATGAGCGAATGGTTCCAGACTGAAACACATATGAAACGAAAATATATTATATTTCACATGCTTTCTGGATTTGCCATAAATTAAAAAATATTGCACAGGTAAAACGGCAACTGAATGGGTACATACAGGTAGGTAGAGATGTATGGTACAGTTTTAGAAAACGATAGAGGGAGCGAGAAAAATGAGAAAAAATACAAATAATGAAAAACACACAACATTCAATATTTCGACGTGAGCCTTTTTTTTTTCAAGGATTACATACAAAAACCACACAACATATAATTAATGGGAAAAAAATTAAAAACTTAGTTTTGTGGCATCCAATAGAATGCGCCCCCAAAAGACAAAGCTGGGAGACCACAAACGAAAACAGATTGAACCAGTCGGATGTTAGAGGCGCTGAAAGGTAGAGAACGATGCTGGTAGGGGGAAGGGTGTGAGGGAAGGAGAGCAGAAAGTGGAAGTGGTGGGGGGGGGGTGGTAGAGAAGAAGGAAAGCTGGGAGATAACGTGAAACTGATGAATGAATAAATGTAGATAAATACGCGGGACTGAGACAAGAAAGTAGAGAATAAAAAGGTGGAAATCTAAAGAAGATTAAAGAAAGCTAAATATATTGTTAATTCTAGCTGGGTAGAGGTAGCCGGCCAGGAAAATATGGCGCTTTTCTAGAGCCTTCCAAGATCGCACATCATAAGAACATGAGCGGATTACACTAACAGAGATGTCACGTTTTCCCCAGTGGTTTCTTTGGCAACAGTGTTTTGCCATAGGGGCTCATTCCCTCTTGGAAATATCGTTCAGGCGTTGACAAGAACGGTCTCCTAAGCGTAAACCCAACGTGAAGAGAGTGATTTTGCAGATGACATAGCTCTTATCAGTACTTATATTTGTTCTGGAAATTGTGTAAATGTACAGGAAATTTATTAGACATTCTCTTGAAATAGAAATTTGCTACACTCTTTATTATAGCTATATAAGACTTACTAACTGTATTAAAGTTTTGAAAAAAAGCAGTCAAGAACGTTTGATTAGTGAAATTATTATCCGCGTTCTCATAAAGTTATTTTTGTTTACAAAACGGGACAAAATAAATGCTGTTGAGTTAAAATAGTAGCTCTGAGAAGTCAATTAACATATGACATTCAAACGTTATAAGCACAGAAACCAGGTTAAGACAATTCAATTCAAATGTAATATCCACCCTCATTTATGTATGCGAAAGCTGGAAAACAACTAAAGAAACAGACAAGAAGTTAGACTCTTTTGAAAACAAATGCCTAAGGAAAATACTCGGCATCAAATGGAACGAATTCAAGAAAAATGCAGAGATAAGACAGATGACTGAACAACAATCAGTCTCATGGGTGATCAGGAAAATGAGATAGACATATGTTGGTCATGTGATGAGAAGAAATGATCAGAGAATCCCAAAACAAACTATAAAGTGGAATACAACAGCCCAAAGAAAAAGAGGCAGACCGCGTGAAACTCTGAAGAGGGCATTGTTAAGAGAGACCAAATTAATAGGCATATAATCCCTTGATGAGGTTGAAAGACTCGCCAAAGACAGGAAAAATTGGCGAACTACCTTGTGAGCCCTATGTGACGTCTAAGGGCACGGGAAAGATATAAGAAGTATAAGAAGAGTAGTCAATTTGTAGATTCATTTATTACTGAGAAGAATTTTTAAAAATATTTATTTTATAAAATATATCAATTACGGAAGTTTAAATTTTGTTATCAATTAAATTATGTATGTATGTATGTATGTATGTATGTATGTATGTATGTAATGTATGTATGTATGTGTCTTTGTATGTATGTGTGTATGTATGTATGTATGTATTTATGTATGTATCTATGCAAGTATATATCTATGTATGTACGTATGTGTGTGTTATGTACATTTGTATGTATATGTATAAATCTTCTACTTCCTCTTCGTTCGCTTCTACTACCATGACCGCCCATGATCCTACTGAATTTACTTCTGTGGTCCTCGATAGGTCCCGTGGTCCTCCTGTGGTGCCCGAGAGGACCACATGAGATCCCCGAGAGGACCATAAAAGGTTCAGAGTATCTCGGGTCTTAGGCCTGTATTCTTGGTAGGTGGCAGAAGCGGGATTGCGTGACACCGTGGTTTTCGTTGCACCAGTTTAATCTAGAGTTGGACTTTCTCACTTAAAAACCTCGATGTGTTTTGGCTATCAGTATGTCCCCGACGGATGAGAGGTCTTTGTCTATCCAGTCCAATGTTGGACTTTCTCACCGAAAAACCTCCGTGTGAATAGGATACGCATATATCAACAGTATGGGTGTATATCGGACGTGGCCGGCCTCTAGAGGAGAGGTGCTGTGGTATGAGTAGCTCTCGCCGCGAGACTACTGGACATACGGATTAAAATTCACTTTATCCTTTCCATCATCTTCTCACAGCAGTGCCGCACGACAACCCTAATCACATTTTCGCATTTTCTTCATTGGCCGGGAGGAGTTTCATTCCACGCGCGGCAGCCGAAGAATCTCGCCAGCAGTGTCTTAGTTTAACCCCTGGGTTAAGCCGATTAAGACAATCAGCCCCAGTATCATTGTATATAAGACGTGGCCGGGCTCTAGAGCAGAGGCGCCGTGATTTGAGTAGTCCTGACCCTGAGACTACTGGTTACTTAACTTAATCCTTTCCTTCACCTTTTCCACGGTGGCGCCGTGCGGCAACCCTAATCGCATTTTCTTCATTGGCTGGGAGGAGTTTCACACCAAGCACGGCAGCTAATTGGAGTCGAGAGCATATCCCTAACCCCACCTCCGGCTTAGAACCACGTATGTATTTATTTATGCATGTCTATCTATATAATCGTCCAGTCACAAATCCGTCCAACCGTCACTCCGTTCGTCTACCTACCTAACTACCTACCTACCTACCTATCTACCTACCTGCATGCCTGCCTGCCTACCTACCTACCTACCTACCTATCTATCTACCTACCTACCTACCTACCTATCTATCTATCTATCTATCTATCTATCTATCTATCTATCTATCTATCTATCTATCTATCTATGTCCTACCTGTTGCTTGCAAGGCTACTATCTGTCTGTCTGTCTGAGTGTCTGCCTGTTTGCTTTTACATGTGTAGAAATATTTTTCTGTGTATTTATTCCTTTACTTATTTCGATGTATACACACACGCAAAAATTCGTAGTAACAAAATTTGATGATAAACGTTTTCAGAGCTGTTAGGACATTGTTGTACAAAGCTGAAATGATGGTGATCTACACAGGTGATGATGCATAGAACTGACAGAACGTTGATGTGGACATATGATAGCACTTTAATGTACAGAGCTGATAGTACACTGGTGTATTGAGCTTATAAGAAGTTGACATACATAATCGATAGATGTTGATGTGCAGAACCGATAAGAGTTAACTTACAGAGCTAATAGACAATGATTACAAATTACAAATACCGCTATCCAGTCTTCTAAAAGTTGTCTTCATTCCTGTCTCCAAATCATATGGCTATTCGTGCACACTCTTTTTACATTCTGTGTATATTTTGTACATATTTTGTGTATTACTGGATATTTACTGTGTAAAACTGTTCGTTTGTTACAGTATTATAAAAATCTTGTGTCAAAACAAACCTTTCTACTCTGCAAGGAACATAAACTGTATCTCGTTTCTGTTTAACTTCTATAGGAAATCAAACTAGTCAGTGACTCTATACTTTATATATGTATAGATTAATGCTTTAAGGTATACTCACAGGCGACTGACAGAGCAGTCAACATGCACAGCAAAAAGATGATCATAATGACCTTCATGATGTTGCCTTTCTGTAAGACTGATATAAAGCATAGCCGGATTTTAGCAATGGGAAATAAATAAGCGCTATACATGTTTTTGGCAAAAAAAAAGTGATATGAAACTCAGAAAAGTGGGTATTTTTATAATTACTGATATATTTAGGTTTGAAAATTACGCTATTGCATTTGATACATTCAGCCAGGTGTCTGGAAAATTCCTGCATAACATCATTTAACATGTTCAAAGGGATATTTTGAATGAAATGTCGGATTAGATCTTTTAGGTCTGCAACTGACTGTGGTCGACTAGCATACACCGTGTTCTTGATATATCCCCACAAAAAGAAGTCTGCGGCCGATAAATCCGGTAACCTTGCCGGCCAATGAATATCCACACATCTGGAAATAAGACGATTGGGAAATGCTTGTCGCAGTATGGCCATGGACTGACGGGCTGTGTGGGCAGTTGCTCCATCTTGTTGAAACCATATTAGTCTATTATTTCTATTGGTCAAGTCTGGAATGAAGTATTCAGTTAGCATCGACACATAAAGATCACTATTAAAATTGGGAACGAAAAAGAGCTTCACAATTTGCATCAATGAAAATACATCACATGGCATCAAACCAATACATCATATGACTTCAAGAACAATGCATCATATGATATCAACAAGAATACATCATGTGACATCAATAACACTACATTTTCATATAGTCACAAAAATGCAATGCATATATGGTAAGAGAAACGAAATGCATTATAATATAGCTGCATGAAATGAAGACATATGTAACAGGTCTCACAGGAGACACATAAACACTGTAATCAAGTCTCGCATAAGGGGACCCATAAACAAGGTAACTAAGTGTCTGATAAGGGGACCCATAAACAAGATAACCAAGTGTCTGATAAGGGGACCCATAAACAAGGTAACCAAGTGTCTCATAAGGAGACCCATAAACAAGATAACCAAGTGTCTGATAAACATTAAAGACTAGTACTAAGGAAAAAACCCTCAGCTGTCGAACACTTTGGCTATATGCACCGTCAAATTAATGACCAGTATATTTCAAAATATGGATACTGGATATCTTGTTACATCCAAGGCAATATACAACACCGGTGTGAAGAGAGCTCAAAAACAATATGTAGACAGATGTTAAAGAACTGTTCTACAAATTACAAAACATCAGTGAAAAAAAACATCACAAAAAGTCATCATGAGCGAAAAAAGCAAAATCACATAAAAATGCATGATGAGCATACAGCACATGCATTAATGAAAATAACATGTATCTAATCTCAGAGCAAAAGGGACATAACTAACATACTCAAACCTTCAGTGTAGTTGATATGACAAACTATAAATAACAACTACAACACCAACAACAAAAGCTCAATGGCGCCCACACACTCTAAGGGTCGGCTGTCCGACTAGGCGGAAGTAAACGATCAACATAAACAGCGCCACAGTCCAACAGTCGGTCCTGCACGAGAAACACGAGAAAACCCACAGTGGACTACATGACAAGCGGGTGTGTCCCTGGACGTTCACTGGCACGTAATCACGAGGCACTGGGGGGGGGGGGGAAATCATGTTACCTTGCAAAAATACACATGTCTAGCACACTCAAGGTATTACTACACAGTTATACTAACACAAAAACGTATACCTGTCGCGAGTGGGCATTCACATAGTAATAACAGCTCAGCAAAAATACAGCTCAGTTTAAATATACAAAAACACTGACAGACCAAGACTCTTATCACATCAAAACATGGCAAATTAATGCAAGCAACCCTTGAAAGTGCTGGCACAGAAAACTAAACATGCCAACACGCACATTCTAACAAGCCTACATACACGCTTGTGAGCAACAAAACAAAATCAATCATACGTACTAAAAATATAAACCAGTACCCCAACAAATTACATAAACATAACTAGGGTATCAAACATAACAATCATTCTACAACACTATTTTCTACTTGTACTTGTACGAACTCCCTATAACTGCGAGTGTTCTTTGCAGCCGATGCTGTAGAGATGTTGAGGCACAGCATAGTATCGGCGTGGGAACGGGTTATGGTTGCTACTTTTTCAGTCCCGGAGTGCAGCTAAATAGCAAGGGGTGTGCAATGCTTCTTTAGCAGACTCCACCACCATGGGGACTATAGTGATCCCGGTCTCGTTAGGCAGGCTGTGCCTGTTAATAGGGATACCACGGAGAGGTGGGACAATGTCTTAGTCAGCTATGGATCGCTGAATACCTTATCGGGTGTCTTCACCTGCTACTATTTTCTAAGAATAAACAAACAGTGCTGCTTGATACGCCTGCTATTCAAGGGTAAGTCCATTAGATCATTTCACACTAGGACGAAGACATCCATCAGGCCCAGAAAGCACTTCCAAGAACTGTCTGTCACGCATGATAAGTAACACACAGACAATCCTGCCTCGGAGCAGAACTCAGTCCCCATACAGTTAACCTTCTGGAAGAAACAAGCATACAAAGTTTCAGGAATATATCATATTCACAGTACAACCGTCCATGATGGGAGCCCTCCAAAGAAAACATCGTGTACTCTAGAGAAGCATAATAGCCAACGCCAGTCGGCACGCCACATGATGATGATGATGATGGTTAAGTGACTTACTAAGTTAAAACCTTCCTCCTAGAAAACTGTAATGTCCGCTGGTAACTAACACCTGACAACTTTAAGTGACGTTCGGGCCAAAAAAAACGTTTGAGAGAAATGGGTGTGAGACAGCCATTTGTTTGTTTAACAACAGTAAATTTACTATCACTGTGGAAACGTGCAAAACTGTGTGAAACTTAAGTATGTGTCTTATAAATGTGTGTGTATTCAAAATGATATTAACAAATACTCCTGACTCTTTTACTTTGTAGAGATGACAGAAATGACGACTGCAATAAAACTGGTTCTATTACTGAAAATAGATGGAGATGTTTAGTTCAGCTTTACAAAGTGATAGAAAGAGTGAGAAAAGTGGACAGAAACAAGAATGGCAGAAAGCAAGATTAGCACATACAGTATTCCAATATTTCAGCAGAAGACCGTTTCAAGGATCAAATACAGAAACATAGATGAACAATATATCAACAATATTCTTCTTCTTCTTCTTCTTCTTCTTCTTCTTCAACTTTCCGAGCCATTAAGGCTCATTGCTGCAGATAAATTTCGCCTCCATTCCTCTCTATTCCTAATCTTATCTCTCCAGTTGAGGACAGAAATTTCTTTTATATCATTTTCTATATTGTCTTTCTATCTATATTAATAATGATCAGCACCATCATAATCAGGTGCCGTGCCGACTGGCGTTGGCTATTATGCTTCTCCAGAGTACACGATCCTTCATGCAGGCCGTCAGCTCAGTTGGTGATCTCCTCTCACACCATCCCGTCAGACTGTCCAGTATCATTTTTCTTGGTCTTCCTCTTGATCTTCTTCCTTCTATTTTTCCTGTTGTTATAATATTTTCAATGCCGCCTCTTCTCATCGCATGTCCTATCAAAGTACATTGTCTCTCTCTTATTTTTTTTGACAAGATTTTTTTGTCTCTCCAGCTCTTCTCATACATTCTTCATTAGTTATTTTTGCTGTCCAGGGAATTCGCAACATTCTTCTAATAAACCACATTTCTGCTGCTTCCAATGATTTTTGTGCAGACATGCCTATTGTCCATGATTCACTTCCATATAACAAGATAGGTTCAATATAGCATTTTAGGACTCGTTTTCTAACATTCATTGATAAGGATGTGTTGGCTAATATGTTTCTCATTTTCTGAAATGCAGTCTTTGCTTGGCCTATTCGGCTCCTAATTTCTGTTCTGCATTTCTTATCTGAAGTTATTACTGCTCCAAGGTATTTAAATTTATGCACCTGCTTTAGAACAGTTCCGTTTAATTTTATAATGCATTTTGGTGGATTTTGTTTCTTATATATAACCATAGTCTCTGTCTTTTTTGATGTTCAAAGTAAGGCCTTTCTGTTTACTTTTTTTGGCGTCTTTATCCAAGAGATTTTGCAGGTCTTATTGGTTCTCAGCTATCAGTACTGTGTCGTCAGCATACCGAAGGTTGCTAATATTGTATCCTCCAATTTTTATGCCTGGTTCTGTGATGATCTTTCTTAGAATATTCTCGCTGTACAGATCAAAAAGGTCTGGAGATAGTACACATCCTTGTTGCACACTTTGTTTTATAGGCTGATATTTCCAGTTTTATTTCGACTTAGAATTGCTGCTTCTTGCTGTCAGTATAGATGTTTTACAATCCTCAGGTCTTTGCCGTCTATACTGACGTCTTGAAGGATTTTAACAGTTTCATTATGTTTCACCTTGTCGAATGCCTTGGTGTAATCAATGAAGCATAAGTAGAGATCTTTCTGTACTTCTAAAGCTCTTTCTGTTAGTGTTCGTAAAGCATAAATGGCATTGTGTGTTCCTTTTCCTTCAACAAATCCAAACTGTTCATCTGCTATTTCCATTTTTATCTTTTTCCTTGTTCTTCTCATAATTATTCTCAGAAGTAGCTTCGTTATGTGACAAGAGAGGCTGATAGTCCTGTAGTCCTCACATTCCTCTGCACCTGATTTCTTTGTTATAAACGTCTATTTAAGCAGGTCACTGGGCATATAACCACTGTTGTAAATGTCATTCTGTAACTTGGTTATTATTTTTATTCCTGTCTCCTCTAGTGCCTCTATTTCTTCTATTGTTATATTATCAGGCCCAGTCGCTTTTCCTTTCTTCATGTGATTGATGGCATCTATGATTTCATCTTCAAGTATTGGTGGTCCATCACAGTTTTCAGTATCTGGTGTTAATTCTGGTCTTTCTCCTCCATATAATTGACCAATGTACTCTGTCCACAATGTCTTCTTTTCCCATTAACATTTTACCTTCTTTTGAATCCAGGCATCCTGTGGTATATTTTGTTTTCTTGCCTATGAGTTCACTAATTCGTTTGTGCATGTTTGTGCTGTCTTTACTATGAGAGTCCTTTAATTGTCTTCACTGTTCATTTAACCACACTTCCTTTGTTTCTCTGCATTTGCTTATTATTTCTTTATTCATCTTACAATATTTTTCTTGGTTATTTTTACTACTCCTTCTTTTGTCCACCAGTCCCAAGATGTTATCTGTTATAGTGTACTATCTCCAGACCTTTTTTCTCTGTATAGCGAGAATATTCTAAGACCAATCATCACAGAACCAAGCATAAAAATTGGAGGATACAATATTAACAACCTTCGGTATGCTGACGACACAGTACTGATAGCTGAGAACCAACAAGACCTGCAAAATCTCTTGGATAAAGTCGCAAAAGAAAGTGAACAGAAAGGCCTTACTTTGAACATCAAAAAGACAGAGACTATGGTTATATCTAAGAAACAGAATCCACCAGCATGCAGTATTCAATTAAACGGAAATATTCTAAAGCAGGTGCAGAAATTCAAATACCTTGGAGCAGTAGTAACTTCAGATGGGAAATGCAGAACAGAAATTAGGAACAGAATAGGCCAAGCAAAGACTGCATTTCAGAGAATGAGAAACATATTAGCCAACACATCCTTATCAATGAATGTTAGAAAACGAGTCCTAAAATGCTATATTGAACCTATCTTGTTATATGGAAGTGAATCATGGACAATAGGCATGTCTGCACAAAAATCATTGGAAGCAGCAGAAATGTGGTTTATTAGAAGAATGTTGCGAATCCCCTGGACAGCAAAAATAACAAATGAAGAATGTAGGAGAAGAGCTGGAGAGACAAAAAACCTTGTCAAAAAGATAAGAGAGAGACAATGTACTTTCATAGGACATGCAATGAGAAGAGGGGGCATTGAAAATATTATAACAACAGGAAAAATAGAAGGAAGAAGATCAAGAGGAAGACCAAGAGAAATGATACTGGACAGTCTGACGGGATGGTGTGAGAGGAGATCACCAACTGAGCTGATGGCCTGCATGAAAGATCGTGTACTCTGGAGAAGCATAATAGCCAACGCCAGTCGGCACGGCACATGATGATGATGATGATTATCTCCTTCACAGTTTGGTAGATAGAACAATATATACATTAAATATAAAGGCTTATCTTTTTCATACTAGGATGAGGCCGAAAAGCTAAGTCTATATTTTTCTCCTCTATTTTTCGTATTTTTAATATGTTGTGTTATTTCTGCACGTGAACCTTTAAAAAGGCTTCTACCGAACTATTGGACTGTTATATGTTATTCGGTTCTATGTGCTCATCTTGTTTTCAGCCGTCTAATACTTTTCAAGCATAAATTTGAGTGGCTGCAGGTTTTAATGAGAATACCATCTTTGAAAATGATGTCAGCTTTGCACCAACCCATAATTAGATTATGTCTCTCTGGAGACATCCCAGGCAAATGTGAGAGTAGGATATTAGATATGTCCTGCTATCACACTAACTGGACCTTCTGTTGTTCGGTAAATTGAAATATTTTTTTAGTCTCGAGCGATATAGCTCTACAAGTTATTCTTGCTAGAAACGCCAAACTTCAGAAACTAGGACGTTTAGAATTTCTTTGTTCAAGAACTTCTTTGTTCAAGAAGGATATTTTAAGAAAGAGAGACGCACATAGGGAATAGAATGTGAAATGAGGTCTGACAGACTGTAAAACCTACAGTAGATACTTGGCAGATTAGAGTGGTAGTAGAACCTAAGAATCTAAAAGTACTGTACATTGTATTCTACTGCACACTAACGTCATACTATTGGGAGCAGCAATATTTTCTTCTTTCAAACTGCTGGAGTATTGGATTATACTCATATGTTTGCTGCAATACTTGTAGCAGCATACTTGAGATAACTGTTGTTTTTATAGAAAGGGCAGCTGTAATGATTCTCTATTTGAACTTTACCGTGGTCGGCTGGGATTCTACGAGAACGTCACGAGGGCTGAGAAACCCGTAACAGAGAATTGTGGGAGAGAATGTTTTTGTTATGTCTTTGTCGAGAAAATGAACTTTATAATTGTAAAACTGGAGCCGTGGAAGTATCAGTGGACTCGCCAAATGGCAGGGGTAGTATGCCGACGGTCAGATAATCGTCATCACTATCAGCATTTTCACCTATTTTATCAATAAATCCTCATGTTAATGTGATACACAGGACTGGCATGATTTCTGTTCCAGTGTGTTGCTAATCTTAGGTTTGAAAGGAACTGGAAGTGAAGAATGGCTGGAGACAGTGAATATCTAATCCAGAAACACTCAGAAAACACGGCTTCAAAATAATATGCAAATCAGAATCAGTGTGCGCATAAAATAAGCACAAAATGCGGCTTAACTAATGACCTCAAGAACACAGACAGAAACACAGACAGAAACACAGGTACTCATGCTTCTTCAAGTGGTGCAGTCCGGGAGAACTACGTTAGAAACGTGAAACCTTTGTAGTCGACTGTGTCGCATGTGTCGATGAAGACTTGGTACGGAGTACAGCTGTCCGGGCCTTGAGGTATAGATACACAAGTGCTTCTCTGTTTCGGGGGGCATTCTTGTATTTCTGTTTTCACCTGCAACAGTTGAGAACTACTGTGAACAGCACGTGGTGTGTCCTAGTTCATCATCGGTTGTCAGAGCTGATTGTTGTGTCTGCTTCTCCCATGAATGTCAGTTATATGTAAGATCTGCTTGTCACATAAAGTCAGCCTGAGAGAGACCTAACTGTCGCAAGATATCAACCATGTGTGCTCTACTTGTATAATCATCCTGGTAGGAGACTCGTCTGTCTCGTAACTCGGAAAACTTGTTGTCTTGACTGCATCAAGAACGTAGTCTGGTGATTTTCGGATCCTACACCTTATTGGAGCTCCTATTAGCCTGGGTGAATACGGGAGATAATTGGGCACTCTATCTTGCTGTTCTACGAGAGGGGGCCAATCCCAGGCTCTCTTGCTGTTCAACGAGAGGGGGGAGGTCAATCCATGGCTCTCTTGCTGTTAAACAGGACGGGGGTCAATCCCTGGCTCTCTTGTTGTTAAACGAGACGGGGGTCAATCCCTAGCTTTCTTGCTGTTCAACGAGAGGGGCTCTTTTGCTGTTTTCTTTGGAGGGCTCCCATCATGGACGGTTGTACTGTGAATATGATATATTCCTGAAACTTTGTATGCTTGTTTCTTCCAGAAGGTTAACTGTGTGGGGACTGTGTTCTGCTCCGAGGCAGGATTGTCTGTGTGTTACTTATCATGCATGACAGACAGTTCTTGGAAGTGCTTTCTGGGCCTGATGGATGTCTTCGTCCTGGTGTGAAATGATCTAATGGACTTACCCTTGAATAGCAGGCGTATCAAGCAGCACTGTTTGTTTATTCTTAGAAAATAGTAGCAGGTGAAGACACCCGATAAGGTATTCAGCGATCCATAGCTGACTAAGACATTGTCCCACCTCTCCGTGGTATCCCTATTAACAGGCACAGCCTGCCTAACGAGACCGGGATCACTATAGTCCCCATGGTGGTGGAGTCTGCTAAAGAAGCATTGCACACCCCTTGCTATTTAGCTGCACTCCGGGACTGAAAAAGTAGCAACCATAACCCGTTCCCACGCCGATACTATGCTGTGCCTCAACATCTCTACAGCATCGGCTGCAAAGAACACTCGCAGTTACAGGGAGTTCGTACAAGTACATGTAGAAAATAGTGTTGTAGAATGATTGTTATGTTTGATACCCTGGTTATGTTAATGTAATTTGTTGAGGTACTGATTTATATTTTTAGTACGTATGATTGATTTTGTTTTGTTGCTCACAAGAGTGTATGTAGGCTTGTTAGAATGTGCGTGTTGGCATGTTTAGTTTTCTGTGCCAGCACTTTCAAGGGTTGCTTGCATTAATTTGCCATGTTTTGATGTAATAATAGTCTTGGTCTGTCAGTGTTTTTGTATATTTAAACTGAGCTGTATTTTTGTTGAGCTGTTATTACTATGTGAATGCCCACTCGCGACAGGTATACGTTTTTGTGTTAGTATAACTGTGTAGTAATACCTTGAGTGTGCTAGACATGTGTATTTTTGCAAGGTAACATGATTTCCCCCCCCCCCCCCAGTGCCTCGTGATTACGTGCCAGTGAACGTCCAGGGGCACACCCGCTTGTCATGTAGTCCACTGTGGGTTTTCTCGTGTTTCTCGTGCAGGACCGACTGTTGGACTGTGGCGGTTTATATCGATCGTTTACTTCCGCCTAGTCGGACAGCCCTTAGAGCGTGTGGGCGCCATTGAGCTTTTGGTGTTGTAGTTGTTATTTATAGTTTGTCATATCAACTACACTGAAGGTTTGAGTATGTTAGTTATGTCCCTTTTGCTCTGAGATTAGATACATGTTATTTTCATTAATGCATGTGCTGTATGCCATCATGCATTTTCATGTGATTTTGCTTTTTTTCGCTCATGATGACTTTTGGTGATTTTTTTTTCACTGATGTTTTGTAATTTGTAGAACAGTTCTTTAACATCTGTCTACATATTGTTTTTGAGCTCTCTTCACACCGGTGTTGTATATTGCCTTGGATGTAACAAGATATCCAGTATCCATATTTTGAAATATACTGGTCATTAATTTGACGGTGCATATAGCCAAAGTGTTCGACAGCTGAGGGTTTTTTCCTTAGTACTAGTCTTTAATGTTTATCAGACACTTGGTTATCTTGTTTATGGGTCTCCTTATGAGACACTTGGTTACCTTGTTTATGGGTCCCCTTATCAGACATTTGGTTATCTTGTTTATGGGTCCCCTTATCAGACACTTAGTTACCTTGTTTATGGGTCCCCTTATCCGACACTTGGTTACCTTGTTTATGGGTCCCCTTATCAGACACTTGGTTACCTTGTTTATGGGTCCCCTTATCAGACACTTGGTTACCTTGTTTATGGGTCCCCTTATCCGACACTTGGTTACCTTGTTTATGGGTCCCCTTATCAGACACTTGGTTACCTTGTTTATGGGTCCTCTTATCCGACACTTGGTTACCTTGTTTATGGGTCCTCTTATCAGACACTTGGTTATCTTATTTATGGGTCCCCTTATCAGACACTTGGTTACCTTGTTTATGGGTCACCTTTTCAAAGAATTGATTACCTTGTGTATGGGTCACCTTATCAGAGACTTGACTATCTTGTTTATGGGTCTTCTTATCTGAGACTTGGTTACATTGTTTATGTTCCCCTTGTGAGACCTTGTACATATGTCTTCATTTCATGCAGCTGTATTATAATGCATTTCGATTTTCTTACCATGTGTGCATTGCATTGTTTGTGACTATATGATAATGTATTGATGTCACATGATGTATTCTTATTAATATCATATGATGCATTGTTCTTGAAGCCATATGGTGTATTGTTTTGATGCTATGTGATGTATGTTCCAGATGAATTTTCATTGATTTTCTGAGTTTTGTCCAGTTTGTAAGATTTTATGTTGTACCTGCATTTTGGATTTGCCACAGGATCTATTTTGTCTTAGATATCTGTGATGTATGAACATTTTGGACTGTTGTAGTGCGTATTAAGTAAATAGAAATGTTAGATAGTTTCTCTTATGTTAGAATAGTGTATGGAAGTCAAATTTCTGCTAATAGTGGATGGGGGAGGGGGAGAAGAGATCTGTAGCAGTATACTGAGACAACTGTTGTTTTTACTGTTGTTATGAGTCTCTTTTTGAACTTTTCCGTGGTCGGCTGAGATCGTTCGAGAGCGTCACGAGTGCTGAGAAACCCGTGACAGAGAATTGTGAGAGAGACTGTGAGTGGGCAGTGAATCTGCGTTTGAATGTTTACCTGAGATGATTTTTGTTTTCGTTATGTCTATGTCGAGAAAATGGACGTTATTATTCAAACTGGAGCTGTGGAAATATGAACGGTCTCGCCATATGCCAGGGGTAACCTGCCGGCTGTCAAATTATCGTCATCACTATCTGCATTTTCAACTAATTTATCAATAAATTTTCTTTTCAATGTCATATGAAGTAATGGTTTGATGTCTGTAACTGTGTTGTTAACCTTAGGTTTGAAAGGACCTGGAAGTGAAGAATGGCTGGAGACAGTGATTATCTAATCCATTAACACTCAGAAAACATATCTTAAAAATAATGTGGAAATCTGAATCTACGTGCGCATCAAGGCAGCGCACAACACAGCTTAACGAATGCCCCCAACAACACAGCCAAAAAAAAAACACAGACATTCATACTTCTTCATACTGCATTATACTCTATTTGTTTTGTCATCAGTCCTCTACCTTCCCAGTGGAGCATAAGGCATCAACAAAGGTTCTCCAGCTAATCCTGTCTTGAGCAAGTTGGGATACATCAAACCATGTCTTTCCCAGCTTCCTTTAGTTCTTCAATGTCCCCAATGATCTGCTCCTCTTTCTTTTCCTTTGAGGCGTCCAAGTCAAGGCAGTATAGTGGTGTCTTGTTCTTTCCATCCGTTGTATGTGCCAGCTATTTTTGTCTTCGTCTTCTGACCTCTTTAGTAATGTTCTCAATGCCTGTTCGTTTGATTATTTCCTCATTTGTCACGTTTTCGTCCTAGTTTAATCTCAACATTTTTTAAGGTATGTTCCTTCAAATCCAATTTGAAATATACACAAATACTTTCAATTCTCTGATTTGTTCTCCGTCTTTTGGCTGCGTATAATAAAATTGGCCAACTACCTTGCGAGCCCTATGTGACGTTTAAACGGCACGGGAAAGATATAAGATATAAGAATGAAGCGAACATTGACTTTACGTATTCTGAGCTTGAGGTTCGTATGAAGAATGTATGTGTATGCTGAAGTTTAATTTAAAGAAATCGTCCAAGAAAAAAAAAGTAGCTGCATATTTAAGGAATAATGGCTGCGAGAATTTATAAAAAATGACATGCCATCTTTTCCTAGTAAGCTGTGTGTTCTTTTTGTTTGTTTGTTTGCTTGTTTGTTTGGTTGTTTTAAGAGAAATGTATATATGCAACAGTGACAACTGTGGTTTGCACAGTTTGCAAACGAATGAAAATTGTTAGCGAATGGAGTATAGGAAAAATTTGGGATGAATTGAAATGTGATTATGTGAAACATCATCTGTCTCAAAAGAGGCATTTTTCTGCTGTCAACGTGTTAAGAAAGCAGCGTCAGGCTACATTAAAAACTGTGTTGACAGGAACACACGATAATAGAGAAATAAACGTCAAATGTCTGACAGAAAAGTAGAAAATTCGAATAAAAGTACAATTCTAATCAACAAATCCTATTGGCATTTAAACTGAATACGTCCGTGCTATCAGTCCGAGAGATTCATGATTATGTTTCCAAATATGTTTTCATTCCAGATCATTGGAGAAGTAAGAATGATGCGTTTGAATCAGTTAAATGCTTAACTTCAGTTGTAAAAGAGTAAATGCTAAAAGACTGGAGAAACTCAAAGTTTAACACATTCATTGTTGATGAAAGTACTGACATTTCTGCTAGTAAAAGGTTCATTATTTTTGTGCAGTATAGAACATGTGATGAGTGATCGTACAATTACCAGACAGTGTTTGGAGGAATTATAAAACAAACATCATGTGACTGTTTAAGCATAGTTAAAGTAATTAAGCAGTTCTAGACAGGAAACAATATAGATTAGCAGAGAACAGTATAAATGTGCAGAAAATAGTTATGTTTACATCTGATGGTGCTTTATTTATGTTAGGAAAATGGAATGATGTGGCAGCAATTCCGTGCGGATGTATGTAACATTTCTTAGAACAGTAATGTGTAGCAGACAGAGAAGACTTAGGTCTGAATGATGCTGGGAAAAGCGTATCATTAAAGACAAATATCGAAACATTTGTCAGAACAGTTTATGCAATTTTCATTAGGTCATCAGCAAGGAAAAACAAATCTGAAGAACTTTGTAAGGCTGCAAATTATGAAGCTGTTCCGTTCCACCCATTAAATAAAGTCAAACGACGTTATAGGCATTTTTTCTGTTAGAGTTTTGATAAATAACTATACATCTTTGATACAGTACTGCAAAGATAGATCACGTTGAGCAAAACAATAAACCATTTCATAAATATTGTTTGGATAAACTGATAAAGGATGAATATCATGTTGCTGATGCCATTTTAAACAATGTGTTAGAAGAACTGCCAGAGTTGTGTCCACTTCTTCAACACAAAGCACTAACTACAGTTAATGTTTACCAATTTACAAAAGCCAAAATTAGAAAACAACGAACACAAAATCTTGCTTTCAATTTCTCAGCAGAAAGTCAAAGAAATCACATGATACAAATTTTCTGTTGACACAGCACCTCGGTTGGTTTTATGTGATAATTTTCACAGCGTTTACCAGAGAACGAGCTTACATAATGTTCAACATTTGATAAAGAATCATTTTCATCTGTTCAGAATTTAGAGGAGTTCACTTAAAGTTGACAGCAGTTCGAAACTTTGGCCGTACAATACAGTTCAGTATTTAATAAGGCACAGGAAATCTTCATAAAATATTTTTGCTTGTAGATTTCAAACTAACTGTCATTCAGAAAATAAAGGCAGATGTAGTAAACATTTTGACACGTTATTTCCTACACATTTCAACAGAGACAATGCAGAGAATTGTCATTCCTTCTGGATATTTGTGGAACATTTCAGACTTCTATTTTTAGTTAAGTCCACTATCTCCGTAATGGCGCATGCTTCGGGGATTAGTCCGTTCTTTATGCCTGCTGCCAATAAGACCTTTGGCCTTCCTACATCCGTCAAGTGTCAATGTCTAATTTTCCAACTCGGCTAAGTGTTCTTGTTAGTATCAGACTAATTTACTTACGAGCGTCCTTCCTTAGTATTTCCTATCTCTCGGCGTCACTGAGTCTGTCCTTTGTCTCCTCTGTTTATTTTTGATTAGCGATTTGCATTTATAAGTACCTACTCTTCTGTCGCTATATGATGTTCATATTATGCCTACAATATATTCATAATTATATTCCTAATCTTATCATTGATAATAACAATAATACTAATATAATAATTAATTACAAGCCTTTTTTTTACAAATAGGAAACTACGAGGTTTTGGTACGGTAAAGTAAGAGAACAAATATTGTAGGATTAAACCTCGAAAAAATCGTAGACAAAGCACTTTAGTGAGACGTGAGAGAAAGAAAAATCACAAGAGAATTACCTGGGATTCGAACACGGACTCCGGTAGGACGAGCAGCCGTCTAGCCACGAGAGAACAGCGTACTATCAACTTAGCCAACTAGCACCCCAAAAAAGGTGTTTTGTTGACATAGTCTTTAGTAACTGCTCAGCAGACATGAGAGATCGTGACACCCGGAAAGAAACGAGGTCGTGACACACAGAAATTCCGTCTACGATTTTTTCGAGGTTTAATCCTACAATATTTGTTCTCTTACTTTACCGTACCAAAACCTCGTAGTTTCCTATTTATAAAAAATTGTTCCTTAAAACTATACCTGAAACTAACTTCATGTAATAAGTATTCGTTCGTTTGTTATTGTTGTTCAAGTTTGCACCAGACATGGCAGGAGACCGTGTGTATGTTTGTCTAGTTGGTACCTGCTAGAGAGAATGAATCTAAGCTACGGAATTTCTGTGTGTCACAACCTCGTTTCTTTCCGGGTGTCACGATCTCTCATGTCTGCTGAGCAGTTACTAAAGACTATGTCAACAAAACACCTTTTTATGGGGTGCTAGTTGGCTAAGTCGATAGTACGCTGTTCTCTCGTGGCTAGACGGCTGCTCGTCCTACCGGAGTCCGTGTTCGAATCCCAGGTAATTCTCTTGTGATTTTTCTTTCTCTCACGTCTCACTAAAGTGCTTTGTCTACGATTTTTCCGAGGTTTAATCCTACAATATTTGTTCTCTTACTTTAATTACAAGCCTGTGCTATATCTGTCTATATAATTCATGAGTAATCATATCATTGTACCGTAAACACATCTTTCGCAGTGTAAAGTCATGGAGATTTAATAACAGGATCAGTTTTTATTCATTTACTTTTTAGTTACTGGAATATAGTTACAGTAATTAATTTTGGTTTACTTATTCTGTGGCAGTAATTATTTTTTAAAATATTTATTTATCATACTTATTCATAATGGACTTATGACGGATTCATCGAAATGTAACCTTTAAACCAAGGAGCATGATTATATAAACTGATGTTAGTATTTTGAAATATATAGAACTTTATAATTTACCGTTGCGATGCAGATTTATACACACATTGTTTTAGCGAATGCGTTTGCACATGAGCTCAACATTTTGCACAGAGCACAAAACCTTAGAGGGAACATTGGTATGAACATAATTCAAACAAAGAAGAACAGTATGAACATAGTTGATACCAATCAGAATTATATAAATATAAATTTACAACAAAGAAAATGATACAATTTACACCAAGCAGAATCATATAAGTCTGAATTTACAGCAAACAGAATGATATTTGTATAGCACACGTGAAACAGTTATACTCACGTCTGTAGAGTCGGGCAGAGATCAGTGAAATCTTCTAAGACTGTACAGAAACTAGTGGTAGCAGCTTGACTATTTATACTTTTTTTCATTCGTTTGCTGAGACAGAAAATAAGAGATACAAATCGTATTGTCTTTTTATCGAATTATTTGGGTAAGAACAAACCAAACCTTTGTTTAGCTGGTCATGTATATTGTTAATGTATTATAAGCGATGATCGATCGATGGGGTCGCTTCTGCATACGTTCTGCAAAATAACATAATACAAATAACATCCACTATCCAGAGTCACGTCTAGGCAAATATAAATAGACCACGCTGTGGATGTACACTTTGAGACGACAATAATTTTGAAGTGGAGATATTCCACTTTTTGCTTTACATGAAATGCAGCAGTTTGTATTCCACAGTTTCAGAAGGCGTTAGTTCACGATACCCATCTGGCGTCATCAGTCCTAGTTATTGAGTAGGGCTGGACTGCGAGGTAGTTTCAGAAAATTCCCCGGCTGTACTCGCTGTGACTTTTCCGTTCGACAAATATGCTCTGGATATTGAAGATCATCACTCTATAGCAGTATACTGAATGTTAGGATATAAGATAACTCATCTGAGAATTGGAAAATTTTGTATAAAATTAGTTATCTTCTAAAGTAATCAGCCGCTTGTGAGTAGAGTCTATCTGCTTTGTCTCGGGTTGCACGAGGGTCACGGATAGGGAATGACAGGGAAAAGGTCAGGTGAGAAAGAAATCATATGACTGAGGGACAGTTGTGTTTTGTGTATCGTCTGAGATAGACGTAGATTAGGCTGTTAGAAATGTTGTTGTTTAGTGAAATAGATGTAGAATAGAGTGTATTAGGTTGTTCTGATGGCGACAGTAGTCTGCCGGGAACATATATTGTATCGTGGAGATGTCCAGTCTTGTGTCTATGGATTTTGTTGATGCCTTTTGTCGTTCTCGTCATATCGCTCATCGATTCGTCCTGGTCACGGCACCAATTAAAGCAGGTTACTCGGGTGTGATTCTTTCTTCTCCTCTTCTGTGTGTAGATTTCCACTATTGTCCACTGGCATAATGTTCTTTCTTACATTACTATTCTACGTTGTTTTGCGTCTGTTTTGTTACTCACTTCACAGACTTACTTGCTCCCAGGTTCATTCTCTCTCAGTGGAAATAGTAATACAGAAGTAGCAACTTTACAGTTGAAATGACTTTAATGATGCACGGGGTGACTTCACCTTGTCCTTCAAAGTGAAATTGAAGCTGAAGGGCCACAACATAGACACCGTAGACGATATACAAAAGTAACGGCAGGCGGTTTTGGGTGACCTTCAGGGAAAAGTTGTACCTTTAAGACGTGGAAGAGGTGCTAAGTTCGCTGAGTACGTTCCCGTGTGTCTATTTCGAAGGGGGAGGGGAGATGATGACCAAATTTAAATAAGGTACGTCTGCAATTTTTATGATCAGTCAGAGAACTTTATGATAGCACCTCATAAGTCCTTCTTGTGAAATTTCTTCTTCTTCAGCGTTCCTGTTCTGGCCTCAGACATCTGTTCGGAGAAATTGTCCAGTATTTTGGAGAATATGCTTTGCACCTCAAACTATGTCTTCTAGTTCCCTGTGGTCGGAGCTAGGTTCGGGGTTTTCTGTTTTTAATTCATTCATTCATTCATTCATTCATTCATTCATTTGCATGTCCCTTGCGGAACTTTGCCTCCCTAACAGCACTCCTGTAGGCCTCTCGGTTGTGAGCAAGATGGTCTGCTGCTGATGCATCCATCAGGTAGAGAGGGTAGACCTCCACAATATCTCTGGAATCTGGATGTTTGTTTTGCATGTTTAGTCAATGATGTGTGAAAGGCAGATGTGATACTAGTGTGTTTACAGCCGGCAGTGTCCCATGCTTAGTCCTGCAATATCTTCGTGGTTTGTTCTTGCAAGATTTGAATTTTTAGTTCATATTTTGTGCCGGTTAGTCCATAGCTTCTTGCACTGATGCTTGATTATAGTTTTGGCTTCACTGTATGAGAAAAGTTGTTGATGTTGTGGTTGTCTGGTACCAAATTTGGCAAGTCTGTCAGCTTCTTCATTTCTCAACAGACCACAGTGTGATTGGATCAGCTGAACCACTATCGCCATTTCCCGAGAGAGTGTGCGAGGCACTTGCATTGTGTCTTCTTCAAGACGATCTATGGATTGTGTATGATAGTCTTACTGTCCGTAGGAAAGACGATGTGGTTGCATGTCTAAACTGTTTAGGGAAACCATCCTTTTATCTGCTTCCTAAGATACACAAACCAGGCAATCCAGGGAGTCCCATAGTCCCAGCTTGTTCCTGCCCTACGGAACAAATCTCTGACTTTCTGGATATTATCTTTCAACCTCTTGTTACTAGTCTGCCTATTTATCTGAAGGACACGAATCACGCTCTCACTGCTTCTGAGACCCTTACACTACTGCCTGGTCACACTTACTGTATCTTCACTCTTGATGTAGTGTCCTTGTACACATCCATCCTTCACGATTAGGGACTTCAGGCTGTCGAGTTTTTTTTTAACATAAGACACCATCCATCCCTGCGTCTACTATTCTGCATCTTACACTACGTCCTCGAACTCAAATCCTTTGTATTCAATGGCCTGAATTTTGACAATATCAGCGGTTTTGCCGTGTGCAACAGAATGAGCCCTAGCTACTCATGTCTATTTATGTGTCATTTTTAATACAAGGTTTTGGAATCCTATAGGGGTCCTTTTCCAGCTTTCTATAGACGCTACAAAGATGGTGGCATCGGGGTGACACCAATATCAGAGGAAGACCTAGACAACTACTTCGATTTCGTTAAGAAGTTCAACCCTGTTATTTCCTTCCACCACCACCACCACCCCCCCCCCCCATGCCTCTATAACTTTCTTGTAAACTTTCTTGACACTGACGTCACTATCATTCCTTCCGGACTTACCACTTCTGTCCACTACAAACCTACTGATTCTAACAGTTATCATTTGTACTCTTCCTCCCATCCAAGATCGTTTAAGGACTCTATTGCTTTTTCCCAGCTTCTTAGGTTGCGGCGTTTATGTACTGAGGAAGGCGATTTCCATGATAAACCTCACAGTGCGGTTATCCAGAACATGTTCTCACTTTATCCTCACCGCATCAGCCATATATCGCGATAACAAGCCCTCACGGCTAAACTGCCCTGTAGCTCGGACAGAGTTAAACTGGTACTCACGCACCACTCTCATAGTTTGACGGTTAAGAACATACTATTTCGCCATCTTCATCTCCTCCAGACCGAGCCTGATACACGTGAACTCTTTGGAGAACCCCCATCGGTGGTCTTTAGACGGGACAAGAACCTCAGGGACCATTTAGTTAGAAGTCCCTTAATATAGGGGACACCTTTTATGGTACTAGACGTTGCGGTCGCCGTAGATTGCCTGTTTGTTGTTGAGGCTAGCCAGGTTTATTTCCTTAAGTCCACGCTGTTACTTCAGGAAGGCTTCACCTGCCTTCACTCAATGTTATTTATGCCGTTATATGCCAACGTTGTGGTATGAAGTATATAGAGGAGACTGGTTTGCGTAAGGTATCTTTTTCGTCATGGTCTTAACGACATTTCCAAGAGGGCATGGACATCTGTGGCAAAATACTTCAGCCAAAGAAACCACCAAGGAAAACGGGACATAGCTGTTAGTACAATCCGCTCCTGTTCTTCTTATATATGACCTCGAAAATCTCTAGAACAGCGCCTTATTTTCCAGGCTGACTGTCTCCACCCAGAGCTGGAAGTAACAACAAAACTCACCTTCCTTTAAACTTCTTTAGATTTTCTCCTTCTTTCTTCTCTTAGCCCCATTCATTTTGCTGCAGTTTTTCATTCATAAGTTTTAACGTTATCTCCCAGTCCCATCCTCCTTCTCTGGTAGCAACAGGGTATTTATAGCTTCCTGGCCTCTTTCTCGCCCTACCCTGGTCTCTCCTGTTCCCTCCTTCACGCCGCGGACGTTAGATTGGACAAAGTTGTTTGTCGTTTTTTCCCGTCTTTAGTTCACATTTGTTCGATTCTGTACTAGGAGGAGGATGCCATAAATCTAAAGTTTCATTGTTTTCTTCTTTTTATTTATGTATTGTATTGTTCTTCTTTGTAATCCTTGAAGAAGGCTGACGCCGAAATAGTGGATGTTGTATGTTTTTCATTTTCATCTCACTTTCATACTCTCTGCCATTTGTGTTTTTTCTCATTGTCCTACTTCCCGCTGTGGTTTTGTAAAACTGAACCATACACATCTATCTGCATGTATTACTAGAACCATACGCATCTACCTGCATGTATTACTAGAACCATACGCATCTATCTGTATGTATTACTAGAACCATACGCATCTATCTGCATGTATTACTACAACCATACGCATCTATCTGCATGTATTACTAGAACCATACGCATCTATCTGCATGTATTACTAGAACCATACGCATCTATATGCATGTATTACTAGAACCAGTTTTACCACAGTCGTTATTTCTTTTATTTGCTGATTGGTGCTAACTGATAGCAGAGAACCAACAAAACCTGCAAAATCTCTTGGATAAAGTCGCCAAAGAAAGTGAACAGAAAGGCCTTACTTTGAACATCAACAAGACAGAGACTATGGTTATATCTAAGAAATATAATCCGCCAAAATGCAGCATAAAATTAAATGGAAATGCTCTAAAGCAGGTGCAAAAATTCAAAAACCTTGGAGCAGTAATAACCTTAGATGGGAAATACAGAAAATAAATTAAGAAGAGAATAGGCTGTGGAAAGACTGCATTTCAGAGAATGAGAAACATATGCAACACATCCTTATCAATGAATGTTAGAAAACGAGTCCTAAAATGCTATATTGAAACTATCTTGTTATATGGAAATGAATCATGGACAATAGGCAAGTCTGCACAAAAATCATTGGAAGCAGCAGAAAAGCCATTTATTAGAAAAATGTTACGAATTCCCTGGACAGCAAAAATAACTAATGGGGAATGTTTGAGAAGAGCTGGAGATACAGAAAATCTTGTAAAAAAATAAGAGAGAGACAATGTACTTTCATAGGACATGCAATGAGAAGAGGGGGCATTTAAAATATTGTAACACTAGGAAAAATAGAGGGAAGAAGAGCCAGGGGAAGACCAAGAGAAATGATACTGGACAATCTGACGGTATGGTGTGAGAGGAGATCACCAACTGAGCTGATGGCCTGCATGAAAGATCCTGTACTCTGGAGAAGCATAATAGCCAACGCCAGTCGACACGGCACCTGATGATAGTGATGGTGCTAACTATTCTGCCATGTGGAAGGAGTCATTAGGGGCAGCAGGAGAGATAAATTATGAAAAGGGAGAGGAAGATATATGTTGTATTGTGGATTCTGATAACAGGGCTGGCGAGATTCTTCTTCTGCCAGACATTGGCTGAAACTCCTCCCGGCCAATGAAGAAAATGCGAAAATGCGATTAGGGGTGCCGTGCGGCGCCGCTGTGAAAAAAGGTGATGGAAAGGATAAATTGAAGTTTAATTGGTATGTCCAGTAGTTTCGCGGCGAGAGCTATTCATACC
This sequence comes from Achatina immaculata, assembly GCA_009760885.1. Classification (NCBI taxonomy): domain Eukaryota; kingdom Metazoa; phylum Mollusca; class Gastropoda; order Stylommatophora; family Achatinidae; genus Lissachatina; species Lissachatina immaculata. The sequence goes on along the minus strand of CM019721.1, from coordinate 34,031,553 downwards.
ACGGCACCTCTGCTCTAGAGGCTGGCCACGTCCTTATGTACACCCATACTGGTGAAATATGCCTAAACCGGCTTAAACCATGGGTGAAACTTGATGACTACTCATGTAACGGTACCTCCGCTCTAGACGTCGGTCACGTCCTAAATACGCCCGTACTGTAATAATACGCCTAAACCGGCTTAACCCAGGAGTAAAGCTTACTAGTGGCGAGGATTCGTCCGCCTAGACAAAAGCTCTGTCCTGGTCACAACCAGGAAGAGTAGCGGCCACGACCACAAAACTCTGAAGTCGGAGAGACTGGACCAGGGCAGTCTAGACAGGCAATTACCTCTCATCCGACGGGGATGTATGCGTATCCTAATCACGCTGAGGTTTTCCGGTGAGAAAGTCCGACGCTGGACTGGATGGGCTGCCACTTCTCACCCAGCGGGGATATACTGATATCCAAAACACGTCGAGGTTTTCCAGTGAGAGAGTCCAATTCTAGATTAAAATGGTGCAACGAAAACCACAGTGTCACGCATTCCAGCTTTTGTGACCCACCAAGAATACAGGCCCAAGCCCCCGCGATACTCTAAACCTCTTGTGGTCCTCTCGGGGATCTCTTGTTGTCCTCTCGGGGACCACAGGAGTAAATTCAGTAGGTTCATGTGGCGGTCTTGGTTGTACAAGCGAACGAAGCAGAAAAAGAATAAGGATTCTGTTATGTGCACCTGTACGCGAGAAGGTCAAACGGACAGTTTATGTTTCCGTAAGTTACTTCAGTTGAAGTTTTGTGTGTGTGTGTGTGTGTGTGTGCAGTTCAAGAAAGGCGGCGTGCTTGACCAAGCGTGAAGTTTTGATAGTAGGTTGTGAAAATCTTACCGTGCTGATCCTAGGTTAGACTAGAGAGAGAGAGACTGTTAGGTGTTTGAATAGACACGTCATAATTTTGTCGAAGGAATGATAGTTCATTAGAACTAATGCATTTTCCGATTTTAACTAAGAGATTTTTTTATAACTATATTTTTGTCAAAGAAATATAATCCGCCAAAATGCAGCATAAAATTAAATGGAAATGCTCTAAAGCAGATGCAAAAATTCAAAAACCTTGGAGCAATAATAACCTTAGATGGGAAATACAGAAAATAAATTAAGAAGAGAATAGGCTATGGAAAGACTGCATTTCAGAGAACGAGAAACATATGCAACACATCCTTATCAATGAATGTTAGAAAACGAGTCCTAAAATGCTATATTGAAACTATCTTGTTATATGGAAATGAATCATGGACAATAGGCAAGTCTGCACAAAAATCATTGGAAGCAGCAGAAAAGCCATTTATTAGAAAAATGTTACGAATTCCCTGGACAGCAAAAATAACTAATGGGGAATGTTTGAGAAGAGCTGGAGATACAGAAAATCTTGTAAAAAAATAAGAGAGAGACAATGTACTTTCATAGCACATGCAATGAGAAGAGGGGGCATTTAAAATATTGTAACACTAGGAAAAATAGAGGGAAGAAGAGCCAGGGGAAGACCAAGAGAAATGATACTGGACAGTCTGACGGTATGGTGTGAGAGGAGATCACCAACTGAGCTGATGGCCTGCATGAAAGATCGTGTACTCTGGAGAAGCATAATAGCCAACGCCAGTCGACACGGCACCTGATGATAGTGATGGTGCTAACTATTCTGCCATGTGGAAGGAGTCATTAGGGGCAGCAGGAGAGATAAATTATGAAAAGGGAGAGGAAGATATATGTTGTATTGTGGATTCTGATAACAGGGCTGGCGAGATTCTTCGTCTGCCGGACATTGGCTGAAACTCCTCCCGGCCAATGAAGAAAATGCGAAAATGCGATTAGGGGTGCCGTGCGGCGCCGCTGTGAAAAAAGGTGATGGAAAGGATAAATTGAAGTTTAATTGGTATGTCCAGTAGTTTCGCGGCAAGAACTATTCATACCACGGCACCTCTGCTCTAGAGGCTGGCCACGTCCTTATGTACACCCATACTGGTGAAATATGCCTAAACCGGCTTAAACCATGGGTGAAACTTGATGACTACTCATGTAACGGTACCTCCGCTCTAGACGTCGGTCACTTCCTAAATACGCCCGTACTGTAATAATACGCCTAAACCGGCTTAACCCAGGAGTGGCCACTAGTGGCGAGGATTCGTCCGCTTAGGCAAAAGCTCTGTCCTGGTCACAACCAGGAAGAGTAGCGGCCACGACCACAAAACTCTGAAGTCGGAGAGACTGGACCAGGGCAGTCTAGACAGGCAATTACCTCTCACCCGACGGGGATGTATGCGTATCCTAATCATGCTGAGGTTTTCCGGTGAGAAAGTCCGACGCTGGACTGGATGGGCTGCCACTTCTCACCCAGCGGGGATATACTGATATCCAAAACACGTCGAGGTTTTCCAGTGAGAGAGTCCAATTCTAGATTAAACTGGTGCAACGAAAACCACAGTGTCACGCATTCCAGCTTTTGTGACCCACCAAGAATACAGGCCCAAGCCCCCGCGATACTCTAAACCTCTTGTGGTCCTCTCGGGGATCTCTTGTTGTCCTCTCGGGGACCACAGGAGTAAATTCAGTAGGTTCATGTGGCGGTCTTGGTTGTACAAGCGAACGAAGCAGAAAAAGAATAAGGATTCTGTTATGTGCACCTGTACGCGAGAAGGTCAAACGGACAGTTTATGTTTCCGTAAGTTACTTCAGTTGAAGTTTTGTGTGTGTGTGTGTGTGTGTGTGTGCGTGCGTGCGTGCGTGCGTGCGTGCAGTTCAAGAAAGGCGGCGTGCTTGACCAAGCGTGAATGTTTTGATAGTAGGTTGTGAAAATCTTACCGTGCTGATCCTAGGTTAGACTAGAGAGAGAGAGACTGTTAGGTGTCTGAATAGACACGTCATAATTTTGTCGAAGGAATGATAGTTCGTTAGAACTAATGCATTTTCCGATGCTAACTAAGAGATGTTTTATAACTATATTTTTGTCAAAGGACAGATTATAAAGAATGGCTATAACAACCCATGTAGACTAATGTAAGCCAGGTAATTAGAATGTGGAGTCAGGCAGGTAAACAAGTCTATTGTACATAGGTAGTTAAAAGTATCAGTTTATTTAGAAGGTAGTGAAGCCAGGTAAGAAGAGAGCTCCACTATGGCTGCTTTGTTTGATTCATTGTACTTGGGCCCATTTTGTGTTGTAGCTATGATCTACCATCTGCAGAGTGTCGAAGACAATGAATAAATATTTCTTCTTCTTCTTCTTCTTCTTACCTGAAATGCCTAAAGTGGGTCCCAGCAAGGCGTGCCTGTTCACGTGTCGCTTTGAACGTCTGGTTATGAAATCTTATAAGGACCATTTACCGGCCTTTTATACATGTTATACTGATGATGGAATTGGTTTCAGAAAGATGACAGGCAAAGAATTAACAGCTTTTTTTACTCCTGCCATCTCGTTTATCTTCCTCATCTCACAACATAAGTATGTTACAAACCTATTGATGAACATAGCTACCTCCTATACTCTCCATCTCACTCTCTCTATTGTAGGGACTCGATTTTCTTCTCATAACGTTTTCGATTACGTCGCCTATGGTGCGAGGAGCTTGATTTTTATAATGAGATCAAAGAGATGCTCGGATTCTTCGGACGGCAGGAGTATCCAGAGAATGTCCTCCGTCACGGCGCCGTTGGGTCAGCCACTTTATCTCTGTGAAAGCTTGTCTCACAAACCTCTAGTTAGTCCGACGGAGTAAAACTGGTTTTAACATTGTTTGACAGTGAAAAGTATCCTGTTACGTCATCTGCCTCTCTTCTAGTCTGAGACTGACGTATGTACAATCTTTACTAAACTTCCTCTACTGGCATACAAGCAAGGCAAGAACTTAAAGACCTGCTTTTCAGAAGCAACATCAGATCGGTCAACACTTTCTTTTCGGACCAGACGATATGGTGGCCGCAGGTGCAGCACTTACCCTTTTGTTGTTGAAACTAGTCAGGTAGCATTCCCCAAATGCAAAGTATCCATTCACGAGAGCTTCACTTACCTATCCCGTAGTATCATATATGTGATAATGTGCAGTCGTTTCAATCCTGTGATTGGAGAGACCGGCTTACAGGCCTTTGCCAGGATGAGTCTTGGACTAATCCAAGAAATTGTTAGAATTTTTTCATCATCACACTCTCCAGACAAAGTCCTTCGGAAAGCTTTCAAACGTATCAAAAAAAAAAAAGAAAATTGCAGAAAGGTATTAAAAAAAATAAGCTGTAGCTTCATCTGACTGAGTTTAGTGCTGCCTTCCCATCCATGTGACCGTCTTGGTCATGTGAACTCTCATTTCTACAGTTAGACCCTGACACTCACGACATCTTCTCTGATCTCCCCTTGTTAGGCTACAGACCAGAACCAAACATGAAGGACATCATCGTCCATAGCCACCGTAAGCGAGATCCTGTGTTTGTCGGTACTAGAAAATGTATCAGATCTCACTGTGTCACCTGCCCGCTAGTCTGAGAAATGTAATAGACAAAACTGTTCTCACACTCCATGAGGGATTCACATGTGAGTCCCACAATATGATATATGCTGTTGTGTGCAAAGTGTAGGATAACTTACACTGAAAAGACTATTCTCATGTTTAGTGACTCATGCAGTCCACATTTTAAGTGAACAATGATAATCCTATCACAATCTGTTACTTGATTTAAGGATGATTTAGACTTTCACCTTATTGTTTCGTTTCTGTTCAGCTTTTGTTCTGAAGTCGGTAGAGCAGATATATCTGATATTATACTGCGTATCAGGAAACATTTGTGTGCGCTTTGGTTTTATATTTTTAAAAAATAAGTCACATCAAATATTTCCATTCTTTAGTCTAACATCATGATAATACGCAGGTTGGCTTTGTCTGAAGATCACGAGATAATGTTATTTCTTTGTCCAGCAATACAGAACAAAAGAGATGGGAATATACAAGAAGGCAAATATAGCGATCTTGCGGTGCAAGATAACATAGTTTGTCTGGTAACATATGGTGTTTTTCTTGTGAGTTTTTTTCGAAACCAGTGAAGACCAAATATAAAAAAAAAATCAAAATTTGATGAAATAGAAACTATTCCTAACGGAGCTGAACAGTGTTAAGTAGTCCGCTATTTTCACGGAAGTAGAAAATTATGGACAAAATATCCTATGTCATTTTTTTTTTTTTTTGGTCAAACAATGTTTCTCAGGCACTTGTTAGAGGAACATTTTTAATGCCCAAGAAACATGTATTATTTGATAATAAACATCAAAACCTTTTTATTTCTGAGTATTCTGTCTCAGAAATCATTGAGATTTTCCTCTGGAGTAGAATGTTGATCACAGAGCCACCCATAGTAGAGAGATATGGTCATGTTAAATATGTTGTGATGGTTTAGGGGCTATACAAATCTGACAGATATGTGTTTAGCAGGTTAACCCTGGTCTGCCAACTACTGTTTCCGGGCAGAATCTTCAGTAAAAAGATTTCTAAAAAAGATTTTCAGTGTAGTAAATAAGGTTCTTAAAGATGGTGTGATTACTTACAAAACTGAAAGCTGTGGACTTGTGTTCCACGCTGATTTCTCTTCATCTGAAGAAGTTTCGACTCTGGTTAAAACTGGTAAACATTAACGAAACAAGTTTTTCTGATCTAGGCTTTATATTTCTTCAAATAAACGTTATAAAAATAATGAAATATTTTAGAGTAACTAACATTGATAAACAAGTTTCAAACAACTATAAACAGTGAGATAAAGACGATATAAGATGTTAGGATTATGTTGAAAACTTTCATACATGGAAAAGTCTTAAGGGTTAGAAAAAGATATCAGTGGGGACAGATGGAAAACACATAAGAAGGACACAAGACTGGTGGACAAAATAAAGAGACATACAGATAGAAAACATAACGAGATGGTTATGGTGCATAAATAGGCAGACAGCAGACAACTAGAAGACATAATATAATGGACAAGAGACAGGTAGACAACAGAAGGAAGCAGACAGGAGAGAGGCAAAAAACATAAAGGACATACAAGAGACAAATTAAAAAGCATGAAGAGGTGGACAAGAGAGATGTGGACAGCATAAAGGAATTGATGGGAAACAGACAGACAACATAATGTAAGGATAAGATATGGTTGTAAGCATCCATAGGAAGACAGTGACACACATATCAGTTACAGGTACTTATTTTACCGTCTCACATGGCCCTAGGAGCAGCCCAACAACTCTGGAAATTGTGATCCAGATCCTTCCCCCCCCCTACCCCCCAGCAAACAAGAGAACTTTTACAAATCTCTACTGAACTGACAGGTCGGTCAGTGTAGTTTGATATGGTCACTGTCAACTATCCTTTTTTTCTAAGGGCGTTTTTGTTTCGTTTAAACTGATACTAGGGTATCATATTGTTATAAATCCCCGTCTTACTTGCCTTGTGCAATATCTCGGTTTTCTTTGAAATATTAAAGGCATTTGACTCTAGCTTGAACTAAATGTTTCGTATGAGGCTTCAGAATTACTGTTCTCAGATCATAGAGGCTGCAGTTGTATCAATGTCTAAATCTATATTTTGATTTTTTTTCATCTTATTCAAATCAAATAATAAACTTACTCCATCTCGACTAAGTAAATCACACCCATTTAGTACTGCGCTGTCCACTTCTTTTACCAAAATAAACTCGTACTCAAGGGTCAAGTTTTCCATTAGAAATTGTAAAACAGCAACCCTCTAAGTTCTAACCTTTTACCATTTACAGACCGTAATGTTATTCGTTTCTTATATGTTACTTCTCTTTTTTGATGGAGTGTTTGAAATAGGTTTTCTATCAATATAGACACTTCCAGCCTAGTATCTTTTAGAGCTATAATTCTCTGTTTACCTGCGACTATCAGGCAAGAACTCTGTGTACCTGTTGTGCCGCCTTTTTCTTTCCTAGCACTTACAGCCACTTGATGTTCTCTCCCTTCAGTTTTTCTCTCTGACATAACTTTTGTCATATTCGGGCTGCTCAAACAGATCCCTTCCTTCAAGTAGCTCTTCCCATTAACGGTTGATGGTGCAGATTTCCAGGCCTACTCCGGCTTTCTTGTACCCGATCTTCTACCCGTTCGTTTAACAAAGGACATCATCGTCCATAGCCACCGTAAGCGAGATCCTGTGTTTGTCGGTACTAGAAAATGTATCAGATCTCACTGTGTCACCTGCCCGCTAGTCTGGGAAATGTAATAGACAAAACTGTTCTCACACTTCATGAGGGATTCACATGTGAGTCCCACAATATGATATATGCTGTTGTGTGCAAAGTGTAGGATAACTTACACTGAAAAGACTATTCTCATGTTTAGTGACTCATGCAGTCCACATTTTAAGTGAACAATGATAATCCTATCACAATCTGTTACTTGATTTAAGGATGATTTAGACTTTCACCTTATTGTTTCGTTTCTGTTCAGCTTTTGTTCTGAAGTCGGTAGAGCAGATATATCTGATATTATACTGCGTATCAGGAAACATTTCTGTGCGCTTTGGTTTTATATTTTTAAAAAATAAGTCACATCAAATATTTCCATTCTTTAGTCTAACATCATGATAAATAAAGTATACAGGTTGGCTTTGTCTGAAGATCACGAGATAATTTTATTTCTTTGTCCAGCAATACAGAACAAAAGAGATGGGAATATACAAGAAGGCAAATATAGCGATCTTGCGTTGCAAGATAACATAGTTTGTCTGGTAACATATGGTGTTTTTCTTGTGAGTTTTTTTCGAAACCAGTGAAGACCAAATATAACCAAACAAAATCAAAATTTGATGAAATAGAAACTATTCCTAACGGAGCTGAACAGTGTTAAGTAGTCCGCTATTTTCACGGAAGTAGAAAATTATGGACAAAATATCCTATGTCATTTTTTTTTTTTTTTTGGTCAAACAATGTTTCTCAGACACTTGTTAGAGGAACATTTTTAATGCCCAAGAAACATGTATTATTTGATAATAAACATCAAAACCTTTTTATTTGTGAGTATTCTGTCTCAGAAATCATTGAGATTTTCCTCTGGAGTAGAATGTTGATCACAGAGCCACCCATAGTAGAAAGGTATGGTCATGTTAAATATGTTGCTATGGTTTAGGGGCTATACAAATCTGACAGATATGTGTTTAGCAGGCTAACCCTGGTCTGCCAACTACTGTTTCCGGGCAGAATCTTCAGTAAAAAAATTGCTAAAAAAGATTTTCAGTGTAGTAAATACGGTTCTTAAAGATGGTGTGATTACTTACAAAACTGAAAGCTGTGGACTTGTGTTCCACGCTGATTTCTCTTCATCTGAAGAAGTTTCGACTCTGGTTAAAACTGGTAAACATCAACGAAACAAGTTTTGCCGATCTAGGCTTTATATTTCTTCAAATAAACGTTATAAAAATAATGAAATATTTTAGAGTAACTAACATTGATAAACAAGTTTCAAACAACTATAAACAGTGAGATAAAGACGATATAAGATGTTAGGATTATGTTGAAAACTTTCATACATGGAAAAGTCTTAAGGGTTAGAAAAAGATATCAGTGGGGACAGATGGAAAACATATAAGAAGGACACAAGACTGGTGGACAACATAAAGAGACATACAGATAGAAAACATAACGAGATGGTTATGTTGCATAAATAGGCAGACAGCAGACAACTTATCTTATATCTCATATCCTTTCCGTGCCGTTAAACGTCACATAGGGCTCGCAAAGTAGTTCGCCAATTTTTCCTGTCTTCGGCGAGTCTTTCAACCTCATCAAAGGATTTTATGCCTGTTAACTTGGCCTCTCTTAATAATGTCTTCTTCAGAGTTTCACGCGGTCTGCCCCTTTTTCTTCGGCCTGTTGTGTTCCACTTGATAGCTTGTTTTGGGATTCTCTGATCATTTCTTCTCATCAAGTGACCAACATATGTCCATCTCCTTTTCCTGATCACCCGTGAGACTGGTTGTTGTTCAGTCATCTGTCTTATCTCTGCATTGTTCTTGAATTCATTCCACTTGATGCCGAGTATTTTCCTTATGCATTTGTTTTCAAAGGAGTCTAATTTCTTTTCTATTTCTTTAGTTGTTTTCCAGCTTTCGCATGCATAAATGAGGGTGGATATTATTATTAGAATAGTCTTAACTTGGTTTTTGTGCTTATAACTTTTGAATTCCATATGTTCTCAAGATTCTTGAAGATTGATGCTGCTTTTGCAATTCTGAACCTAACTTCCTTTCCAGAAGACATAATATAATGGACAAGAGACAGGTAGACAACAGAAGGAAGCAGACAAGAGAGAGACAAAAAACATAAAGGACAGACAAGAGACAAATTAAAAAGCATGAAGAGGTGGACAAGAGAGATGTGGACAGCATAAAGGAATTGATGTTAAACAGACAGGCAACATAATGTAAGGATAAGATATGGTTGTAAGCATCCATAGGAAGATAGTGACACACATATCAGGTACAGGTCTTACCGTCTCACATGGCCCCAGGAGCAGCCCAACAACTCTGGAAATTGTGACCCAGATCCTTCCCCCCCCCCCCCCCACACACACACACAAACAAGAGAACTTTTAAACATCTCTACTGAACTGACAGGCCGGTCAGTGTAGTTTGATATGGTCACGGCCAACTATCCTTTTTTTCTAAGGGCGTTTTTGTTTCGTTTAAACTGATACTAGGGTTATAAATCCCCGTCTACTTGCCTTGTGCAATATCTCGGTTTTCTTTGAAATATTAAAGGCATTTGACTCTAGCTTGAACTAAATGTTTCGTATGAGGATTCACAATTACTGTTCTCAGATCATAGAGGCTGCAGTTGTATCAATGTCTAAATCTATATTTTGATTTTTTTTTCATCTTATTCAAATCAAATAATAAACTTACTCCATCTCGACTAAGTAAATCACACCCATTTAGTACTGCGCTGTCCACTTCTTTTACCAAAATAAACTCATACTCAAGGGTCAAGTTTTCCATTAGAAATTGTAAAACAGCAACCCTCTAAGTTCTAACCTTTTACCATTTACAGATTGTAATGTTATTCGTTTCTTATATGTTACTTCTCTTTTTTGATGGAGTGTTTGAAATAGGTTTTCTATCAATATAGACACTTCCAGCCTAGTATCTTTTAGAGCTATAATTCTCTGGTTTACCTGCGACTATCAGGCAAGAACTCTGTCTACCTTTTTCTTTCCTAGCACTTACAGCCACTTGAAGTTCTCTCCATTCAGTTTTTCTCTCTGACATAACTTTTGTCATATTCGGGCTGCTCAAACAGATCCCTTCCTTCAAGTAGCTCTTCCCATTAACGGTTGATGGTGCAGATTTCCAGGCCTACTCCGGCTTTCCTCTACCCGATCTTCTACCCGTTCGTTTCACAAAGGACAATATTTTTGTGATATGTCCCATGTGTAGACGTGCACTAATTATGTATAATGTATCGTGCATCGTCTATTATTTCTGTGACTGCTAGTTACAGACACGGCAATACTTATAAAGATTTGTATGAAGCTTCTGCTATAGAAATATACTAACAAGGACAACACACAGTGACCAGTGTGAAGAATAAATCCAGTGTGAATAACATAAACTCACACTTTATTAATGGAAAAACATGACTGATGATAGGTGAGAGTGAGAGGCAGCTGATAACGTTATACAAAGTTTCTGGCTAATCCACTTTCCGGCAAGAACTAGTTTGCCAAATGGAAAGGGATAAAACCCAACTCTCACACTACATAAAACAAACAAGCATAAAAAAATGTAGTACAAAATAAGAGTACACACTTACTGCATCAAAAAGGATCACAGAATTCTCTCACTCATCACAGACACTTTGTAGATCAAAGGTCTATAGAAAAATCCCAAAAAGGAACTAATTTCACACTCTTTAGTTCAGCAAAGTTATGACAGGAAAACAAATGCTTGATATTATGACACTGACAACTACCTGACTCTTTATGGAAATCATAATACGAAATAATCTCATAATGTCTCCAAAAGGAATATTCTATGCACAAGTCAGTTACATGACAAAAAATCACTAACACAGCGCACTATAAGCTAGAAAAATCACATTCTCAACTAATCATGCCTAACCACGATCCTAACACATTCTCAACCGAGACTTAATTCAAACTCATTCTAATCTCATAATCATAATTCATCCTATCGCGTCCTCTCACTCCTTAAATATGTGCTAACTATTTCCCTAAATCTTCCCGAAGTTTCTATCCCGAGAATCACTCAGCCTGTGATTCTAGCTGTTTACGACCTTCAGACGAAAACTCACTGGACATTCCGAAAATGTTATCTGTTACAAACATGTCAAGGACAAGTTCATAAAAATAATCAAACATCTCGTGGAATGTAGCGTCTCAATCCTGACCTTTCAATTGAACTCTGTACAACAAAAATACAAAGGGCTTTAAATCAAATATTAAAATACCCAGGATTATATCCCTTTTATGTATTAAAATACCCAGGATTATATCCCTTTTATGAGAACCCAACCATTGTAACAGTAAATTTTCCAATATACTGTTACACCAAAAATACAAGAACAATACGGTATAGAAGTGAACAACTGTTTCGAAATCCTGATGGCTGTACAGGAGGAGACACCAAATGATTTGGGTACACAGGCCAGAGATATCTTAATAACAACAGCTAAAGACATAGTTCCAGTAAAGAAAACACAAAAGAATGGATGGACTGCAGCAGGCAGACTAGAACTGATAAAAGGACGTAGAAGAAGACGCACTGGAAAGTGACAAACAACAACAAAGAGAAACATAAATCTTTAACAAAAGAAGTACGAAGAAACATAAGAAAAGACAAAAAACAATGCATACAAGATTGTTGTGAAAGAATAGAAGGACATCAAAAGTGTGGAAGAGATAGCGAAATGTTTAAAGAAATGAAGACATTGACGAGACAAGCTAAATGTAATTTGTGACAAATGGGGTATACCTTAACAGAGACAGAGGAAATTATAGAAAGATGGAAGGAATATTGCAGAGGAATTTATGAAACAACCGACTGTGAAAGCATAAATCAATAGTGTGAATTATTATTGGAGGAGAAAGAACCCGAACCAACAATAGAAGAAGTTTTATGGGCAATAAGGAATCTGAAAAATGGTAAATCACCAGGATGTAATGAGATAACAGCTGACTTTATTAAAGCAGGAGGAAAGGAATGTGCAACAATCTATCATGCACTATGTAAAAAAGATATGGCATTCAGGTATTTGGCCAAAAAATGGAAAAGAACTGTATTCATATAACTGCCAAAAAGGGTAACCTGAAATTATGCACAAACTACAGAACTGTTGCCCTGATTAGTCATGCCAGTAAATTTCTGTTAAAATTCATAATGGGTAGACTTCTAAAGAAAATAGAAGAAGAAGTCAATATGGTCCAAGCTGGTTTCAGGCAAAGGAAGAGGATCAAGAGATCATATATTCAATATAAGATTAAAAATAGAGAAATGCAGAGAGTTTAATGTGAATCTATGTATATCCTTTATAGACTATTCAAAGGCATTTGATTGTGTACAACACCAGAAACTTTGGGAAATAATGGAAAAAATGGGATTTCCAACACATTTGATACAATTAACATCACTTCTGTATCTAGACCAACAAGCAGCAGTAAGAATAAATGGTGAAACAACAACTTCGTTTGACATAAAACAAGGGGTCCGTCAGGGGTGCATATTGTCGCCTTACTTATTTAACTTGTATACTGAAAATATAACGAGTAATGTTACAGAAGATGTAGAGAAAGAATATTACGATGCCAAAACAATTGGAGGTTATGAAATACCAGAGATTAGATATTCTGATGACACAGTATTACTGTCCACAACACAAAAAGGAATGGAAAAAATAATTATGTCAGTCCGTAAGAACAGCGAAGAGCAAAACCTCTATCTTAATGCTAAGAAAACTAAAGTGATGACAACTGACAAAACAAACAACGCACTACAATATGTATCAATGAAGAAAAACTGGAAGAAGTGGAGAGTTTTGAATATCTTGGATCACTGCTAACTAATAATGGAGATACAATGAGGGAATGAATGAATAAATGAATAATCTTTATTTTTAAAGGGTAAAGAATTGGCCCGTCTTACATTCTGCCCTTCATCACTCCTTCTTTCATTCTTCCCACACACTTGATTTAGTACAAATATACAAATTAAATTAGGAAAAACATATCAAAAGAGTGTAAGATTTAACTACTACATTCAAAGTAAAAGAGAAGAAGTAATTAATCTAATAAAATAGCACTCACGCACACATACACACGCAGACATATACATAAACAAAAATACATTGTAAATACAGATCTTCTAACACATGTTTTTTTTTAAACAAACATTAAAATAATTTCTAACAATATCTAACAAGTTGCTTTTCTAACTATGTCACTGAAGTACTTGATGGTTTACGAGCCACGTGTTGAGAGAGTGCTGGATATTTTATGGAGGCATATAATTACAAGCAAGTAATTAATGAAACAGGTTTGAGTTAAAGGATGAAGTAAAAATAAAAGGGAAAGTAAAAGGAGGACATCTATGGCTCTTCAGAAAGTAAAACAACAAAAGAATCTGCAGAGAGGAACAGACAGAGCTACAGAAATAAGATTTTTAAGTGCATGCATCTTTCCCATGTCAACATATGCCTGTGAGACCTGGACACTTAACAAAACAGCTGAGAAACACATAAATATCTTTGAATGTAAATGTAACAGAAGAGTTCTCCAAATATCGTGGACACAAAAAAGAACAAATGTATCCATACTACAAGAACTTAATATTGAAGAAGGCTGGCTAGTAAAGAGGATTAAAGAGAGAAAACTTAAATATTTTGGACACATTAAACGTCATGATAATCTAGAGAAGACCGTCTTGGAAGGGTACATAATGGGAAAAAGAAAGAGAGGAAGACCAAAACGAAGATGGCTGCAAGACATCGTTGATGATCTGCAATTGGATGCATCACTAGCAGGCCATCTTGTTCAAAACCGGTAGGCCTACGTTAGTGCTTTTAGGTAGGCAAAGTTCCACAGGAGACATGCAAACGAATGAGTGACTGTTATACATGACTGCATTAATAACACCGAATCCCCATGTTCTTTGTCGTCTCTATATGGTATATTGCTGTGCACAGTTCTCTGAGTGTTTCATCTTTGGAGCTCTTTAATGCCTTATCTGCTGTCATTGCTTCAGTCATGAATATTACATTTTCTTTAACATTTTTCTAATATTAGGGCTTCTGCCGCTGTGTTTAAAACTTTCCCTAACTAAACAGCACATAGCTCGTGCAACTTTACATTACTAGTCAAGATTACATGATTACATAACTTATAATTTTCACGTGAGATGACTCATTCTAAAAAAATCTGTATAGAACAAGGGACTGAATCAACTACCTCTACTTTTAAAGTTTATGACTTCCCTTTGACTGGCAAAATTGTCAATCTTTATTAATCGTAATAATGTATTATCACACACTGATAAGGTGTTATTTGATAGCCTGCTTTCTTCTTCAGTTCATAACTTAGCAACATGTCACTACTTGTTCGTCTTTAACCCTTCACGTTTTCTTCTTCTAAGGTGTCCTCTCAATGTAGCGGAAATCCAAACTTACTTTATAACAGGTTTGAAATTTTAATCTAATACGAACTCACATAATTTTTAACGGTTAGAAATTATGAACTAATACGAACTTAATTTATAACATTTTAGAAATTTCGAAGTAATGTGAACTTAATGATACTATATGCAGACGTTTTCAAGTATTGTGATGTTACGGTACTACATGTTAGAAGTTTCTGCCTTATGCGATCTTAAAATGCTAAAGATTAGATGTTTCGACGTTATGCGACCTTAAGATGCTACAGGTACAAATTTCGACGTTTTACGGTCTTAAAATACTCCAGATAGATGTTTTGAAGTAATACGATCATACATTACTTCAAGTTAGAAATTGTGAATTCATTTTGGGGCTGATTCTTTTTCTTATCATTTTATATATGTAATTTAATTGCTGCATCAGCAGCAGGGCGTCTTGCTTACAGCCGAGACAGGAGAGCTGTTAGGGAGGCAATGTTCAGCAAGGGACATGCAAATGACTGACTGATATATTGATTGAATTTAATTCCTGTAGATCTATCTACGATGTTTGTCGCCTCGGAGTTGACAATCTTGATCGTCACCGCCGCGTTTATTGTGATGGCATATGGTAATTTCAATTTTAATTTGTCCTGAAACATTATAAAGGCTGGCATACTCATATGACCTTTCATTTTCAGACCTTCATCGAAAGACAAAATCCCAAAAAAGTCTTTTCTACTTGTAAATATATACACTGTTGCATTCATAGACGTCAATCAATCAAGTGCAGTGCCGTGTGGCGTAGGCGATCATTCTCTACATAATTCATTGTCTTTAGACTTAATTATGAGATTCGCCGGTGACTTTCTCCCTAGCCAGACTGACAGCTTATCCAGTAATTGCTCCCTCTATATTCCTCTGTCTATTCTTCTCTCAATTTTTCTAGTTGCCACAATGTGTTCCAATTTTCATCTTCTAAGAAAATGTCATACAAATCTCGCTTGCTTGTCTGCCTCCTGTCGTTGCTGTAATTTGCCTTTTAACTCCAGCCTCTCTTAAGACTTCTTCGGTGGTTTTCTTAGCTGTCCATGGTACCTTCACCATCGTCTTTGTGAACCACATTTCCATGGCCTCCATTTCTCGCTGTACTCTCTTATTCATGGACCATGCTTCACACCCATAAAACAAAATTTGCTCGATGTAACATTTAAGTACTCAGAATCTTGTTTCCATTGATATGGATCTGTTGCACAAGATGTTTCTCATTTTCTGGACTGCTGACTTGGCCTGAGCATGTCTGCTTTTTATTTCGTTGTGACATTTCCCATTAGCCGTTATAATTGTTAATACATACTTGAATCTATCAATTTGTTTCAGTTCTGTGTCATCGATGGTAATGGCACATTTTGGTGGTATTCTTCTCTTTGAGATGGCCATCACTTCAGTCTTCTTTTTATTCAGACTGAGACCTTTATTTTTACTTTCATGAACCACGACGTCCAGAAGAGCCTGTAGCTTCCCTTCACTTTTAGCAATCAGAACTGCGTAGTCTGCATATCTTAAGTTGTTAAGGTTGTACCTGCCAACTGATTTTCCTGGCAAGCTCTCTATATTTCTCATTATAGGTCAGGAGATAGAACGCATCCTTGTCTCACTCCCATTTTTATGTCTTGGAATGCTCCTATTTGGTTCTCAACCATGGAACTACCTATGGAATGTGACGTTATTGCTCATATTTACTGACTCAAACTTTCCTCGGGAGAGAAACTGAAAGAAAAGCTGTGGGGACTCACTCTCAAGTCTGGAGAAGATGGCGGTCTTGGTCAGGGGCGACAAGGCTGCAGATTTATCACGACCAACCTTTCTTTAAAGCAGAAGAAGTGCTCATACTTTCCTTGACCTGTCAGCACACCAGAGGGTGATGTGGTCAGCGCCATGCCTGACCTCCTTCACTTCCCAAACTCCAGAAGAGGTCGGCTATCCATTTTTACAGCTTGATGACTGGGGCGCCTCCAGCCGGATTCGAACCATTTACCTCCAACATGAGAGACTAACTTAACTACTTCGCCACTCTGGTGCCCACACTGTTATATATTAAACTAGGGATATTACGTAAATATTTAATGTCCTTTTCATCTAAATCAAATGACGAGTATTCTCGGCTTTCGGTTATTGACATATGTCATTATCAGCAGTCAGTTCTTTGTTTAAAAGAACAGCGGTTCTCAATGTTCTCTAACAAAGATAGTGGTCAAAATCTCTCCAAGTGTATCCATGCAAACACATACATGCATTTTTTCATCTCATCAGTTGTAACGTAAGAAGTGTGTAAGGGTATGTAACCCTGAAATAACTTGGGTAAAGTTAACGCCCCTAAGTATTCTTATTTCTTGGGCTATCAGGATGATCGTCCTTGTGGTGCTGGAGCTAACTGAGTGTGCAATGTTTTGCACGAGAATGTCTGAGCGTCAGTTTGCAAGTATGAGAAATTAGTCGACGAAAATGGAAGAAATAGACATGTATCCGTTTCA
Organism: Achatina immaculata; assembly: GCA_009760885.1. Taxonomy (NCBI): domain Eukaryota; kingdom Metazoa; phylum Mollusca; class Gastropoda; order Stylommatophora; family Achatinidae; genus Lissachatina; species Lissachatina immaculata. Next base: position 34,014,359 of record CM019721.1, on the reverse strand, counting down.
CCTCTGTTTCATGGTATTTGGTGAGCACCTGTTGATTGTATTATACTGAGCGACTTAATGTGTCATCTATGTGTAATTATGAGCAATATGACATGTGTTTTGATGTGCTTGACTTACCACTGATATTCATCATCATCTGGAGTCATCCATTAAACCTATCTGATGTTACTTGATGATCAGCTTTGGTAATCGTGCTATGTCTCTATTCCTCCGTCGTTGTGAATGCTCCGAGGTCCAGTGATGTCCTGTCTGTTTGGTGGGGGGGGGGGGGGGCTAAACCTGTGCTTCAACTTGTTCTGTTGCCGTCAAGAGTTCTGTGCTTTGTCTTTGTGGTAGAGACTGTGTCTTGTTGTCCTCAAGAGTTCTTTGCTTTGTCTTTGTGGTGGAGACTGTGTCTTGTTGTCCTCAAGAGTTCTATGCTTTGTCTTTGTGGTGGAGATTGTGTCTTGTTGTCCTCAAGAGTTCTTTGCTTTGTCTTTGTGGTGGAGATTGTGTCTTGTTGTCCTCAAGAGTTCTATGCTTTGTCTTTGTGGTGGAGACTGTGTCTTGTTGTCCTCAAGAGTTCTATGCTTTGTCTTTCTGGTGGAGACTATGTTCTGTTGTCGTTAAAATGTCTGTTCTTTGTTTCTGTGGTGGAGACTGTGTCATGTTGTCCGCCTTATCCAGGGGTGTTTTTATCGAACTTTTTGTGACCTGAAAATACATAGTCCAAAATAGTGACGTGTTCCAGATTGTAATTGTTTGACATTCTCCTGATAACAACTGCTGGTGCTTGAAATGGACGACTGTGTAATGTAGAACAGTTTTAGTTATATTAATAGTGTGTAGTAGTAAGTCGTGCATTTCGATAGTTTATAATTCTCTACACAAGATATCAATCAATCAATCAAGTGCCGTGCTGTGTGGCCTAGGAGATCATTTCTCTCCACAAGTCCCTGTCTTTAGACTTGATTATGAGATCCGCCGATGACTTTCCTCTAGCCAAACTGACAGCCCATCCACCAACTTCTCTCTCTGACTTCCTCTGTCTGTTCTTCTCTCAATTTTTCTAGTTGCCACAGTGTATTCAGTTTTCGTTTCTAAGAAAATGTCCTACAAATCTCGTTTGCCTGCCTCTGATCTATGCTGTAATGTACCTTTTAACTCCAGCCTCTCTTAAGATTTCTTCGTTGGTTTTCTTAGCTGTCCATGGTACCTTCAGTATCATCTTTATGAACAACGTTTCTATGACCTCCATTTCTCGCTGTACTCTCTTATTCATTGACCATGCTTCACACCCATAAAACAAAATTGGCTCGATGTGACATTTAAGTAATCGGAATCCTGTTTCCATTGATATGGATCTGTTGCACAAGATGTGTCTCATTGTCTGGAATGCTGACTTGGCCTAAGCACGCCTGCTTTTTATTTCGTTGTGACATTTACCATCAGCTGCAATGATTATTAATAAGTACTTGAATCTATCAACTTGTTTCAGTTCTGTGTCATCTATGGTAATGCTAAATTGTGGTGATATTCTTTCATTTCAGATGACCATCACTTCAGCCTTATTTTTATTTATACTAAGTCCTTTACTTTTACTTTCACGAACCATGATATCCAGAAGAGCCTGTAGCTCCCCTTCACTTTTAGCAATCATAACTGTGTCGTCTGCATATCTTAAGTTGTTAAGATTGAACCCGTCAGTTGATATTCCCCGTAAGCTCTCTATATTTCTCATTATGTTTTCGCTGTACAAGGAGAAGAGGTCAGGAGATAGAACACATCCTTGTCTCACTCCCAATTTTATGTCTTGCAATGCTCAATTTGGTTCTTAACCTTCATTGCTGCTAATTGCTGCCAATATATGTTTTTGATGAGTTTCAGATCTTTCTCATCTATGTTGATGTCTTCCAGCATTCTTATAATTTCTGTGTGTCTCACTTTATCGAATGCTTTACAGTAGTCTAAGAAGCATAAGTATAGGTCCGTCTTTTATATTTATTTTGTTATTATGGATGTAACATTGTTGGAGATATTCATGTTTTGTTATCTTTAATCCTGTAAATGAGCTATGTGTCAGTATGGCGACCGACTTCACTCACTACGTAAGACGTGCGCCCTCTCTTAGAGAGACAATGGTGCACATGTATAGAAACCTCTGAAACTTTCATTTGCTGTCTGTTGTGGAGCGTTTCATTGGGGACCCGACATATCTGCTGAAATTTACAAGCAGCTCTCCGAAAGAGGAGTGAACGATGCTGAGACACGCTCGGTTGCATTCCGCTGCATGCCCGGTCACTTGGGTGAGTTTATTAAAGTAAGACTTCCAGCGCAAGAGTTTGGTCAGCCTTTACGAAAGTTTCTGTAGCCAGATACGGGGTGGTGACCACGCCTGAGCATGCCTAGTACTCACTTACTGGCATCAGACAATCAGTTTCTGAGTTCATCCAGTCGGCTGCTGGCGGAATGGACAATACTGAAGACGAAATTAAGATACCATTAGTATATAGGCAACCTGCACAAGTTTTCATTTGCGCTTTGATACCTCCTTCTATCAAATCTAAACTGATCAGGGAAAAACCCATAACGTTTTAGGAGGCCACTGAATTAGCCTTCTAAGAGCATGCCTTATTTCAGACACTTGGGAGAAGTTGTCAGGGCAGAGGCTCGTTAAAGAGCCAAAACTTGCCTTCTCAAAATGCATTTTCCAGGAATGGGACAGCGTAGAGTTATTTGACCCATATACATGCATCTGAATGCGATGGAGAATGGCTCTCACTTGCCAAACTGTCATGGTGCTCAGCAAGATCGGAGTTTAGAAAAGAGTTTTTGGTATAGAGACGATCAGCAGCGGAAAAGACAGAACCACAAAAATACGATTTTTAAGGGCATGCATCTTTACCATTGCAGCATATGCCTGTGAGACCTGGACACTTAACAAAACAGCTGAGAAACACATACATGCATTTGAATGTAAATGCTACAGAATAGTTCTTCAAATATCATGGACACAAAAAAGAACAAATATATCCATACTACAAGAACTTAATATTGAAGGAGGCTGGCTAGGAAAGAGGATCAAACAGAGAAAACTTAAAATATTTTGGACATATTAAACGTCATGATAATTTAGAAAAGACCGTCTTGGAAGGGTACATAATGGGAAAAAGGAAGAGAGGAAGACCAAGGCGAAGATGGCTGCAAGATATCGTTGATGATCTGCAAATAGATGCATCAGCAGCAGGCCATCTTGCTTACAGCCGAGAGGCCTACAGGGGTGCTGTTAGGGAGGCAAAGTTTCGCAAAGGACATGCAAATGACTGACTGATAGAGACTAAAGTTTGCTTCAATAGCAAGTTACAGGGACGTTTAGCTCGTAACTTTCCTCATTAAAACTAAATATCAACAACGACTGTTACATCGACGTGCGGTGAGCTCTCGTATATTGACAGAAAATTCACACCATATAGTGAAACTGTAAAGCTTAATGTCAGTTTTTCCTATGTTTCTCCTCTGTTAACCGTGACTGCTAATCCTACTTCTGTCAGTGTTAATTTTGAACCTCAAAGAGTCGATTCAGTCCCTGGTCGATTCAGTCCCTGGTCGATTCAGTCCATGGTCGATTCAGTCCCTGGTCGATTCGTCCCTGTTCGATTCAGTCCCTGGTCGATTCAGTCCCTGGTCGATTCAGTCCCTGGTCGATTCAGTCCCTGGTCGATTCAGTCCCTGGTCGATTCAGTCCCTGGTCGATTCAGTCCCTGGTCGATTCAGTCCCTGGTCGATTCAGTCCCTGGTCGATTCAGTCCATGCTCGATTCAGTTCCTGGTCGATTCGTCCCTGTTCGATTCAGTTCATTGCCGATTCAGTCCTTGGTCGATTCAGGAACGAGTGTAAGACTCTTGAAAGAGTGTTTCAGTCTTTTTCTGGTAGCTTCAAACTTCTTTCTGACCCTGTCAGTCTGCAGACTGTTTCCTCTTCTTCCTTCAAGGTTCTTGGTAAACTTAGTCTTGCTATCACTTTGGCTGGAATTACTTCTCTTACTGAAGTTTCTAGCAAGCTTAATCTTCCTGTCACTATAACTGGAGTTACTTCTCTTACTGACGTTTCTAGCAAGCTTAATCTTCCTGTCACTATGACTGGAGTTACTTCTCTTACTGAAGTTTCTGGGTAGGCTTAATCTTCCTGTCACTATGACTGGAGTTACTTCAATTACTGAAGTTTCTAGCAAGCTTAATCTTCCTGTCACTATAACTGGAGTTACTTCTCTTAATGAAGCTTCTAGCAAGCTTAATCTTCCTGTCGCTATGACTGGAGTTACTTCTCTTACTGAAGTTTCTGGGTAGGCTTAATCTTCCTGTCACTATGACTGGAGTTACTTCAATTACTGAAGTTTCTAGCAAGCTTAATCTTCCTGTCACTATGACTGGAGTTACTTCTCTTACTGAAGTTTCTGGGTAGGCTTAATCTTCCTGTCACTATGACTGGAGTTACTTCTCTTACTGAAGTTTCTGGGTAGGCTTAATCTTCCTGTCACTATGACTGGAGTTACTTCTCTTACTGAAGTTTCTGGGTAGGCTTAATCTTCCTGTCACTATGACTGGAGTTACTTCTCTTACTGAAGTTTCTGGGTAGGCTTAATCTTCCTGTCACTATGACTGGAGTTACTTCTCTTACTGAAGTTTCTGGGTAGGCTTAATCTTCCTGTCACTATGACTGGAGTTACTTCTCTTACTGAAGTTTCTGGGTAGGCTTAATCTTCCTGTCACTATGACTGGAGTTACTTCTCTTACTGAAGTTTCTAGCAAGCTTAATCTTCCTGTCACTATGACTGGAGTTACTTCTCTTACTGAAGTTTCTAGCAAGCTTAATCTTCCTGACACTATGACTGGAGTTACTTCTTTTACTGAAGTTTCTGGGTAAGTTTAATCTTCCTGTCACTATAGCTGGAGTTATGTTTCTTACTTAGATGTTCTGGGTAAGTTTAATCTTCCTGTGATTATGGCTAGAGTTACTTCTCTTTCTTCTCATTTGTGTTTTTGTGGTTCGCAACACGAATAGATTTGGTATTCTTTGTTGCGATTTCATATCAAACACAGGTTTCTCATAGAGAACAGTCTGTTCGTAAATATTCTGAATATAGCTCACAACGGCACAAGTTTGTGAATATAGTGTAAACAAAGAGAGAGAGTGAGAGAGAGAGATGTGAATAACAATGCAGAATGATAGGGGTATAGTTCAAACCAAGTACAATAGTATGAATATAGTTTACATCACCCAGAACGGTTTGAATATAGTTTAAAATAACCAGAATAGTTTGAGTATAGTTTTAAATCCAAATGGTTTAAGTATATGCACAGCACATACTGAGCGGTTATACTCATGTTAGTAGAGTCGGAAAGTGAGTAATGAAATCTTATGAGATTGTACATAGTCTAATGTTAACGGCCTCTCTATTTATACAGTTTTTTTTTTCCGTGGCTTTTCAAGACAAAATAACCTACTTTGGTAAAAGATTTTTTTCCTCGTGAGTGCTACACGAACATTGAAGATATAACAGAAAAATTAATTACTTAATTTTTACGAATATTTTGGTCACATACTATAGGAAATTACGCCTTGATGATAGAAATGCATACGAAGCTATTGGCTTCGATTACAGAGGAAAGACTTTGTCAATGGGAAGGGTATCTAACTATACTCCTGATGACTGGTAATCATTACCCAAAATAGCACTCAAATAGTCACCTCAGAGAAAAGGGAGTAGGAGTAGACTAAAGGAGACATTGAGAAGAAAAACAGAGAGGATGTTTAGTAGTAGAGGGCTTACTTGGGCAACAGTAGGTGAAAAAGGTGGAAGAGCGTTTGTGGAAAACCCTTGTGGAAGACTTATAAGACTTGGGCACCTAAAGATTCACACACACACACACACACACGCACACACAGACAGGAAGAGAGACTGAGAGAGAGAGAGAGAGAGAGAGAGAGAGAGAGGAAGACTTACATCCCCAAAAACTATTCGTGTGTCGACGAAGGAGTGGCTCAAATTAAAAATATTTTAGCATCATTTGGATTATAGTTGTAGTTTTATCTAGGTTAAAGTTATTGTTTTATCTAGGTTATAGTTACTGTTTTATCTAGGTTATAGTTATTTTTTATCCAGGTTACAGTTATTGTTTTATGTAGATTATAGTTATTAATTTATTTTTAATGAGGGGTTCGTGATTGTTCTCAGGTGAGAAAGGAAGCCCACAGGCAAAAGCTGTCTATTGACACAGCACTAGAGTCATTACAGAGGCTGCGCTTGTCGTCTGCGCACACAACTGCGCATGTCGTCTGCGCATGTCAAATCAGTTCCTCTAAAATATCTATTATCTGCAGGTCACAAGCTCCAAGGGCAATGAGAAGCCCAGAGGAGAGTTTTTAAAAAAACCGGCGTCGTGGGCGAGCTAGTACGTTTCATAGCACAGACAGCTAAGCTGGGCAGGTAATTAGTGTAAAGTCTGCTGGCTAAGCTGGGCAGGTAATTAGTGTAAAGTCTGCTGGCTAAGCTGGGCAGGTAATTAGTGTAGAGTCTGCTGGCTAAGCTGGGCAGGTAATTAGTGTAAAGTCTGCTGATTAAGCTGGGCAGGTAATTAGTGTAAAGTCTGCTGGCTAAGCTGGGCAGGTAATTAGTGTAGAGTCTGCTGGCTAAGCTGGGCAGGTAATTAGTGTAAAGTCTGCTGGCTAAGCTGGGCAGGTAATTAGTGTAAAGTCTGCTGGCTAAGCTGGGCAGGTAATTAGTGTAGAGTCTGCTGGCTAAGCTGGGCAGGTAATTAGTGTAGAGTCTGCTGGCTAAGCTGGGCAGGTAATTAGTGTAGAGTCTGCTGGCTAAGCTGGGCAGGTAATTAGTGTAGAGTCTGCTGGCTAAGCTGGGCAGGTAATTAGTGTAAAATCTGCTGGCTAAGCTGGGCAGGTAATTAGTGTAGAGTCTGCTGGCTAAGCTTGGCAGGTAATTAGTGTAAAGTCTGCTGGCTAAGCTTGGCAGGTAATTAGTGTAAAGTCTACAGGCTAAGCTGGGCAGGTAATTAGTGTAAAGTCTGCAGGCTAAGCTGGGCAGGTAATTAGTGTAAAGTCTGTTGGCTAAGCTGGGCAGGTAGTTAGTGTAAAATCTGCTGGCTAAGCTGGGCAGGTAATTAATGTAGAGTCTGCTGGCTAAGCTGGGCAGGTATTTAGTGTAAAGTCTGCTGGCTAAGCTGGGCAGGTAATTAGTGTAGAGTCTGCTGACTAAGCTGGGCAGGAAATTAGTATAAAGTCTGCTGGCGAAGTTGGGCAAGTAATTAGTGTAAAGTCTGATTTCTAAGCTGGGCAGGTAATTAGTGTAAGGTCTGCTGGCTAAGCTGGGCAGTTAATTAGTATAAAGTCTGCTGGCTAAGCTGGGCAGGTAATTAATGTAAAGTCTGCTGGCTAGGCTGGGCAGGTAATTAGTGTAAAGTCTGCTGATGTGACGTCTCCAATGCAGTGTCAATGTAGGTCACACAATGTGCGAATAGTCTGTGTCAATAGCCTCAGCCAGCAAAACATGTTTAGGTAATACTGCTATTGACTGAATGTACAGAATTGTGATCAAGATCAGCATGACACACTTGGAGAATATGACTTCTGCTTTCCATATGTATCTGGTGGTCACACTGCAGTCAACGGGTTTAATCACGTGGTCACTCTGCAGCCTCTGGATCTCATCAAGTAGTGTGACTCCCAAGCCGAGTGAGAAGCTGTCTCATAAAATCTGTAGGAACTCACAATTCTACGATAAGTGCCTCATCTAAGAACTCACCACTGATTGTCTATGATAAGTGCCATGTAAGAACTCACCATTGACTGTCTATGATAAGTGCCTCATGTAAGAACTCATTATTGATTGTCTATGATAAGTGCCTCATGTAAGAACTCAGCACTGACTGCCTATGATAAGTGCCTCCTGTAAGAACTCGCCATTGAATGTCTATGATAAGTGCCCCATCTAAGAACTCACCACTGACTGTCTATGATAAGTGCCTCATCTAAGAACTCACTATTGACTGTCTATGATAAATACCCCATGTAAGAACTCACCATTGACTGTCTATAAGTGCCTCATGTAAGAACTCACCACTGACTGTCTGTGATACGTGCCTCATGTATGCAAAGCCTGTCTCTAAAGTTCCTGTTAAATTGGCTAAAGCAAGATACACTTGTACCACAAGTTTCTTTGTTTTTCCCAGTATTCATTAAAAAAAAAACAGTGAATGTATTTCCTATTTGAATTTATTTTTATGTACGAAGCTTTTCTAAAAACTAGTTTGATACATAGTCTTCCTCCTGTAATAATTTACTTTCTGTTTCGCCAAACTAAGATTCCACAAACATTTACTGACATATCTGAGATGTCATCCATCCATTTCGCTATACTCGTAGTAGACACCAAAGTTAGATTTTACATTTCCCCACCGACTGTCAGAGTGATATATCATTAAAAGCTTAAGATTAAAGTCTTGGCCAGCGTTGGCACCAAGCATCGCTGTTATTTGGTCTTTTATAGATTTAAAAGTGTGTTAGAAATATACGTCCTTGAATGTATACGTTTAATATACAGACATGTTACATCAAAATTAAAAATGTCACTCCACGTATAGCCTCCTGTTTCTACTCTTTTGAGACGAAAACCAGATGAACAATTAAACACTTATCTTCTGCGCATATTGTGCCCGTCTGTCGTACAAGGAGGATATCACAAGTGCGAAGTAATTCATGTTTCACATTGTTTTATATGTGTCTTGTTTATTAGTATGTGGTTCCTGAAAAAAGATTTCGGCCGAAATATTGGATTGTTGTATGTTCTTCATTTATCCTTGCTTATCTTACTTTTTTTTTTGCCATTCCTGTCCCTGGCCATTGTCCTCAGTGTTTCCCTCTTATTGTAAAACTAAACTATACGCTTTGTTTATCTTTGTTACTAGAATCAGTTTTACCCCAGGTGCCATTTCTCTTATCCCTTCTTATTCCCCTTCTTTACTGCTAAATCTACGCAGATTTTCGTCTGTTTTCCTTGACTTGTAACGTTCTATATATATCCGTCATTTCTTTTAGAATTAGGTTTAAAAAATAACTAAGGGAGGTAGCTGTCAGTTCTGAGTCCTAAATCTACGCCATGGCTGTTACACGGTCAGTTTGTTGAGTCTAACTCTCTGCTTAAACTATAAACGAATATATATATATATATATATATATATATATATATATATATTCATTCATTCATTTGTATGTCCCTTGCGGAACTTTGCCTCCCAAACAGCACTCCTTTAGGCCTCTCGGTTGTGAGCAAGATGGCCTGCTGCTGTTGCATCCATTTGCAGATCCTCAAAGATGTCTTGCAACCATCTTCGTTTTGGTCTTCCTCTTTTTCTTTTTCCCATTATGTATCCTTCCAATATGGTCTTCTCTAAATTATCATGACGTTTAATGTGTCCAAAATATTTAAATTTTCTCTCTTTAATCCTCTTTACTAGCCAGCCTTCTTCAATATTAAGCTCTTGTTGTATAGATATATTTGTTCTTTTTTGTGTCCACAATATTTAGAGAACTCGTCTGTAGCATTTACATTCAAAGGCATTTATGTTTCTCAGCTGTTTTGTTAAGTGTCCAGGTCTCACAGGCATATGTTGCGATGGGAAAGATGCATGCCCTTAAAAATCTTATTTTTGTGGTTCTGTCTGCTAATTTCCACAGATTCTTTAGTTGTTTTACTTTCTGAAGAGCAATAGATGTCCTCCTTTTAATTTCCCTCATTGTATCTCCATTATTAGTTAGTAGTGATCCAAGATATTCAAAACTCTCCACTTCGTCCAGTTTTTCCTCATTGATACATATTTCAGCTGCCTTGTTTGTTTTGTCAGTTGTCATCACTTTAGTTTTCTTTGCATTAAGATAGAGGTTCTGCTCTTCGCTGTTCTTACGGACTGACATAATTAGTTTTTCCATTCCTTTTTGTGTTGTGGACAGTAACACTGTGTCATCAGCATATCTAATCTCTAGTATTTCATAACCTCCAATGTTTATAGCATCGTAACATTCTTTGTCTACATCTTCTCTAACAGTCCTCATTATATTTTCAATAAACAAGTTAAATAAGTAAGGTGACAATATGCACCCCTGACGGACCCCTTGTTTTATGTCAAACCAAGTTGTTGTTTCACTATTTATTCTTACTGCTGCTTGTTGGTCTAGATACAGAAGTGATGTTAATTGTATGAAATGTGTTGGAAATCCCATTTTTTCCATTATTTCCCAAAGTTTCTGGTGTTGTACACAATCAAATGCCTTTGAGTAGTCTATAATGGATAAATATAGATTCACATTAAACTCTCTGCATTTCTCTATTATTAATCTTATATTGAATATATGATCTCTTGATCCTCTTCCTTTGCCTGAAACCAGCTTGGACCATATTGACTTCTTCTTCTATTTTCTTTAGAAGTCTACCCATTATGATTTTTAACAGAATTTTACTGGCACGACTAATCAGGGCAACAGTTCTGTAGTTGGTGCATAATTTCAGGTTACCCTTTTTTGGCAGTGGTATGAATACAGTTCTTTTCCATTCTTTTGGCCAAATACCTGAATGCCATATCTTTTTACATAGTGCATGATAGATTGTTGCACACTCCTTTCCTTCTGCTTTAATAAATTCAGCTATTTCTCATCACATCTAGGTTATTTACCATTTTTTTCAGATTCTTTATTGCCCATAAAACTTCTTCTATTGTCGGTTCAGGTTCTTTCTCCTCCAATAATAATTCATACTGTTGATTTCTGCTTCCACAGTCCGTTGTTTCATACATTCCTTTGCAATATTCCTTCCATCTTTCTAGAATTTCCTCTGTCAAAGTATTCCCCATCTCATCACAAATTACATTTAGCTTAGGTGTGACATTTCTCGTCAATGTCTTCATTTCTTTAAACATTTCACTATCTCTTCCACACTTCTGATGTTCTTCTATTCTTTCACAACGATATTGTATGTACTGTTTTTTGTCTTTTCTTATGTTTCTTCGTACTTCTTTTGTTAAAGATTTATGTTTCTCTTTGTTGTTGTTTGTCACTTTCCATTGCGTCTTCATTTCGCTACGTTGTTTTATCAGTTCTAGTGTACCTGCTGTAATCCATCCATTCTTTTGTGTTTTCTTTACTGGAACCATGTCTTTAGCTGTTGTTATTAAGATATCTCTGGCCTGCTTAGCCAGTTCATCTAGTGTCATCTCCACCTGTAAATCTATCAGGATTTCTAAACGGTTCTTCACTTCTATACCGTATTGTTCTGGTATATTTGTAAGATCACAGCGGAGTGGTCTTGATCCCGTAACTGTCTTTTTATCTTTATCTTTATGTCTGCTAGCAATAACATGGTCCGTGTCACAATCAGCACCTGATAAAGTTTTTGCTGATGACTTGATCTCTACCTTCTTTGCACTAAAATGTAACGTATTTGATTCCTGGTTTTCCCATCAGGTGATGTCCATGTGTAAAGTCTTCTTGGATGTTGTTTAAAAAGTGTGTTAGTGATCATTAGCTCATTTTCCATGAAAAACGCCATTAGATTGTCACCTGCCTCATTTCTATGTCCTATGCTAAATTTCCCTACAACATGTCCTTCATCTTCTGCTCTGTGCCAATTTTTGTATTAAAATCGCCCATTATTAATACAATACCATTTTTTCCATACCTAGTCTATTTTCGTTTGCAGTGTGTTATAACAGTTTTCTACTTCCTCTTCTTCTGCTGCTGATGTAGGTGCATATATCTGGATGATTGTTACATTTCTAGGAATGCCCTTAAGTCTGATTGTTAGGATTCTATCACTTACTGGATTGTAACCTAGTAATGCTTTTGATGTTTATGTTGATTTGTCCATATATATATATATATATATATATATATATATATATGTAATTTCAGTGACTGTCAGATGAGTTTTATCCAGTTATAATTTACCAAGAGACGTATGTTTAATAGGAAGAAAGTAACTATATATAAAAACAACATAAGAACATTCGAAACCTTTTTAGGAAAAGTGAAAAAAATGGTATACAACAGATAACTGTGCGGCATAACTCTCAATTTTATCTTTTCATTCATTCGTACCTCTTACAAACCACTAACATAACGAGAAACGGTGTCTCATTAAAAACAAGGTAGAATTTATCACGAGAAAAGCAACGTGTTTATTTTATACAGAAATTAAACTTGAACAAATTATTCCATGATGAACATCTGTTAACTTCTGTGAAAACCCCGTTGTTTAATCTTCGCTCTTGTGACTGGATCACTTCCCTGTGGGTATTAAGGACTAAAATATTGAAGGTTCAGTTATAGCACAAACTAGAATTTGTGTCAGAAAAATGTCACATTTTTGTGTAGAAAATTTCCCGAAAAATTTCCTGAAATATTTCCTAAAGATTCACTACTAGTTAAACTATCACAAAGAGCGCAACGAGAAAACTGGTCTGTATAAGAGATTATATCTCATATTTCTTCTTCTTCTTCTTCTCCTTCTTCTTCTTCTTCGTCTTCTTCTACGTTAATTGACATATTTACTTCACGGCTAAATTGTTGTGCAGTCTTCTAGGGACCATGGTTTGCGACCCAAAGTTTTGTCTTCCCGTGTAGCTCTCTCTGGGCTCAGGATTCTTGGTGAAGGGGATAGAGCTGTAAGATTTGCTCTGGAGTCTGGATACTTGTTTCACATGTGCAGTCAGTCTAGAATATGTGAGACAGACTACGATACAGGTATGCTCGTAATCGACATTTTTTTTTAAATTTGAAAAGGCACTGTCTGTCTTTTAAGTGTTAGAGAAAGGGGAGATTTATTCCACGTAAATGGATAAGACCAGAGATTAGCAACAGTTGGTAAATTAAATATGGAAAACACATGTTATTGATAGTATTATATACAGTTATTTCCAAAAGTTTAAGATCATTTTTATTCGATTTCAGACAAAATGCGACATATCATCCCCGTTTCGTGCATCTAAGTGTCAATGCTGCATCATATTAATTTAGCAGCTACTTTTAGAGTAGGAGAAAGCTTTCGGGCGTTAGTCTGCTTCTGGCTTTCATGATGAGAGGCTGTATACATATTTTATGTATAATTAAAATGGGCAAAAACCTCCATTTTGTTTAAGTCAGAGGATAGCAACAGTGACTTTATGTCATGAAGAATACTCTGAAAGTGAAATAAGCAGAAAGGTGAAGGTTAGCAAGACCGCTGTTCATAACGCCATCACGAAATATCGAGCTACTGGAGATTTCAGCGACTGAAGAGGAAATGGACGTCCCAGGAAAACAAGGCCACGTAGTGACAACGCCCTGCGGTGAATTGTTCTAAAAATTCTGAATTGAGTAGCTGACAGTTATAGTACAGAAGTATTACGCAACCTCTCTCTAGATCTATGTGTGTTGTGGCACATTTATGTCTTTCTCATCTGTTTTGTTAAAAATGTCCAGGTCTCATAGGCGTATGTTGTAATGGGAAAGATGCATGCCCTTAAAGTTTCACGACACTGGAGAAATGAATTGCTTTACAGTGTGAAGGATCTTCTACGATTAACTTGTTTTCTTAATTTTGTGAATCGGATCTAGAATGCGCTGAAAGTATAACTGAATGAAAATATTATGACAAGCTCCAGAATATCATGGCAGTGACTACTATCCGAATATCATATTGGTTGAGAAGAGCAAACTAAAATACAGGGGGATCAGGTGAACATCTTCCATTAATACAACGCAGGTAAAGACAACATCAGTGAGAGTAGACGCAGCAAACTGATGGGATCCAGAAAAAGACACATGACACAAGATCCTTGCTGGAATGAGGAGGTTCATTTGTTGTGGCTGGACAGAGACAGTCTGTTAAAACGATTAAAACTTGGTAGAAAACCAGCAAGGCTAGTATATCTCATTCGGAACTCATAAAGTTCTTGAAAGCTGAGGTAGGTGAGAGGATAATGTAGGTCAGCTGAGGTAGGTGAGAGGATAATGTAGGTCAAATAGTGTGCAGACCTGGCTAAGACTTGCAGAATTGGAGAAATTATGTCAAAGATTGAGCTCTCAAAATCCTCTGTAACATGAGTGGAAATGAAACTAGCTACCTACCTACTTACCTACATATCTACCTACATACATACCTAACTACCTACTTACCTACTACCTACCTACCTACCTACCTACTTACCTACCTACTTACTTACATACTTTCCTACCTACCTGCCTACCTACCTACCTACCTAACTACTTACCTACCTACCCATCTACCTACCTACCTACCTACCTAAACACCCATCTAACTACCTTACTTACCTAACTACCTACCTAGCTTTTATCTACCTACCTACCTACCTACCGACCCACTTAATACCTACCTACCCACCCACCTACCTACCAACATACCTACCTACCTACACCTACTTATAACTTCAAACTTTGTCAACATCTGTTTGATATGGACTATACGCCTCCCTAAGCATAGTCTAAAGTAGTTTAAAGTATCTCTTGATTGTTTTATTTTTTTAACGGGTTTTCTATAAATTTTAGTTTTGAGTGAATGTAAGAATGCAAGTTTATTTCTTGCTGTTGCGTAAATCAGAGTGTGGAGTGTATGGACAAGAGATACGTTTATTATTTATTTATGTAATCATTTAATTGTGTTTTTCTAATTATTAATTATTAATAGCTGCTGAATGATTGAGACTGAGTGAAAGCTGTATGATGAAGGGCAGAATGTTAGACGGGCCTGCGTGCCCATTCTTATCTCTTTGAAATAAAGTATGTTTATTCGTCCGAAAAAAAGGACCTACCTATGTACGTTACGTACGAACGTACCTACCTACCTATGTACATACCTACTTATCTACCTACCTACCTACTTGAATAACTACCTACATATCTACATATCTACACACCCATAAACCAACCTACATACCTACCTACCTACCTTACTACAAACCTACCTACCACAGCTACCTACCTACCTACTAAACTATCCAGCATCAACCCACTCACCTAACTATCCAGCATCAACCCACTCACCTAACTATCCAGCACCCACTCACCCACACATCCACCTATCTACCTACCTACATACCTAAATACCGAGCTACCTACCTATCTACCTACTTACTCACTTAACCACCTAATTTCTCACCTACCTACCTTTTCACCTAACATAACTACCTACCTACCACCTACCTACCTACCTACCCACCTCCTACCTACCTGTCCACCTACCTACCGACCACCTGCCTACCTACCTATCTACATACCTAACCACCTACCTCTCCACCTAACTACGTACCTACCTATCTGCTTACCCACCTATTTACCCATACTACGTTCCACCTACCTATCATCCTACCTACCTACCTACGTAACAACATACATAAATACCTACCTACCTACCAACCTAATTACCTAGAAACTTACCTACACCCTACCTACCTAGATACCTACCTACCTACCACCCTAATTACCTACCTACCTACCTAACTACTCATCTACCTACCTACTACCAACAAACCTGCCTATCTATCTACCCACCTACCAACCTAAAAACCTACCAACCCACCTACCTACCTACATACCTATTTAACTACCCACCTACCCGCCTAACTACCTACCTACATACCAAATCTACATACCTACTTATCAATCTATCCACCTACTACATACCCACATATCTATCTATCTATCTATCTATCTATCTATCTATCTATCTATCTATCTATCTATCTATCTATCTATCTATCTATCCAGCCACATACCTACCGACCTACCTACCGAGGTACCTACCTACCCACCTACCTACCTGTCTACCACCCACATAGCTACCTACCTACCCACCTACCTTCCTACCTACATACCACCTACCTACTTACCCACCCACCTACCTACCTACCGAGCTACCTACCTACCCACCTACCTACCTACCTACCGAGCTACCTACCTACCCACCTACCTTCCTACCTACATACCACCTACCTATTTACCCACCTACCTACCTAACTACGGTAGCTATCTCTCTGTCTGTCTATCCTTTCGTATGTCAGTCCGTCTCCCATATGTATGTCTGTCTTTCCAGTTTGTGTTGCTTATTCATAGAAATAACAAAATCATTTATACGTATTTTTTTAAGCATCACATCGAAATAGCAGGAAAATATAAGTTGGAAAAAGAATAACAATCTTCGGTGAAGTTTTATTAATTCTGTAACGAATATTTTCAATAGCAAATTAGTTATAACGATCTTAACAAGTATGTGACTTTGCTTCTCTGTGTGTTGTAGGCGTGGTGTAGTTACTACCGTCTGTCTTGTGGTGTCATTTCTTAGCCTGTCAAAATTGGTGAAGTTTGCAGCTTTCTTAAGACATCTCATTTCACGATTGGTTGTTTTAATCTATTGTTTATTAGTAAGTGCCCATGTCTTTCTTAGTAAATGCCCATGTCTGGCCCTGGTAGCACAGTCTTGGTAGGAATATGCTATTAAATAGTTTTCCCGTGTTGTTAAGTTGGGTGTTGGAGTGTGTAAGCAGCCGTGTTAGCCGGTAAGCAAAAGAATTGGCTCTTTGTGATCTTATGTCAGTTCCTTGTCAAACTTCCCATGTTCTGTGAACGTGCATCCAAGATTCTTTTACTTGTTCGGTTTTGCTGTCTTCAGTATATGGATGCAGTGGGCTTGGCATTCTGCAAACTTTCATGGTCTCTGTTTTGGCAATGGTAGTTTTCTTATCATAATGTTTACAACTCTGATGGTGATTATTCATATGACCTTGTAGCCAGTTTGGGTATACTGGTGATCTGCGAACATTACTTCATTCAGTTCTAGTGGGCTATGTTTACTTCTTTAGTTATTCTGTCCATCTTCTTCTTCTTCTTCTTCTTCAGCTTTCCGAGCCATTAAGGCTCATTGCTGCAGATAAAGTTCGACTCCATTCCTCTCTATCCTAATCTTCTCTCTCCAGTTGGTGATACCAATTTCTTTTATAATGCTATTCTATGTTGTCTTTCTATCTCTGTCTTGGTTTACACATTGGTATTGTTTCCCTCATCTCTTGTGCATACATTATTTTCGTTTGTCTGTGCTCTTCCATTCTTACTACATACCGCAGCCAACGTAGACTGTTCAATTTCAAGACATTTATAATTCGTTGGGATTTAAATAAGCTGTTCAGTTCAGTGTTCTTTCTAGCTCTCCATTCCCCACTGTTAGTGTCCTTTACCGGCCCAAAGATTCTTCTTAGGATCTTGTTCTCAAATATCGGCAATTGTTGTTCTTCTTTCTTTGTCGTACTCCATGTTTCTGATCCATACATGACGACTGGTCTTATTTTGTAGGTTGTTTTGTGGGTTTTGTTTTGTAGGTTGTTATTTTGGTGTGTTGAGACAGGATTTTGCATTTTAACAGCTGTTGCAAGGCAAAGTGGTGACAATACGCAACCCTGTCTGACTCCCGTTGTTACATAGAACCATTCTGTATTGCCTGCTGTTGTCCTGACTGCACTTTGACTATTTGTGTATAATGACACTGTGTTTTCCAGAAGATGCCCTAGTGGACCATTTTCCTCTAATACTACCCACAACTTGCTTCTGTTAACCTGTCAAATTCTTTTTCTTGGTCCACGAAGCCGACGTTACATCCCTAGTCATATTTAACTGTTTTTTTCACAGGCTTGTCTGAGCGCAAACATTGCATCAGTGCAACTTGCTCCTTTTTCTGAGTCCAGAGTATGTATATCAGTATGTATGCATGTATGTATGTATGTATATATGTATGTATGGATGGATGTATGGATGTGTATGTATGTATGTATGGATGTATGAATGTGTATGTATGTATATATATATACGTGTGTGTATGATGTATATATACTACAAGAACTTACTATTGAAGAAGGCTGGCTAGTAAAGAGGATTTAGCAAAGAAAACGTAAATATTTTGGACACATTAAACGTCATGAGAATCTAGAGAAGACAGTCTTGGAAGGGTACATAATGGGAAGAAGAAAGAGTGGAATACCAAGACGAAGATGGTTGCAAGACATCGTTGATGATCTGCAGATGGATGCAGCAGCGGCAGGCCATCTTGCTCACAACCGAGAGGCCTACAGGGGTGCTGTTAGGGAGGCAAAGTTCCGCAAGGGACATGCAAATGACTGACTGATTGATAATGCATACATGCATGTATGAATGACTGTTTGTGTGTGTATATCTATCTATCTATCTATCTATCTATCTATCTATCTATCTATCTATCTATCTATCTATCTGTCTGTCTGTCTGTCTGTCTTTCTGTCTATCTGTCTATCTGTCTCTCTGTATGTCTGTCTGTTTGCCTCCTTAAAATGTATTTGTATTTATGCATATTTTATATAAACTAAAGATTAGGTAGGTATGTATATGTGTGTGCTTATATACAAATATGTGAATATGTGGATGTGTATGCATGAATATCGGTATATATGTATGTATATATCTGTATGTCTGTATGTGCACATGTCTTTATGCGTACATACATACAAGTGTGTGTATGCACATGTCTATGTGTATACATGTGAATATATATGAATATTTTATAAGTATTTGAATATATGTATATATATAAAGTTTACGTGTTCTAAACAATACTTACGAACTATATTCATGTTTTGACATATAAAGAAAAAAAAACTAAGTTAGCACAGACGTTAAACTATTAATAAGCTTATTAATTTTTTTGGTTTTTGAATCCATCCATTCTTTCCTCCATCCATCCACCCACCCATCCATCCATCCATCCATCCATCCATCCATCCATCCATCCATCCATCCATCCATCCATCCATCCAAACAGAACTCAGAGAGTCATACAACTTTGACAGTGCTTGTGGCCGAGATAAGCTACGATATGGATAAATATACTTGGAAAAAAAACAAACAACAGTTCTCTCTGGTGATGGAGCAGCGTCTTACTGTTTCTATATCATTTACAGAGAAAATTTGTAAGTCCCACAGAATGTGCTATGCACCAATAACCAAAAACCCTTTGTTCGATAAACAGTTGCGATAGGAGGTGTATGTTCTCGCTCCTGATTTTTCAGTTATATTGTGTCTTACATAATGAGAAAAAGAAAAAGAGGAAGACCAAGACGAAGATGGCTGCAAGACATCGTTGACGATCTGGAAATGGATGCAACAGCAGCAGGCCATCTTGCTCACAACCGAGATGCCTACAGGAGTGCTGTTTGGGAGGCAAAGTTCCGCAAGGGACATGCAAATGAATGAATGAGTGAATGAATGATTGTGTCTTATTTCGAATAATTTGACAAATTATACTTATACTGGTGAACTTCTGAAATAAATGTGTTTCTAATGGATTATGAGAACTCTTCAAATTATGTGAATATGTGGAGTTATTTCATAAAATTGCAGTCAAACATTCTTTCTTTGTGTTTATATTGGTCTCCACCATTATTAGATAAGCCATACGGTCTGTCCAGTGTAACTCAAGCCAAAGTGTTTTATCTGTTTAATCTGAACATTATGCAACTGTGATAGAATGTGGGACAGAAGGTACAATCTGTGAGGTGACGAGTAAGCCCAGCGGTCGGGATGGTCACCGGTTTACCACGATAAAAAAAACTAAATCTTAAACAAAAAAGGCCGTGGTAACAAAGCTGAAGAAATGTAACAACCTGCCAGACTTAACGATAAAATATACAAACAAAGGACATTGTGCAGGTGTTACATGTCACAACGCACTGCAGTATAAGTTCCTAAAGCAAGCACTTAGAAAGTGCTATCAAACAGAAAGAGAGAAGTGGTTTGACAACCAAGGCCGTTATGTCGGGGACATCGTTAAAAACACCAGTCTTCACAATATATCTTTACCACACTAAGAACAAAGTGATGATACAAGGTAACGCCGGGACCATTGAATCCTAACTAACAAAACAGGTTATGGAGCTGCCAAAAGGAAACGTAAACACAGTCAAGGAAGTGATATTCTGTCAGCTACCTCAACTCTCTCAATCAGACAATCCAGACGAACTGAATACAGCAGTTAATAGCATGGCTGAAAGTAGTTTTATAAATCCTGAAAAGAAGTAGACTGGGACTGGTCTGGGATAGAATGAAGTGCATGGAAACCATGAAATTAGAATTCTAGGCCTTAAGTTTCCTCTATGTTTGGCAATCCATATCTTGCCGGGGAGTTGACTGTTGTTTTGTATGGTCGCCCTGTCATGTTGACAGTTCTTACTTTTTCCCTCATCTTCATAATTCATCGTCGAATTTCTCATTCAAGAAATTCATGCCTGTTTGATTGAAAACACATTCTTGGTTATTCCTCACGCCGTGACATTGTGTTATGTTGGAAGCCTGCAGAGGTTAGTGCAGGTGTACTGTTGTTGTCTAGTAGAGATAGGAAAGTAGCTGGGTCGTGATATGTTTCTAAACGTTTATTATAGAAATCTAAATCTATTAAACTTGATGTTGAGAGTAAACTATCTATGAATTAGTTATCCAACTAGACACCTTGTTAACCCAGTAATTCACAAGGTATATTCATGTTATAGTGCAGGCTGGGTCCAAACAGTCGCCACACATTCTTTTCTAACGGGCGTATATGGCGAGGGGATGTCCATAGCAGACAAAGACACTGGCTCTGTAGTTGTAGTACCAGGAAGTGGTATTGCGAAAATAACACCACACAATGAGAAGTTTTAATACAGACCAGGGCGTGACGAACACCTCCATACATTTTGGCATATATGAAAGGATGAATGGCTCCAACATAAGACTTTCCAACATCCAGGATTTGACTTCCACCACCAAGGAAAATTATCTGAATGCAGCCAACTTTCTATCTTCCATCATTCCACCTCTATCGGTCTTGAGCGCTGCCTGGTAGACATCAATAACAAGGCACTTCAGTCTTTCAATTCCGTTGCCAAATGTGAACTTTAATTCTTTTGTCTTCCCAGGATTCCTCGATTTGTTCAATCACTCACGATGATAGTCGAAAATGTTTTCCCGTAGATTTTTTTTTCCATGCTTGAGTAATAATTTTATTAAGCACCTCTATCTGTCTGTCTGTCTGCCTATTATCTATCTATCTATCTATCTATCTATATATATATATATATATATATATTCATTCATTCATTTGCATGTCCTTTGCGGAACTTTGCCTCCCTAACAGCACCCTTGTAGGCCTCTCGGTTGTGAGAAAGATGGCCTGCTGCTGATGCATCCATTTGCAGATCATCAACGATGTCTTGCAGCCATCTTCCCCTTGGTCTTCCTCTCTTTCTTTTTCCCATTATGTACACTTCCAAAACGATCTTCTCTAGATTATCATGACGTTTAATATGTCCAAAATATTTACGTTTTCTCTCTTTAATACTCTTTTCTAGCTAGCCTTCTTCAATATTACGTTCTTGTAGTATGGATATATTTGTTCTTTTTTGTGTCCATGATATTTGAAGAACTCTTCTGTAGCATTTACATTCAAAGGCATTTATGTGTTTCTCAGCTGTTTTGTTAAGTGTCCAGGTCTCACAGGCATATGTTGCGATTGGAAAAATTTATGCCCATAAAAAATCTTATTTTTGTAGTTCTGTCTGTTCCTATCAACAGATTCTTTACCACACTAAGAACAAAGTGATGATACAAGGTAACGCCGGGACCATTGAATCCTAACTAACAAAACAGGTTATGGAGCTGCCAAAAGGAAACGTAAACACAGTCAAGGAAGTGATATTCTGTCAGCTACCTCAACTCTCTCAATCAGACAATCCAGACGAACTGAATACAGCAATTAATAGCATGGCTGAAAGTAGTTTTATAAATCCTGAAAAGAAGTAGACTGGGACTGGTCTGGGATAGAATGAAGTGCATGGAAACCATGAAATTAGAATTCTAGGCCTTAGGTTTCCTCTATGTTTGGCAATCCATATCTTGCCGGAGAGTTGACTGTTGTTTTGTATGGTCGCCCTGTCATGTTGACAGTTCTTACTTTTTCCCTCATCTTCATAATTCATCGTCGAATTTCTCATTCAAGAAATTCATGCCTGTTTGATTGAAAACACATTCTTGGTTATTCCTCACGCCGTGACATTGTGTTATGTTGGAAGCCTGCAGAGGTTAGTTCAGTTTTACTGTTGTTGTCTTGTGGAGATAGGAAAGTAGCTGGGTCGTGATGTGTTTCTAAACGTTTATTATAGAAATCTAAATCTATTAAACTTGATGTTGAGAGTAAACTATCTATGAATTAGTTATCCAACTAGACACCTTGTTAACCCAGTAATTCACAAGGTATATTCATGTTATAGTGCAGGCTGAGTCCAAACAGTCGCCACACATTCTTTTCTAACGGGCGTATATGGCGAGGGGATGTCCATAGCAGACAAAGACACTGGCTCTGTAGTTGTAGTACCAGGAAGTGGTATTGCGAAAATAACACCACACAATGAGAAGTTTTAATACAGACCAGGGCGTGACGAACACCTCCATACATTTTGGCATATATGAAAGGATGAATGGCTCCAACATAAGACTTTCCAACATCCAGGATTTGACTTCCACCACCAAGGAAAATTATCTGAATGCAGCCAACTTTCTATCTTCCATCATTCCACCTCTATCGGTCTTGAGCGCTGCCTGGTAGACATCAATAACAAGGCACTTCAGTCTTTCAATTCCGTTGCCAAATGTGAACTTTAATTCTTTTGTCTTCCCAGGATTCCTCGATTTGTTCAATCACTCACGATGATAGTCGAAAATGTTTTCCCGTAGATTTCTTTTTCCATACTTGAGTAATAATTTTATTAAGCACCTCTATCTGTCTGTCTGTCTGCCTATTATCTATCTATCTATATATGTATATATATACATATATATATATATATATATATATATTCATTCATTCATTTGCATGTCGGCTTGCTGAACTTTGCCTCCCTAACAGCACCCTTGTAGGCCTCTCGGTTGTGAGAAAGATGGCCTGCTGCTGATGCATCCATTTGCAGATCATCAACGATGTCTTGCAGCCATCTTCCCCTTGGTCTTCCTCTTTTTCTTTTTCCCATTATGTACCCTTCCAAGACGATCTTCTCTAGATTATCATGACGTTTAATGTGTCCAAAATATTTAAGTTTTCTCTCTTTAATACTCTTTTCTAGCTAGCCTTCTTCAATATTACGTTCTTGTAGTATGGATATATTTGTTCTTTTTTGTGTCCATGATATTTGAAGAACTCTTCTGTAGCATTTACATTCAAAGGCATTTATGTGTTTCTCAGCTGTTTTGTTAAGTGTCCAGGTCTCACAGGCATATGTTGCGATTGGAAAAATTTATGCCCATAAAAAATCTTATTTTTGTAGTTCTGTCTGTTCCTATCAACAGATTCTTTAGTTGTTTTACTTTCTGAAGAGCGATAGATGTTCTCTTTTAATTTCCCCCATTGTATCTCCATTATTAGTTATTAGTGATCCAAGATATTCAAAACTTTCCACTTCTTCCAGTTTTTCCTCATTGAGACATATATCAGCTGCCTTGTTTGTTTTGTCAGTTGTCATCAATTGAATCTTCTGTGCATTAAGATAGAGGTTTTGCTCTTCGCTGTTCTTACGGACTGACATAATTAGTTTTTCAATTCCTTTTTTGTGTTGTGGACAGTAATACTGTGTCATCACCATATCTAATCTCTGGTATTTCATAACGTCCAATTGTTATAGCATCGTAATATTCTTTGTCTACATCTTCTCTTACATTCCTCATTATATTTTCAGTATACAAGTTAAATAAGTAAGGTGACAATATGCACCCCTGATTGATCCCTTGTTTTATGTCAAACCAAGTTGTTGTTTCACCATTTATTCTTACTGCTGCTTGTTGGTCTAGATACAGCAGTGATGTTAACTGTATCAAATGTGTTGGAAATCCCATTTTTTCCATTAATTCCCGAAGTTTCTGGTGTTGTACACAATCAAATGCCTTGGAGTATTCTATAAAGGCTAAATATAGATTCACATATTAATATAAGGCTAAATATAGATTCACATATTAATATATATATATATTTGTCTGTCTATCTACTTACATATCTAGCTGCCTGCAGACAGTCTGTATGTCTTTCTATCTATTCGAACGTCGCTCTCCCATATGTCTGTAGTCTATATAACTATAGACTACTCTCTATATATAATCTGTGTAAACCCTATATTTCTGTCTGTCTTTCGAGTTCGTGCTGCTGATTTATAGAAGCAATAAAGAATTTCAGATTAATTTGAAAATAAACACAGTACCGTAATTTTAGGAAAATTTAATACGTTAGAAAAAGTAAAAAACTGTTCGTTGAAGTTTTATTAATTATGTACCGAATATTTTCGATAGCAAAATAGTTATAATGATTCAAAGAAGTATGCAACAGCAGTGGCAATAGTACTAAAAATGTGGCATATCCTGTTTTAAATCATAAAGTCCAAAAAGTTTACATCTTCTTAACAATACTTACAAACTATATCCATGTTTTGACAAATACAGACAAAAGTTAGGATAGACGTTAATTATTTATAAGATTATTATATATTTGTCTGTTTTCGAATCCATCCATTCCTCCCTCCATCCTTCCATCCATCCATCCATCCATCCATCCATCCATCCATCCATCCATCCAAACAGAACTCAGAGAGTCATACAACTTTGACAGTGTTTGTGGCCGAGATAAGATACGACATGGACAAATAAACTTAGAGAAAAAAAAAACCAAACAGTTCTTTCTTGTGATGGAGCAGCTTATTGCTGTTTGTATACTCATTTAGAGAGTAAATTTGTAAGAAATATACCCATTCAGCATGGCAACCATAGATAAATACATTGACCGTTTGTTTTCCGAGATGTAAGCCCCGGAGACAGTCCAGATCGCTGCTCACAACATCCAGGATAAGCCCATTCCGGAAGCAGTAAAGAGATACTTAATCAAGCCCCTGTTTCCAAGAAAATATTGGTCTCGACCTGTCTCACTACCTTGCGTGAAAAGAAAGGATATTCTTGAGGAATATCGTATGTGATAGAATAGTCGCACAGAATGTGCTATGTACCAATAACCAACAACCCTTTGCTTGATAAACCTTTGCGATAGGACGTGGATGTTTCACCATTTATTCTTACTGCTGCTTGTTGGTCTAGATACAGCAGTGATGTTAACTGTATCAAATGTGTTGGAAATCCCATTTTTTCCATTAATTCCCAAAGTTTCTGGTGTTGTACACAATCAAACGCCTTGGAGTATTCTATAAAGGCTAAATATAGATTCACATATTAATATAAGGCTAAATATAGATTCACATATTAATATATATATATATATATATTTGTCTGTCTATCTACTTACATATCTAGCTGCCTGCAGACAGTCTGTATGTCTTTCTATCTATTCGAACGTCGCTCTCCCATATGTCTGTAGTCTATATAACTATAGACTACTCTCTATATATAATCTGTGTAAACCCTATATTTCTGTCTGTCTTTCGAGTTCGTGCTGCTGATTTATAGAAGCAATAAAAGAATTTCAGATTAATTTGAAAATAAACACAGTACCGTAATTTTAGGAAAATTTAATACGTTAGAAAAAGTAAAAAACTGTTCGTTGAAGTTTTATTAATTATGTACCGAATATTTTCGATAGCAAAATAGTTATAATGATTCAAAGAAGTATGCAACAGCAGTGGCAATAGTACTAAAAATGTGGCATATCCTGTTTTAAATCATAAAGTCCAAAAAGTTTACATCTTCTTAACAATACTTACAAACTATATCCATGTTTTGACAAATACAGACAAAAGTTTGGATAGACGTTAATTATTTATAAGATTATTATATATTTGTCTGTTTTCGAATCCATCCATTCCTCCCTCCATCCTTCTATCCATCCATCCATCCATCCATCCAAACAGAACTCAGAGAGTCATACAACTTTTCAGATAAGATACGACATGGACAAATAAACTTAGAGAAAAAAACCAAACAACAGTTCTCTCTGGTGATGGAGCAGCTTATTGCTGTTTGTATACTCATTTAGAGAGTAAATTTGTAAGAAATATACCCATTCAGCATGGCAACCATAGATAAATACATTGACCGTTTGTTTTCCGAGATGTAAGCCCCGGAGACAGTCCAGATCGCTGCTCACAACATCCAGGATAAGCCCATTCCGGAAGCAGTAAAGAGATACTTAATCAAGCCCCTGTTTCCAAGAAAATATTGGTCTCGACCTGTCTCACTACCTTGCGTGAAAAGAAAGGATATTCTTGAGGAATATCGTATGTGATAGAATAGTCGCACAGAATGTGCTATGTACCAATAACCAACAACCCTTTGCTTGATAAACCTTTGCGATAGGACGTGGATGTTCTCGCACCTGATTTTTGAATTATGTTGTAACATGTCACAACACACTGCACTATGAGTCCCTGAGGCTAGCCCTTAGAAAGTGCTATCAAACAGAATGAGAGGAGTGGTTTGACAACCGAGTCCGTTATGTCGAATACATCATTAAAACACCAGTCCTCCTCACAATACATCTTTACCACACACACTAAGAGCAAAGTGTTGGTACAAGGTAACGCCGAGATCATTGAAACCTGGCTCAATCAGTCAAGTGCCGTGCCATGTAGCGTAGGCGATCATTTCTCTCCACAACTCCCTGTCTTTAGACTTGATTATGAGATCCGCCGGTGACTTTCTTCCTAGCCACACTGACAGCCTAGCCAGTAACAACTCTCTCTATCTTCCTCTGTGTATTCATCCCTCAATTATTCCAGTTGCCACAATATGTTTCTAATTTTCCTCTTCTCATAAGATGTCCTACAAATCTCGCTTGTCTGCCACTGATCTTTGCTGTAATTTGCCTTTTAACTCCAGCCTCTCTTAAAACTTCCTCGTTGGTCTTTTTAGCCGTCCATGGTACTTCAACATCCTTCTTATAAACCATATTTCCATGGCCTCCATTTCTCGCTGTACTCTTTTATTCATAGACCATGCTTCACATTCATAAAACAAAATTGGCTCGATGTAACATTTACGTGCTCGGAATCCTAGCTAACAAAACAGTTTGTGGAGCTGCAAGAAGGATACGTGAACACAGTCAAGGAAGTGATGTTCAGTCAGCTACCTCAACTATCTCAAATAGACAATCCAGATGAACTAAATACAGCAATTAATAACATAGCTGAAAGTTTTATAAATCCTTCAAAGACGTCTACTGATATGATCTGCGATAGAGTGGAATGCATGGAAACCATGATAGTAGAAGAATGCCAGAAAACGCTGTTATTCTCACCTGCTAGGAAGATGCTACAGCCTTCAGCAAACATGAATCACAATCTCCATTTGTTGCAGAAGAACCACTAATCCTAGATACTGCTGGAGAGCAAGGAGCAACAGCTTCTACTGAGATCCTCACTATTTTCAGACACGATCACCAAGAAGAAGACAGCCTAGTGTAAAACTTGTTTGGTGCAAGTTTACAAGTTATAATTACTGGGAGAAATTTTTTCTCAATATTATTTACAAACGAACATTTCCCTTTGGGAATGTACTACCTTACTCAAGGCCAATCTGGCTCTCACCGCCAAGCCCGGTTCTCCTCTCCTTGGTATATTGTTTGCTAATTTTTTCTAAATCCTCAAGTATTCAATCAACACAAAAATATACTGACATGCAGTAAAAATCTCGAAGTCTGAATTCAATAATATTACGATTTAAATCTCACAATGAACCCAACAACCACAAACAACTGGCTGTGACAATCAACATGCCATTAAGACATTCAGTCAGTCATTTGCATGTCCCTTGTGGAAATCTGCCTCCCTAAAACACTCTTCAAGGCCTCTCGGTTGTAAGCAAGATGCCCTGCTGCTGATGCATCCATTTGCAGATTATCAACGATCTCTTGCAGCTATCATCGACTTGGTCTTCA
>CM019721.1:33968240-33986253 GCA_009760885.1 Achatina immaculata | reverse complement strand
TTCCATTTCTCGCTGTACTCTCTATTTCATGGACCATGCTTCACATCCATAAAACAAAATTGGCTCAATGTAACATTTAAGTACCCGGCATCTTGTTTCCATTGATATGGATCTGTTGCACAAGATGTTTCGCATTTTCTGGAATGCTGACTTGGCCTGAGCACGTCTGCTTTTTATTTCGTTGTGGCATTTCCCATCAGCTGTTATAATTGTTAATACATACTTGAATCTATCAACTTCTTTCAGTTCTGTGCCATCGATGGTAATGGTACATTTTGGTGGTATTCTTCTTTTTGAGATGACCATCACTTCAGTCTTCTTTTTATTCAGACTGAGACCTTTACATTTACTTTCACGACCACGATGTCCAGAAGAGCCTGTAGCTTCCCTTCACTTTTAGCCATCAGAACTGTGTCGTCTGCATATCTTAAGTTGTTAAGGTTGTACCCGCCAAATGATATTCCTGGCAAGCTCTCTATATTTCTCATTATAGGTCAGGAAATAGAACACATCCTTGTCTTACTCCCAATTTTATGTCTTGGAATGCTCCTATTTGGTTCTTAACCATGGAACTACCTATGGAATGTGACGTTATTGCTCATATTTACTGACTCAAACCTTCGATTACAGGTCTGGCCCGAGGGAGAGGAACTGAAAGAAAAGCTCTGGAGGCTCACTCTCAAGTCTGGAGAAGACGGGGGAACTGGTCGGGGGAGAACAAGGCTGCAGATTTATCATGACCAACATTTCTCTAAAGCTGAAGAAGTGCTCATACTTTCCTTGACCTGTCAGGACACCAGAGGGTGATGTGATCAGCGCCATGCCTGACCTCCTTCACTTCCCAAACTCCAGAAGAGGTTGGCTATCCATTTCTACAGCTTGATGTCAGGGGCGCCTCCAGCCGGATTCGAACCAATGACCTCCAACATGAGAGACTAACTTAACTACTTCCCCACTCTGGTGCCCACACTGTTATATATTAAACTTGGGATATTAAGTAAATATTTAATGTCCTTTCTAAATCTAAATCAAATGACAAGTATTCTCGGCTTTCGGTTATTGGCATATGTCATCACCAGCAGTCAGTTATTTGTTTAATAGAACAGCGGTTCTCAATGTTCTCTAACAAAGATAGTGGTCAAAATCTCTCTAAGTGTATCCATGCAAACACATACATGCATTTTTTCATATCATCAGTTGTAACGTAAGAAGTGTGTAAGGGTATGTAACCCTGGAAAATAACTTAGGTAAAGTTAGCGACCCTAAGTATTCTTATTTCTTGGGCTATCAGGGTGATAATCGCCCTTGTATTGCTGGTGCTAACCTCAGTGTGCGATCTTTTGCATAAGAATGTCTGAGCGTCAGTTTGCAAGTATGAGAACTGTGCTTTCTTGAGTTAGTCTTGGGCTTTCGTTTTGTGCCAAGAGAATGTAGCTCAGTTGTCTATAGTCGTCGAAAATGGAAGAAATAGACATGTATCCGTTTCACCTGAGTTTCATGGTATTTCGTGAGCACCTATTGATTGTATTAGATTGAGCCACTTAATTTGTCATCTATGTGTCATTATGAGCAATATGACATGTGTCTTGATGTGCTTCCCACTGATATTCATCATCATCTGGAGTCATCCATTAAACCTATCTGATATTACTTGATGATTAGGTTTGGTAATCCTGCTATGTCATCTATAGCTCCGTCGGTGTGAGTGCTCCGAGGTCCAGTGATGTCCTGTCTGTTTGGTGGGTGGAGCTAAACCTGTGCTCAAACGTTCTGTGGTCGTCAAGAACTCTGTGCTTTGTATTCGAGGTGCAGATTGTGTCATGTTGTCCTCAAGAGTTCTGTGCTTTGTCTTTGTGGTAGAGACTGTGTCCCATTGTCGTCATGAGTTCTGTGCTTTGTTTTTGTGGTGGAGACTGTGTCTTGTTGTCGTCATGAGTTCTGTGCTTTGTTTTTGTGGTGGAGACTGCGTCTTGTTGTCGTCATGAGTTCAGGGCACGAGTCAAATTTTGTGAACTCGCGGAAGGCACCATGAAATTATTTTAATCTACAAACCCTCACCACACACGTGGTAAAATTATCTAGCAAGCCCATGCGGGCACTAAAAAAAATAGTGACAGGAAGATTAACCTTACCCAGAACCTCTAAGTAATAGAAGGAACTCCAGTTATAGTGACAGGCAGATTAAGCTTAACAAGAAACTTCAGTAAGAGAAGTAACTCCAGCTATAGTGACAGGAAGTTTTCTGTCATTTTGGTAAGAGCTGTGTGGCAGGAATGATTGGGTCTAAAGCCTGACTGACTATCTATGAGTAAATTGTTCTCTTGCATGTGTCGTAGAGTTATTTTGTGTATGTGTTTTTCGAGTGGTTTTGATAATGACGATAATATGGATATTGGTCTATAGTTGGTAAGATTGTTGGATGAGCCAGATTTAAAGTGAGGACACATCTTAGCAGTTTTAAAAGCCTCAGGGAAATAACATTTTGCAATGCACTGGTTGTAAATATATGTTAGTGTATGTGAAATGACAGGTGCAGCATAACGTAAGATCTTATTACTAATATCATCAAGCCCAGCTGTATTGTTGTTTTTTAAGGTTAAGAGATAACTGTGAACTTCACTGACTGTTAAGAATGGAATGTGTAGCTGTTTAAAATCAGTACATCTGCTGTCCAGGAATGTTTGTAGTTCATGTAAGTCGCATACAGGAGCTGATATTGATGATTTAAGAACGTTGATTTCTTCTCTGAAATGTGTACTGATATGTGCGCTAGTGTATGCACGACTGATGGTTTGAGAATCAAATTCTTTTCTTTTATTTGGTAGGGTATTTATGGCTTTCCAAATTGATTTACTGTCTGATTTATTGTGTATTAGATTCCTGAAGTAATTTTTTTCTCTTGTCTTATTAAGTACTGAACTTTGTTTCTGAGTGAACAGTAGGTCATAAAGTCCTTGATTTTGTGCGCCCGGTCACGTTCTCTCATGGATTGTAATATTTCAGGTGTTATCCAAGGTGACTTCGTCTGGTGTTTTACTCTCACCTCTTTCATGGGGACATGTTTGTCTAATATATCTCTGAAGATCTTTAGCCAATATTGTTTTGCCTCATCAGGGTCAGTTAGTTGGTACACGTGTGTAAGTGAAGATTCTTGCAAATCATTAAGGAATAATTCTAGGTTAAATTTTCTGAAGCTTCTAAATTTCATACTGATGTGATTGTGTTTAGGAAGTTTATACCCCTTTCTTGTCCACGTATAGCAGACTGGGTAATGATCACTTAACGAAGTATGAGGGATGTTACATTCAATGATGTTTTCTGGTTGGGCTACATATATATGATCTAATAATGTGGATGATACTTCTGTTACTCTAGTAGGTTTGGTGACAATTTGGCAAAGATTATAGGATAATATAATATTGGTCCAAGTTGGATTTGATTGTGTTAGAAGATCTATGTTGAAATCTCCAAGAATGATAATATCTTTGAACCTAAAGATTGAAACCTCATCCATCATAGTCGTGAAGTGATCGTACCACAGAGATGATGCATTTGGATTACGGTACAAAAGTCCAATAATTAATGGACTCTGGTTTTGCATTTT
This sequence comes from Achatina immaculata, assembly GCA_009760885.1. Classification (NCBI taxonomy): domain Eukaryota; kingdom Metazoa; phylum Mollusca; class Gastropoda; order Stylommatophora; family Achatinidae; genus Lissachatina; species Lissachatina immaculata. The sequence goes on along the minus strand of CM019721.1, from coordinate 33,982,649 downwards.
AACTTCCGCCCAAATACACTGATGATTCGAGGTCTTCTCTACGACTAAACTGGACAGTTGTGGAGACATACATTACTAGACCTGTTTCTAGTTTCCTGGTTGGGTCACGCCGGATCAGGTTACAACCATTAATTCTAATATCTTCATCGGCTATGTTCCTATTTAAACGGCTTTCAGAGAAGCCAAAAATGTGGAAATTTTGATGTAATATGTGTGTTACTTCAGGAATTTTACCTAATAGGTGATATACATTCAGATGGCCTAATCGAAGTCCTTTTTTATGTAACCATGTTTCGGTAATGGGGTCATTTTATTTTCCTGTCTCTTGTTATTGGTTTGAAACTAATTCCTATTATGATACTTAATACTGAAGTAAATAAACTTTTAAATACTACACAGAGACACACTCTGTATATTAAACTTTCAACTGGTACACAACTCACTAGCTGAAATAATTGGAAGCTGAAAAAGAGACACGTCTAACTACTGAATACTTAAACTCTGAAATATGTGAATTCACTAACAAGTTGAGTAATTAAGTATATAGTTCTCACACACAAACAGATACAACTCACAAACTGCAAGGACCTATAGAAAGTTGACAAGAATTAGAAAAATAGATACAAAAGAAAAGGGCCAAGAAATAAAATGCAATAATAAAACGTAAAGAATTCTAAATAAACCTAAGAATGAAGATATCAGTCACTATGTCTTGATGAGTAATAATTCTTTTTCGACATTGCGGGTTGAAGGTTTCAGTTTGTGATGGATTACGATGATACTGCCATCAGTTTAAGGCATGTGGTGTCTGTAAGGTACCATGCCATGTGAATTATGTAGAGATAACATATAGGCATGACTCAAGGCAGCTCCAGATTACTTTGAGGATGTTGCATGGAAAGTGCTTGTGTGTTGAGGTCTTCCAATGAGCTGTGCGACTGAGGAAGAATCCTGACGTTGTTGACGCTCGTATCGGCTCGTCTGATCGTCTGAGGCTGACGTGAGGGTAGGGGTGGAAACATTGTGTCATAGTCGGTGGTTTGCTGTGGAACAGGTGGTGCAGATTTGGAGGTCCCTTTGGTTTCAGTGCTCAGAGTAGAGCTGACTTTATGGGGGTTTTTTGTTGGACGTGGGTGTTGTTTGTGGACATCTAACTGTACTACGTCTTTCTGTAGTGTACGTTCTGGAAACTTTAGATTTTTGGCAAGGATGCTGGTACCAAGTTTTGATGTATGTATGTGGTCCCTGTACATTCGTTTCTTCGGGGCACCAGAGGCTGAGATGAAGAACACAGTGTGGTCTATGAAGACAATGTTGTTAACACGACAGTATGACTGAAGTGCCTTGTTGTTGATGTCTACCAGGCGGCGTCCAGGACCGGAGCAGGGTGGAATGATGGAAGATAGAAAGATTACTGCAGTCGGATACTTTTCCTTGATGGCGGAATTCAAAGCCTGCATGTCGGAACGTCTGATGTTCTGGCCATTCATGCTGTCATTTATGCCAACATGTACGGAGATTTTCCTCACGCCCTGGTCTATATTAAAACTTCTCAGTGTTTGCGTTATTTTCACAATACCAGCTCCCGGTACCGCAACTACTGAGACAGTCTCTTCGTCTGCTATGGACATCCGCTCGCCATACTCGCCCTTTAGCAGAGAATCCCCAATTATTAAATGTGTTGTGTTGTCGGTGATTTTGTGAATCTGAATTTGCTGCGTATTTCGTTCACGTTGCTTTTGGTTACTTAATGACTGGAGGTGGGATGCGTTGTTTGACTGAAGTGACTGTTGCATCCTGTCTGTCGGCTGAGTATCTGGTACAGAGCTTTGTTGTAGAGCGTTGAATCTGTTGGTGATCTGGACCTCGATGGGGTACTCGTATTTTGTGATATGCTGGTCTTGCTCACCTGATAAAGAGTCACTGACTTCACTCTGTTTTTGTTGGTTGTTTTTCTTGTGAAGTTTGTTTACACCGGCTGGCGACGATGGCTGAGCCTTCGGCTTCATGTTGAGATTAGTTTGACTAGCAGCCACTGACTGACTGTGACTATCAGTTTCTGTCTGGTTGCTTTCTGTAGTTTTCTACTAATGCGGTTTTCGCTGTTCGTTGATTGAATGAGCAGCTTCAGCTTGGTATTTTCTTCTCTCGGCTGTTCAACCTCTTTTTTGATATTGTCATTCTCCTCACTGAGTAACATTACAACTTCCGACTTCATGTCACTGATAAGTATTTTCACGAAGTCTTGAATAGCTTCTGTGAAGTCATGGCCACACAGACAAGTAAGTAATTCTGTATCTGTACCAACAGCTTGATGAGAACTAACAGTCTCACTACGTCTTGGTACACTGCTCTCCAAAGATTTTTCGGAGTTTGGTTCCGTTATTATACCAGTTTCGCTAGAACTGTTAGCTGGGTTGTCTTTATGAGTAAAGGTGTCTGAAGACAGTGGAGCTTTCTCAGTAGAAGCTGTTGCTCCTTGTTCTCCAGCAGTATCTGGGATTATTGGTTCTTCTGCAGCAAGTGTTGGTAGTAATTCATGTTTGCTGGAGGCTTCTTTGCTGGTGATAATAACAGCGTTTTCTGGCACAAACTCGTCTGCTGTCATAATTTCCACTCTATCGCCGACTATGTCAATAGATGTCTTTGCAGGACTTGCAAAACTTTCGGCCATGTTTGTAATTGATGTGTTTAGTTCATCTGAGTTATCTGAGTTATGTTTCCTTCTTGCAGCTCCATAAACAGTTTTGTTAGCCATGATTCAATGTACTATCGCTTTGTTCTTGGTGTGGTAAAGATGAACTGTGAAGACTGGTGTTTTTATGATGTCCTCAACATTAGCGCCTAGCTTGTCATACCTCTCCTCTCTTTCTGCTTGATAGACCTTCCTAAGGGCTTGCCTCAGGGACTCGTACTGAAGTGTACACATTGTCCCTCGTTGGGATATTTTATTGTTAAGCCTGGTGGGTTACCGCATTTCTTTAGCTTTGTTCCCACGGCTTTGTGTTTGTTTAGGCTATAGTTCTTTGTTGTGGCAGACCGGAGACCATCCCGCCGGCTGGGCTTGTTCGTCACCTCACAGATTAAACCTTCTGTCCCGCATTTTATCATTGTTGCATAAAGTCCAGATTAAACCTTCTGTCCCGCGTTCTATCATTGTTGCATAAAGTCCAGATTAAACCTTCTGTCCCCCATTCTATCATTGTTGCATAATGTCCAGATTAAAACCTTCTGTCCCCCATTCTATCATTGTTGCATAATGTCCAGATTAAAACCTTCTGTCCCCCATTCTATCATTGTTGCATAATGTCCAGATGAAAACCTTCTGTCCCCCATTCTATCATTGTTGCATAATGTCCAGATTAAACAAATAAAATATTCTGGCTGACACTGGGCAGACCGCGTGGCTTATCGAAAAATGGTGAAGTAAGCAACAAATGCAATCCAGTCTCAGTGTAAAATACAGTGCAATGTAATCTCAATGTGAGATAAAATGCAATATAATATGAAAAAGCAAAGTATATGAAATATCAGCATAACAGTACTAATTATTCCTGAAAAAAAACAGCAATATCTTTAACTTGAAGATGGAATGTCCTAAATGTCCACACAAATGTCACTGGAAAACCCTAGTGGAAAACCTATAAGATTTAGGCACCTAAAGATTCACACACACACACACATATGAAGAGAGATAGAGAGTGAGAGAGAGAGAGAGAGAGAGAGAGATCCCCAAAAACTATTCGTGTGTCGACGAAGGATTCGCTCAATTAAAAATATGTTAGCATCATTTGGATTATATTTGTAGTTTTATCTAGGTTATAGTTATTGTTTTATCTAGGTTATAGTTATTGTTTTATCTAGGTTATAGTTATTGTTTTTATTTAGATTATAGATATTGTTTTTATCAAGGTTATAGTTAATGTTTTTATCCAGGTTACAGTTATTGATTTATCTATATTATAGTTATTATTTTATTTTTAATGAGAGGTTCGTGATTGTGACTGTTCTCAGGCGAGAAAGGAAGCCCATAAGCAAAAACTTTGTGTCTACTGACACAGCACTAGAGTCACTAGAGCCGCTGTGCAAATCGTCTGCAGATGTCAAATCGATTGTTCTAAAATATCTATTATCAGAAGTTCACAGGCCCCATGGGCAATGAGAAGCCATGGGGATAAATTTAAAATAAAAAAAACCGGCGCCGTAGGCGACCTAGTACCTTCCATGCCACAGACAGCGAAGCTGGGCAAGTAATTAGTGTAAAGTCTGCTGATTAAGCTGGACAGGTAATTAGTGTAAAGTCTGCTGGCGAAGCTGGGCAGGTAATTAGTGTAAAGTCTGCTGGCGAAGCTGGACAGGTAATTAGTGTAAAGTCTGCTGGCGAAGCTGGGCAGGTAATTAGTGTAAAGTCTGCTGGCGAAGCTGGACAGGTAATTAGTGTAAAGTCTGCTGGCGAAGCTGGGCAGGTAATTAGTGTAAAGTCTGCTGGCGAAGCTGGGCAGGTAATTAGTGTATATTCTGCTGTTGAAGCTGGGCAGGTAGTTAGTGTAAAGTCTGTTGATTAAGCTGGGCAGGTAATTAGTGTAAAGTCTGCTGATTAAGCTGGGCAGGTAATTAGTGTAAAGTCTGCTGATTAAGCTGGGCAGGTAATTAGTGTAAAGTCTGCTGATTAAGCTGGGCAAGTAATTAGTGTAAAGTCTGCTGGCGAAGCTGGGCAGGTAATTAGTGTAAAGTCTGCTGATTAAGCTGGGCAGGTAATTAGTGTAAAGTCTGCTGGCTAAGCTGGGCAGGTAATTAGTGTAAAGTCTGCTGGCGAAGCTGGGCAGGTAATTAGTGTAAAGTCTGCTGGAGAAGCTGGGCAGGTAATTAGTATAAAGTCTGCTGTCTAAGCTGGGCAGGTAATTAGTGTAAAGTCTGCTGGCTAAGCTGGGCAGGTAATTAGTGTAAAGTCTGCTGGCGAAGCTGGGCAAGTAATTAGTGTAAAGTCTGATGGCGAAGCTGGGCAGGTAATTAGTGTAAAGTCTGCCTGATGTGACGTCTCTAATGCAGTGTCAGTGTAGGTCACACAATGTGCGAATAGTCTGTGTCAATAGCCTCAACCAGCAAAACATGTTTAGGTATTACTGCTATTGATTGAATGTACAGAATTGTGATCAAGGTCAGCATGACACACTTGGATAATATGACTTCTGTTTTCCACGCGTATCTGGTGGCCACACTGCAGTCAACGGGTTTAATCACGTGGTCACTCTGCAGCCTCCGGATCTCATCAAGTAGTGTGACTCCCAAGCCGAGTGAGAAGCTGTCTCATAAAATCTGTAGGAACTCACAATAAGTGCCTCATGTAAGAACTCACTACTGACTGTCTGTAATAAATGCCCCTTGTAAGAACTCACCATTGAGTGTCTATGATACGTGCCTCATGTATGCAAAGCCTGTCTCTAAAGTTCCTGTTAAATTGGCTAAAGCAAGATACACTTGTATCACAAGTTTCTTTGTTGTTTTTCCCACTTTCTATTTTTAAAAAAAAGTGAATGTATTTCCTATTTGAATTTATTTTTATGTAAGAAGCTTTTGTAATAATTCGTTTGATACATAGTCTTCCTCCTGTATAATTTATTTTCCGTTTCGCCAAACTAAGATTCCACAAACATTTACCAACACATCTGAGATGTCATCCATCCATTTCGCTATACTCGTAGTAGACACCAAAGTCAGATTTGACATTTCCCCACCGACTGTTAGAGTGATATATCACCAAAAGCTTAAGATTAAAGTCTTGGCCAGCGTTGGCACCAAGCATCGCTGTTATTTGGTCTTTTACAGTTTTAAAAGTGTGTTAGAAATATACGTCCTTGAAGGTATACGTTTAATATACAGACATGTTACATCAAAATTAAAAATTTCACCCCACGTATAGCCTCCTGTTTCTACTGTTTTGAGACGAAAACCAGATGAATAATTAAACACTTATCTTCTGCGCATATTGTGCCCGTCTGTCGTACAAGGAGGATATCAGAAGGCCGAAGTAATTAATGTTTCACATTGTTTTATCTGTGTCTTGTTTATTTGTATGTGATTCCTGAAAAAGACTTTGGCCGAAATATTGGATTGTTGTGTGTTCTTCATTTATCTTTGCTTATCTTACTTTTTTGCCATTCAAGTCCTTACTGTTTCCCTCTTATTGTAAAACTGAACTATACGCTTTGTTTATGTTTGTTACTAGAATCAGTTTTACAACAGTTTCCGTCTCATACCCCTTACTATTTCCCTTCTTTACTGCTAAATGTATGTAGATTTTCCTTGACTTGTAACGTTCTATATATATCCGTCATTTCTTTTAGAATTAGCTTTCAAAAATAACCGAGGGAGGTAGGCTGTCAGTTCATTCATTCACTGCATGTCCCTTGCGGAACTTTGCCTCCCAAACAGGAACTCCTGTAGGCCTCTCGGTTGTAAGCAAGATGGCCTGCTACTGATGCATCCATTTGCAGATCGTCAGCGATGTCTTGCAGCCATCTTCGTTTTGGTCTTCCTCTCTTTCTTTTTCCCATTATGTATCCTTCCAATACGGTCTTCTCTAATTTATCATGTCGTTTAATGTGTCCAAAATATTTAAGTTTTCTCTCTTTAATCCTCTTTACTAGCCAGCCTTCTTCAATATTAAGCTCCTGTATTATATATATATATATATATATTTGTTTGTTTTTTTTTTGTGTCCACGATATTTGGAGAACTCTTCTGTAGCATTTACATTCAAAGGCATTTATGTGTTTCTCAGCTGTTGTGTTAAGTGTCCAGGTCTCACAGGCATATTTTGCGATGGGAAAGATGCATGCTCTTAAAAATCTTTTTTTTTTTTTTGGGTTCTGTCTGCTCCTCTCCACAGATTCTTTATTTGTTTTAATTTCTGAAGAGCGATAGATGTCCTCCTTTTAATTTCCCTCATTGTATCTCCATTATTAGTTATTAGTGATCCAAGATATTCAAAACTTTCCACTTCTTCCAGTTTTTGCTCATTGATACATATTTCAGCTGCCTTGTTTGTTTTGTTCGTTGTCATCAGTTTAGTTTTCTTGGCATTAAGATAGAGGTTCTGCTCTTCGCTGTTCTTACGGACTGACATAATTAGCCTTTCCATTCCTTTTTGTGTTATGGACAGTAATGCTGTGTCATCAGCATATCTAATCTCTGGTATTTCATAACCTCCAATTGTTATGGCATCGTAATATTCTTTGTCTACATCTTCTCTAACATTCATCATTATATTTTCAGTATACAAGTTAAATAAGTAGGGTGACAATATGCATCCCTGACGGACCCCTTGTTTTATGTCAAACCAAGTTGTTGTTTCACCGTTTATTCTTACTGCTACCTGTTGGTCTAGATACAGCAGTGATGTTAATTGTATCAAATGTGTTGGAAATCCCATTTTTTCCATTATTTCCCAAAGTTTTGGGACAGTAGGCTCTCAGTTTTGATTCCTAAATTTACGCCATTTCTGTTAAACGGTCAGTTTGTTGAGTCTAACGCTCTGCTTTAACTATATACGAGTATATATATATATATAATGTCAGTGATTACCAGAACAGTTTTATCCAGTTATTATTTACCAAGAGACGTATGTTTAATAGAAAGAAAGTAACTATATATATAAAACAATATAAGAACATTCGAAATCTATAAGGAAAAGTGAATCACTGATAGACAACAGATAACTGTGGGGGATACTTCTCAATTTTATCTTCTCATTCTTTCGTAGCTCTTACAAACCACTAACATAACGAGAAACGGTGTCTCATTAAAACAAAGCAGGAATTATCGTGTGAAAAGCAACGTGTTTATTTTATACAGAAATTAAACTTGAACAAATTATTCCGTGATGAACATCTGTTAACTTCTGTAAAAACCCCGTTGTTTAATCTTCGCTCTTGTGACTGGATCACTTCCCTGTGGGTATTAAAGACTAAAATATTGAAGGTTCAGTTATAGCACAAACTAGAAGTTATGTCAGAAAAATGTCACATTTTGTGTAGAAAATTTCCTGAAATATTTCCTAAAGATTCACTACTAGTTAAACTATCACAGAGAGCTCAACGAGAAAACTGGTCTGTATAAGAGATTATATCTCATATTTATTCTTCTTCTTCTTCTTCTTCGTCGTCTTCTTCTACGTTAACTGACATATTTATTTTACGGCTAAATTGTTGTACAGTATCCGATTTCAGACAAAATGTAACATATCATCCCCGTTTCGTGCATCTAAGTGTCATTGCTGCATTATATTAATTTACCAGCTATTTTTAGAGTAGGAGAAAGCTATCGGGCGTTAGTCCGCTTCTGGCTTTCATGCTGAGAGGTTGTGCACATATTGTATGTATAATTAAAATGGGCAAAAGCCACCATTACGTGTAAGTAAGAAGACAGCAACAGTGACTTTATGTCATGAAGGATACTCTGAACGTGATATAAGCAGAAAGGTGAAGGTTAACACGATTTCTGTTCATAATGCCATCACGAAATATCGAGACACTGGAGATTTCAGCCGCTGAAGGTGAAGTGGACGTAATACTTTTTTTTTTAATTTGACGGTGATGTCTGCAATGTGAACGAAGAAAGGATTGGTTTATATTTACAATTTTTCTGACTGATTTTGCTTCACTCACATGAGTACTTTCTTTTTTTGCTTTGATTGTGAATCAGATTTGATAGCTTGAAATTTCACGACACTGCAGAAAAGACATGCTTTAAAATGTGAAGTATCTTCTACGCTTCATTTGTTCCCTTAGTTTTGTGAATCGAATGCAGAATGAACTAAAAGTATAAGTGAATGAAAATATCAAGACAAGCTCCAGAATATCATGGCAGTGACTACCATCCGAATGTCATATTGGTTGAGAAGAGTAAACTAAAATGCAGAAAGATAAGGTGAACGTCGTCCATTACGACAACGCAGGCAAAGACACCATCACTGAGATCAGACGCAGAAAAAGACACAGGAGGTGGACAGAAGACTATTGCTGGAGTGAGAAGCCTGAGATGACGTGACTGGACAAGAGTCAGTCTGTCAAAACGTGGTAGAAAGCCATGAAAGCTAGTAATCTCATCTGCAGTCCTACAGGTCTTGAAAGCTGAGTACCAACCTACCTATCTACCTGCCTGCCTACCTACCTACCTACCTGCCTGCCTGCCTGCCTACCTACCTACCTACCTACCTACCTACTTGCCTGCCTACCTACTTGCCTACCTAACTACCTGCCTGCCTACCTACCTACATATCAACCTGTCTGTCTGTCTATCCATCACTACATCAGTCTGTCTTCCATATGTCTGTCTTTCTTTTTAGTTCATACTGCAGATTTAAAGAAATCATAAAATAATTTCAATTAATTTATACAGAAATTAAACATGAACAAATTATTCCGTGATGAACAACTGTTAACTTCTGTAAAAACCTCGTTTCTTAATATTCGCTCTTGTGACCGCATCACTTCCCTGTGGGTATTAGACTAAAATATTGAAGGTTCAGTTATAGCACAAACTAGAAGTTATGTCATAAAAATGTCACATTTTGTGTAGAAAGTTTCCTGAAATATTTCCTAAAGATTCACTACTAGTTAAACTATCACATAGAGCGCAACGAGAAAACTGGTATGTATAAGATATTATATCTCCTATTTCTTCTTCTTCTTCTTCATTTTCTTCTTCTTCTTTTTCATTTTCTTCTTCTTCGTCGTCGTCTTCTTCTATGTTAATTGACGTGTTAATAGACATATTTATTTTATAGCTAAATTGTTGTGCAGTCTTCAAGGGACCATGGTTTGCGAGCCAAAGTTTTGTCTTCCCGTGTAGCTCTCTCTGGGTTCAGGTGTCCTGGTAAAGGGAATGGAGTTGTAAGATTTGCTCTGGAGCCTGGATACTTGTTTCACATGTGCACTCAGGTTAGAATGTGTGAGACAGACTACGATACAGGTGTGCTCGTAATCGGCTTGTAAAAGGCACTGTCTGTCTTTTAAGTGTTAGGTAAAGGGCAGATTTATTCCACTTAAATGGATAAGACCAGAGATTAGCAACAGTTGATAAATTAAATATGGAAAACCCATGTTATTGATAGTTTTATATACAGTTATTTCCAAAAGTTTAAGACCATTTTTATTCGATTTCAGACAAAATGCGACATATCATCCCTGTTTCGTGCATCTAAGTGTCATTACTGCATCATATTAATTTAGCAGCTATTTTTAGAATAGGAGAAAGCTTTCGGGCGTTAGTCCGCTTCTGGCTTTCATGCTGAGAAGTTGTATACATATTTTATGTATAATTAAAATGGGCAAAAGCCACCATTTTGTTTAAGTCAGAGGACAGCAACAGTGACTTTATGTCATGAAGAATACTCTGAACATGAAGTAAGCAGAAAGGTGAAGGTTAGCAAGACTGTTGTTCATAATGCCATCACGAAATATCGAGCTACTGGAGATTTCAGCGACTGAATGAGAAATGGACGTCCCAGGAAAACAAGCTCATGTAGTGACAATACCGTGCGGTGAATTGTTCTAAAAATTCTGAATTGAATAGCTGACAGTTATAGTACAGAAGTGTTACGCTATCTCTCTAGATCTATGTTTGTGGAGGCACATTGACTGTTTTGTAAATGTAACGTCAGCCGACCAGGTCAAAGATGACCACTCCTTTGGCCTTCGTGCGAAAGAGAACAGCTCACGATTGTTCGTTTCTTGATTACTGAAGGCGAGTAATCTATTGACATTCATCTCATAACAAATAGGCAGTATTGTGTCTCGTGTGCGTCAAGTTTAGTGATTGGGTCGTTGTGAGTTTAAAGTTCAGGGGTCACCGTTCCATTGTTCTCTGAGTCTGTGCCATGTCTAGGGCAAGTTCATTTCTGTTTTTTCTACAAGACCTTCCATTGTCTTTTTTCTTGGTTAGACTTATGGGATCATAACTTTTAATATTTTGTTTGATGTTGTAAAACTTAACTAATTCATTTTATTCACTTGTTGAAGTTATGTATCAAAAAGAAAGTTACACCAATACCAATGGGAAGAATTACATTCAAAATGGTTGGTACCAGAAAAAAAGAAGAAAACTTTACAGTGATGTTGTGTGCAGTGTAACGAGCAAAATCAGTAAGAAAAACTATAAATAGTAACCAATCCTTTATTTCGTTCACATTGAACGCAACATCACTGTAAAAAAAAATTTTTTTCTGGTACCCACCATTTTGAATTTAATTCTTCCCATTGGTATTGATGTAGCTTTTTTTTAAATACATAACTTCAATAAATGAATAAGGCGAATTAGCTGAAGTTTTACATTTATAATTTTTTCTGAGTTTGCTTTATTCACGTTAGTACATTCTTTTTACTTTGATTGTGAATCAGATTTGACAGCTTGGAATTTCATGTTCATTCAGTCAGTCATTTGCATGTCCGTTGCGGAACTTTGCCTCCCTAACAGCACTCCTGTAGGTCTCTCGGTTGTAACCAAGATTCCCTGCTGCTGATGCGTCCATCTTCGCCTTCTTCTCTTTCTTTTTCCTATTCTGTACCCTTCTAAGACTGTCTTCTCTAAATTCTCATGACAAAATATTTAAGTTTTCTCTGTTTAATTCTCTTTACTAGCCAACCTTTTTCAATATTAAGTTCTTGTAGTATGGATATATTTGGGGTTTTTTTGTGTCCATGTTATTTGAAAAACTCCGCTGTAGCATTTACATTTAAGGCATTTATGTGTTTCTCAGCTGTTTTCTTAAAAGCGCCCAAGTCTCACAGGCATATATTGCGATGGGAAAGATGCATGCCCTTAAACTTTCACGACACTGGAGAAATGAATTGCTTTACAATATGAAGGATCTTCTACGTTTAATTTGTTTCCTTAGTTTTGTGAATCGGATCTAGAATGAACTGAAAGTATAACTGAATGAAAATATTATGGCAAGCTCCAGAATATCACGGCAGTGACTACTATCCGAATATCATATTGGTTGAGAAGAGCAAACTAAAATACAGGGGGATAAGGTGAACATCTTCCATTACTACGACGCAGGTAAAGACACCATCAGTGAGAGTAGACGCAGCAAACTGATGGGATCCAGAAAAAGACACAGGACACAAGATCCTTGCTGGAATGAGGAGGTTGAGTTGTTGTGGCTGAACAGAGACAGTCTGTTAAAACGATTAAAACTTGGTAGAAAACCAGCAAGGCTAGTATATCTCATTCGGAACTCATAAAGGTATTGAAAGCTGATGTACGTGAGAGTATAATGTAGGTCAGCTGAGGTAGGTGAGAGGATAATGTAGGTCAAGTCGTGTGCAGACCTGGCTAAGACTTGCAGAATTGGAGAAATTATGTCAAAGATTGAGCTCTCAAAATCCTCTGTAACTTGAGTGGAAATGAAACTAGCTAGCTACTACCTACCCACATATCTACCTACATACCTACCTAACTACTTACCTAACTACTACCTACCTACCTACTTACCTACCTACCTACCTACCTACCTACCTGCCTGCCTACCTACCTACTTACCTACCTAACTACCTACCTACCTACCTACCTACCTACCTACCTACCTACCTACCTACCTACCTACCTACCTGCCTGCCTGGCTACCTACCTACCTACTTGCCTGCTTGCTTGCCTACCTACCTGTCTACCTACCTACCTGCCTGCCTACCTACCTACATATCAACCTGTCTGTCTGTCTATCCATCACTACGTCAGTCTGTCTTCCATATGTCTGTCTTTCTTTTTAGTTCATGCTGCTGATTTATAGAAATAATAAAATAATTTCAACTTAATTTTGTAAAAAAAAGACACTGTATCGAAATAGTAGGAAAATTTAATAAGTTAGAAAAAAGAAGACGAACACGTTTTGAATTGTATTAATTCTCCAACGAATATTTTCAACAGCAAATTAGTTACTTGATTCAAAGAAGTATGTAAGTGCATGCGAAATAATATTAAACAACGTGGTTTATTAGTTTAAAAAAGTCTAACAAATGTATCTTTTCTAAAAACACTTACCAACTATATTCATATTTTCACATGAAAAGAAATAAGAAAGTTAATAAAGACGTGAGTAAAATTATTTATCATCCATCCATCCACCCATCCATCCATCCATCCATCCATCCGCCCGTCCGTCCATCCATCCGTTCATCCATCCATCCATCCATACATCCATCCATCCATTCATCCATCCGCCCGTCCGTCAGTCCATCCATCCCTCCATCCATCCGCCACTCCGTATATCCGCCCGAACGTCTGTACGTCCGTCCATCCATCCATCCATCCGTCCGTCCATCCATCCATCCACCCGACCGTCCATCCATACACCAGTCCCTCCATCCATCCGTTGATCCATCCATCCGTCCATCCATCCTTCCATCGATCCATCGTTCCTTCCATCCATCCATCCATCCATCCATCCTCCCCTCCGTCCATCCATCCGCCAACCGATCCATCCATCCGCCCGTCCATCCATCCATCCGCCCGTCCGTCCATCCATCCATCTGCCCGTCCATCCATCCATCCATCCGTCCATCCATCCATCCGTCCATCCATCCATCCATCCATCCATCCATCCATCCGCCCGTCCGTACATCCATCATTTCGCCCGTCCATCCATCCATACGCCTGTCCATCCATCCATCCTTCAGCCCGTCCGTCCATCCATCCGCCCGTCCATCCATCCATTCATCCGCCCGTCCGTCCATTCGCCCGTATATCCATCCACCCGTCCATCCAACCATCCATCCGCCGGTCCGTCCATCCACACGCCCGTTCATGAATTCATCCGCCCGTACATCAATACATCCATACATCCATCCATCCATCCATCCATACGTCCATTCATCCATCAGTCCATTCGTCCATCCGACCGTCCATCCATCCCTCCGCCAGTCCATCAATCCATCTATCCGTCCATGCATCCATCCGTCCATCCATCCATCCATCCTTCAGCCCGTCCGTCCATCCATCAGCCCGTCCATCCATCCATTCATCCGCCCGTCCGTCCATCCACACGCCGGTTCGTCAATTCATCCGCCCGTCCATGCATACATCAATACATCCATCCATCCATACGTCCATTCATCCATCCGTCCATTCGTTCATTCGAGTCCATCCATCCCTCCGCCAGTCCATCCATCCATCCGCCCGTCCGTCCATCCATCCATCCGTCCATCCATCCATCAATCCATCCATCCATCCATCCATCCGTCCATCCGCCCGTCAGTCCATCCATCCCCCTGTATGTCTATCCATCCATCCGCCCGTCCGTCCGTCCATCCATCCATCCATCCGCCTCTTCGTCCATCCGCCAGCACTCCTGTCTGTCCGTCAATCCATCCATCCTTCCATCCATCCATCCGCCCGTCCGTTCATTCG
>CM019721.1:33941602-33959040 GCA_009760885.1 Achatina immaculata | reverse complement strand
GAGTACATCTATTTCCTTCTTTAGTTTGCTGCATAGTACAAAAGTTCTATTCTTTCTTGTGTTTGCAGTATAGTATATCTGTTCTATTTTCCTTTTGTTTGCTGTACAGCACCTGTTCTATTTTACCATTTGTTTGGTGCTTAAATTTAATACAAATGTTTCACTGGTTGACTGACTATACCAAGCTGAACTGCAATGTCAAAACAGTAGCAGCATGAAGAGCAAGATTCTGAGGAACCACAAAATTACAAATGAGATGAAGAACTACCAGAAAACAAAACAGAGAGACAAAGACAACAAGAAAACTAGTGAGAAATAGAGAAAAGAAAACAAATTGAAAAGATACAGAAAATAAGAGACAAGTCCTGAATTTCACTATTTTCAAACAATCTAAACCAAAGAAAATAATTTCTTTTTGAAATTCTGCTCTTTTATTATTTTAAAATGATTCAAAGTTTAAAACTTTAATGATCATTAATTTCAAACAATATTAACCATATAGTTAGAACTAAATGTTCCAAACCTGTAAGTTACAATTTTCAAAGCTATGATGGATATAAGTTCCAAATCTTGAGTTGTTATCAACTTTCAAAATCTTACTATTTACATTCAAAAGTTAAAATTTGTAAATACATTCATAAAGCAGAGTTAGACGAAGGCATGCTTGTAGTTTACAAAAACAGATGGAAAGAACAAGGGGGGGGGGGGGGGGGGGGGGGGGGGGGGAGGGAATAAGCAACCGATAATACAACCGGTGAAATGGTAAAGAAAAATGGCAAACCCAATATTTCAGCAAAAAACGCTTTATTAAGATAACAGAGAACACAAAACACACAAATAACCAGATCTGAGTTCCACTTTGAAGATTGTGCACAGATTGCAGCCATAGACACGGGAGAGTATGACACGTGAGAAAGGCAGTCTGCTAAACAGTGGGTACAAGACAAGTAATACCAACACAAGCAGGGGCCAGAAAAGAGAGGCATACAGTCAGAGAAAGTAGAGACATTACATGAGTAACAGACAAGAAGGATATAAAGCACAATGTAGCAGATAAGAAGAAACGGTTAAGACCAAGCTGACTTGTCCACCTCTGTTAGAAGCAATTTATCACAGCCATCACATTTATCCTGCACCAGGTATTTTAAAAGTATTACTTTAACACAGGTTACCTCGAATCATGGTCATCACTGGATGATCCTAGACTGGACTGACGATCCGAGTTTCCCGACTTTATCGAAGGTGAGCTCATCTGGCTCGAAATACGGACCAACGCTGGAAGAGATGGCTCCTTCTCCCCTGTGGCTGCCAAATCTAACACATCAGACGTAAACACATTGTCATCCTGTGTTCCTTCCCCTTTATATTTAAAAAAAAAAAAAGATATTTTTATTGTGAACAAGATAAACTTAACGTGCCCAAAAAATATAACCAAATTTGAAAGGAATATTATTATATTTATAGCACTGATCATTCACCGCAAGACTTACTGCGGCTATTGCCACTGGATGACAAGATTAAGTCATTTAATGGGTTTCCATGGCAATATTATGTAACAGGTCTTGCACAGATAAAAAAGCAGGTGCTTATTCTCTAAGCTGCAAAAGCAGACTATTAGTAAGCTCCACACCAGTGGGGATTTGAACTCATATCAAAGAACACAGTAACTTGAAAACAATCTTTACAAATATAGAGAATATCTTTTTCAATGAGTTATGTCCATCAGAATGGAAGTAAGGCTATTACAAAAAGAACAAAACAAAAATGAAAAAACTGATGGATGATGTGAAATAAGTCAGAACACATATTTTATTTTTACTGCCCAAAAAGTGCAAACTTTTATCACAGTTCAGGGACAGCAAACACGGGAACAAACGAGCAGCAAGAAACAATGAAGAAAACTGGTTTCCTGGAAAAATATGACAAGAAAATTCTAAGAAAATTAAGGCGTGAGTAAAATGATCACTTTACCCTCACATAAGCTGTGAGTGCTGGCACGTGCTGTGATGTTTCACAGACAGAAGCTAATATACAACAACAGCTGTTTTACTGAGAGAAACTAATACATGAGTAAACAGCTGTTTTACTGAGAGAAAGTAATACATGAGTAAACAGCTGTTTCACTATAGCACTTACCATCTCTTTAGCCTCTCCATTAACCTGCAGTTCCATGGAGTCTATGACCACACTACTGCCACTGCTGCTAGTCCTTGTCATCACGTCCTTGGCTTCGTCTTCTTCGAAGCTCACAACATTGGGCACTTTCTTCTTCTTTTTTTCTCCTTCTTCTTGCCTGCAGGAAATGTAATGATCACAGGTACTTCAGCATGCACCAATGTTCCGTTATCACTACTGAAGCACTCAATCACTAAGACTGTACTAGCACTTCAGCCAGCACAAGGTTACATGTCAAACTTAGATAACAGGCTCCAGTGATTATCACACTTAGCCATGTGCAGAAGGATGATAACTGTTGTCCTTGGTATGTTTACTGATCTGATATCATGCACTTTTATCATTAGTTATCAAAATTTCCTCATGTTTACTAGGTTTTACGTGTCAAATCTGGCTACTTCACATACACCGTACATTAATTATCTCAACATGTTTCATGTTGTACATATGTACCGTGGGTAATACTTGAGTGATCTCGCTCTGATGTTCAATAAAAACATGTTAGTGGGTGGCAAGAAAGTTAATCACACAGACAGTACAGACAGACATTCATACTCATCGAGAAAGAAGGGGGGGGGGGGTTATAAGCTTATCAAGAGACGGAGAGAGTCTAAGACAGAAACAGACATGCTATTCTTCCATACATAATTAAGATGCTACAGAGAATGAATTTGTCTCACACCTGGGTGTGTCTGTCTGACAGCCACAACATTATAACACTGGATGTCTCCATGTGACAGACACAACATTATAACACTGGATGTCCCCATGTGACAGCTACAACATTATAACACTGGATGTCTCCATGTGACAGACACAACATAAAACTGGATGTCCCCATGTGACAGACACAACATTATAACACTGGATGTCCCCATGTGACAGACACAACATTATAACACTGGATGTCCCCATGTGACAGACACAACATTATAACACTGGATGTCCCCATGTGACAGACACAACATTATAACACTGGATGTCCCCATGTGACAGACACAACATTATAACACTGGATGTCTCCATGTGACAGACACAACATTATAACACTGGATGTCCCCATGTGACAGCCACAACATAACACTGGATGCCCCATGTGACAGACACAACATTATAACACTGGATGTCCCATGTGACAGACACAACATATAACACTGGATGTCCCCATGTGACAGACACAACATTATAACACTGGATGTCCCCATGTGACAGACACAACATTATAACACTGGATGTCTCCATGTGACAGACACAACATTATAACACTGGATGTCCCCATGTGACAGCTACAACATTATAACACTGGATGTCCCCATGTGACAGACACAACATTATAACACTGGATGTCTCCATGTGACAGCTACAACATTATAACACTGGATGTCCCCATGTGACAGACACAACATTATAACACTGGATGTCTCCATGTGACAGACACAACATTATAACACTGGATGTCCCAGTGTGACAGACACAACATTATAATACTGAAATTTAAAAAAAAAGTGATGTCTGATCCTATCACCAACATATCATGGAGAAACAGACATACAAGTCTACAACTAAACCTATAACCCACATATCATGGAGAACAACATACAAGTCTACAACTAATCCTATCACCAACATATCATGGAGAAACATACATAGAGTCTACAACTAATCCTAGAACTAATCCCAATACTTCTGAGATCATATCCATAATTAACCTTAAAAAAAAAAAACCTTCCATTACACCTAAAAGGGAAACAGTGATACATCATAATCACTAAAAAAAAACTGCATTTATTATATGATGTGTTCTTGTGCTCAAAAACTGTATCTTTAACAGACATACTCTTTATATCTAGAACTCAGTGAATGATAATGATAAAAAATTTCAGCAATGTGGACTTCTTTCACAGAAACCACACTCATCTACACATGACGAGATCTTAATTTTCTGTGTATGTTGCTCACAAAACAAAAGCTAACCACAGATACTCTGCCGTCCGGGCCCAGACTCTGACAACACTTTCAACCACACATCAAAACTAATGTAGAAAGGGGACAAAACTGGACTGCCTTCTCATGCAGCAGTTGTAGGCTTGTGATCCACTATTGTCATCTTTTAGTACCTTTGGCTGCAAAAATTGGGTACCTGACACAAGTGTTAGGGAAACTGCTTCTGGAAACAGATAAAGTTTGCCTGCTGGATGAGACACACTAGACTGAATTATATGCACATGTGTCAGTGCATATATGGGAATTCATGTCAGATAAAGTCCTACTAGGAGTGTGTCCAAGTACATTGTGTGTGAACAAACAGCAACCTTTAAGTGTTAAACTACATATCTGCTGCATATATATATAAATAAAAGCAACAAAACTCAGATCAACAAACAGCTTAACTCAGATCAACAAGCAGCTTAACCTAGACCAACAAACAGCTTAAATAACAACAAAAACATTAAACATAAAAACAAATAATCACATACTGGAGGCAGGTGAAACACTCTCAGATATGACAGGTTTAGGTTCATCCTGTTTCTGTGTCTCATCCACCGAGTCGATGCTGCTCTGCACATGGACCGAGTTGGGTGAACTGTATGCTTTATTTAGCTCCGGTCTATCTACTGTGATTGCAAACAATATGGAACCTAAACCTGTAGTTTTTGAAACAGAAACAAAAAAAAAACTATTTTAAAAGAGAACAAATAACTTCCAGATTTTCAAACACTGAAAAGTATACGAGGAAGGAGAGAAGACAAGACAAAACTTTCAAACAGAAACAGAAATAAGAAATATCATATTTAGTAACATTATAACACTGACACAGCACAAAGACTAAATTTACTACTTAATATCATACTTGGTAACACATGCAAATGAGACAGAAGAAAGACAGAAACTCAGTACCTGCTGCCATATTTGGTAACATGCTGCTCCTTTCCAAGTCACGAAGGAAGGCCCAGCTTTCATAATGTTGTCTAAGAGGAGGAGCACATACATCTATCAGTATCATGTGCACCACAGACATTATGAATTAAACAAAAATACACACAAATGTTTATATGTATGATTTACTAATAATGCTCAACATTAGAGACTGTCTTCTTGCTTGATGTCTGCTGGATCTGAGATACGTTACTGGCGCTATCCAGCAAAAAAAGTGTACATGACACACGGAAGTTTGAAGAAAAACTGCCTTCCAAAACCTCCTATAATCCTTCCCTCACCCTTGCCCTTGCAGGGATTCAATTCCCTTCTTGCAACATCTTTGACTGCATTGCTTATACTGCAAGAAACTTGACTTCCATAATGAGCCCTACAGGATGCTTGCATTATTCCGACAGTGGGGTTATCCACAGAATGTCCTCACGACGGCACCGAGTCACATCAGCCGTACCAGGACATCCTCTCTCCCAAGCTCCCCTGCCATTCCCACAGGGTGAAACTGGTTCTGACATACCATCTCCACACTTTGACACTGAAAAGTATCTTGTTACATCACCCGCCTCTCCTCTGGTTGAACCTGATACACAGGCACTCTTTACTGAACCTCCTCTACTGGCATGTGCTGAACCTGATACACAGGCACTCTTTACTGAACCTCCTCTACTGGCATGTGCTGAACCTGATATACAGGCACTCTTTACTGAACCTCCTCTACTGACATGTGGATGGGACAAGAACTTAAAGGACTTGTTTGTCAAAAGCCACTTCAGGTCGGCTGACACATCTTTTTCTGGAACTAGAACCTGCAGGGGATGCAGGTGCAATACTCACCCCTTCGCTGTTGAAACTAGTCAGGTAGCACTTCCCAAATCTGTGGTATCCATTCATGTGGGCTTCACCTGCATATCCCACAATATCATATATGTGATAATATGCAAGCATTGTAATGTGTACTCAAGAGGCTGGCTTATGATTCCATCACCACCTCAGTGACATCTCCAACAAGGCACACAACCTGTTTCTCAGCAATATATAATCAAAGCAACCACATGACATTTCAGCCACAGTCATCTGCTCTTGTTCTTCTGGTGAGCGTGTTTTCTTATCCCTGACTCTATGGAATTCAGAACATCTATTATATATCTTACTGCATTCAAAACATCTCTAATATCAGGTCCTACAGAAATCAAAACATCTCATACGTCTTATAACATTCAAAACATTTCAGGTTCTATAGCAGTCAGAACATCTCTAACATATCTTGGAGATTTCAAAACATCTCTTATATCAGGTTTTATAGCAGTCAAAACATCTCTTATATATCTTATAGTATTCAAACCATCTCTTATATCAGGTTTTATAGCAGTCAGAACATCTCTTATATATCTTATAGTATTCAAAACATCTCTTATATATCTTATAGTATTCAAAATATCTCTTATATCAGGTTTTATAGCAGTCAAAACATCTCTTATATATCTTATAGTATTCAAAATATCTCTTATATCAGGTTTTATAGCAGTCAAAACATCTCTTATATATCTTATAGTATTCAAAACATCTCTTATATCAGGTTCTGCAATTCACATAACATTTTTTTTTTACAAAAAGTTATATAGCACTCAGAACATCTCTTACATCTCAGAAAGTTCTAAAACTGCAAGTGCTGTCATTGCTATTTAAAAAAAGAAAGAAAAAAAAGGAAGGAAGAAAGCATGAATTAATAGCAAAGAAAAGATTTGGATTGCTCAGAAAAAAAAAGTTTCAAAGATTACCAACACAAACAAGATGGTAAAACACTAGATCCAGCATTTTAGTACTCTATCAACATATCTTGTATCATCACACCACAAACAAGATGGTAACAGTTGATACGGCATTTTAGTACTCTATCAATATATCTTGTATCATCACAACATAAACAAGAAGTAACAGCTGATACAGCATTTTAGTTATCTATCAACATATCTTGTATCATAACAACACAAACAAGATGGTAACACTTACAAAAGCATCTCATCACTCTCTACCAACATATGCTTATATCATCACAACACTAACAAGATGGCAACACTTACGAAAGCATTTCATCACTCTCTATCAACATATGCATGTAGCGCTCCAGAGAATGCTCATTTAACGATGCCCTCAGCCAAGCTCTTCCTCTTCCAGAGTCTGTGTTCACTAACTTCAACTTGCTGAACCTCTGGAACTCATGCTTTGTCAGATGCTCCTTCACATAGTACCAGAACACTACAGACAGAAATAACACACTGCTAGAAGCTGAAGCTTCAACAACACAAATATGTCAGATACTAATCTTTTCAGGTGGATTGACTTAACTCTTCCTATGCTGCAGACAAAAAAAACGCAGATGTTCCCGTCTGTGCCACACAAAAAGCTTGGGTCTTGATATGTACAGGGGGTATAGTTGTAAAAGTGAATGTACAAAGTATTTCCACTTTAAATGTATACATATTATGCACGAAAATAGCTGTAGTGTAAGAAGATTTCATAAATGAAGAGTTTTTTAGGAAAAAAGTAGTGTGATGATTTTACCTGATAACTGTGTACTGCTTACCAGCGGCGATACCTAGATGTACAATGTTTACCATTGGCGATTTCCAGATCTACTTAAATTTTCATCCGATCTCATCATGTGGTGGCATTCTCACTAAAATAATGTCTGAAATAATCTTCTAACTACTTCTCCAGTCCATTTAACTCTTTCCGTGCCAGTGGTCGAATTTTCGATCCTTCCGGTTTCCAAAGCGTGCCAATGGTTGGAATTTCGATCATGGTTTGTTTCAATAAAAGAACCGGTGTAACATTTAGATTGTACATATTTCATCCACGTTTCCGGTGGCACTTTCCAAAATGGTGAAAGAGTCCTTAGATACGAGCGATGCCGAGCGAGAAAAAGGAAGAGAAACATGGAAAATTTTCAATTTTTGATCATGTAGATAGGGGTATGGACACTGCCTGTGACCACCCCACTGCTCTTGAATGTATCCCAAGTAGATCTAGACATATTTAGACGACTGGAGAAGTAGTTAGGAGGTTATTTCAGACATTAATTTAGCAAGAATACAACACAGAATCAGAATACGAGATCGACAAGTAGATCTGGACATCTCAGATGGTAAGTAGTGTAGATCTAGACCTAGCCGATAGTGAGCTGGGCACAATCATTGTCTAAAAACATCACATTATTTCTTTTTTCCTAAAAAACTCTGCATTTATGAAATTTTCATACATTTAGTTATACTTTGAAACATAATAAGTACACGGAAGTACATGTAAATACTGTTTTCCATTCCATTTTACAACTATACCCCCTAACATATCAAGACCCGTGCTTTTCCTCTGGCAAGTAACTGAACATCCACTTTTCTTCCTGTGGCATGGGGAAGAGTTAATAGGTCTAGATCTACCTGGGGTACATTAAGGAACAGTGGTCGGGTCATAGGACATGTCCTTATGCCTCCAAAATCGCAATAAATATTGAAATTTCTCGATTAAAAACATCAATTTCACTTGGTTGTTAGCCATGCTCTGGATTGAACTATGAAAGGTCACCAGACATGTGCAGATAAATCATGTACAATTAAAAGTTACACTGGTTTTACACTGCAACGAAACAAAGCTCGCTATAATGAGGATGGCAGTCACCAGACTAACCGGAAGACCTCACTATAACGAGGATGACAGCCAATGAGTTAACCATTACAATGACTGTTCTCTAACTTATAGCCTTTACATTACAAGCTAGTTCACTATGAACTGCACCAAATTTTGTGCTTGGACAAATGTAGATATTTATTTTAAAAGCAGGATATCAGAAACGTCCACTGTCTTGCTACTACTGAGTGACAACTCACATGGCTCAGTTTCAATCCGCTTGATATCGGAGAAAAGCTCCGTAACTTTTCCTAGACCCGCCCTCTCGGTCATCTGCCTGCAAGTATGTTACAAGGTAGAACATGCATTATGTATATGGTTTACTGAACAAATTGTACTTAATGTTATGAATAACAAATACATACTAAAAATAACTGCTGCATCTACTGGGCAATGTGTGATTAGAATTTGTCTATGACATGAAAGAATTTGTTCATTGCATCTGTTTTCTGTAAAAAAAAAAAGTCTGCTAGTGAAATAAACCTTTGAACATGTCACACAAAAATAACCTCCAGTGAATCAACATATAAAAAAATACTGAAAACTCAGACAGTCATTACTTGAAAGTAGAGAGAGCTTTGCTGCTTTTCTTCATCCCATGTTGAAGAGCTGACTCCCAGGCAGCACATAAACATGAGACCCTAAAGAGAAACATAATATATCATATACAGTCTCATGATAAAGTGTGGGTACAGTCTCATGATAAAGTGTGGGTACAGTCTCATGATGAAGTGTGGGTACAGTCTCATGATGAAGTGTGGGTACAGTCTCATGATGAAGTGTGGGTACAGTCTCATGATGAAGCATGGGTTTGATGGTGGGATGTGGAAAAGAAAGTGCAATAAATAATGTTAAAGTTTTGTTGTGTCCTTTGTACTAAAGTGTGACACACACAGAGAAAAATTACAAGTGCTGCTAAGATTGTTTCTGACATAGTGTTCACTCTGTAAGCCACTTCACTATATCAATGCACTACTCCTTGCTCAAACTACTGGTTTACACTGCAGATACTCCTTCCAAAAAAAAACAACAGAAAAAACAAAACAAACAAGTACCTGCTGTCCGAATCTGTTGCTAGCTCTGACCTCCCACCAAACCGAACCTGACACTGAAATGAGATAACAGCAGCAGTGGCTCAGTCAGCAACAACTCAACCATTCTTCTTACTGTAACCTCATTTTTCTCACACACAACACAGGCTCTGGCCACAAACTTGTGCTAATGACTTGTACTTGCACCATATTCAAACTTCACTCACCTCAGCTCCTCTTGTTGCTCTAACTCCCTGGAATGTTACCAAGGTGTACTATGCAGCTGATGCAGTGCTGGTGCACAGAATCATGCTGAGTGGGGTTCTGGGTTGCAGCAACTATTTCTTCAGACACTGGCTGGAGCAAAACAGCAGGGCATGTCCAGTGCTTCTTTAACAGACTCCACTACCATAGGGACTATAGTGATCCTTGGCCCGGTAGTCATACAAAAAGTGTTACTAGAAGTACCAATGCAGATGCAGAACAAGCGGCTTGGCTGGGTGACACAAGCAGCAAGCTATGGCCCACATAATAAATGCTACACTGGACAGCCTTTTTATCTCCACCCATCTATGCCAGTCACATACAAGGATCAAATGCCTGTTTATGATTTATGCTATTTTTCTTTTTCTAATTTGATCTATCCAAATTGTATCTGTTCAAGTGATTGTTTTCTCATTTTTTAATGAGCTAATTTTCTAGTGATCCTGTTAGTTACCATTCATTTGTTAATGTGTCCATTCTTACTCATATAAACAGAAGCCCTGCAGTTATTGGATTACGTAGAAGCAAAACTCAAATATATGTCCTCACTTGTTTCACAGCATCCAGCAGTCTTGTTAAAATTGCCTGACGTTCATTCTGATGGATATCAACTCCTAGACAGGATACAAAATAGTTTATATTATGGCCCCATAAAGCTAAATATCTCTAAAACTTCAAGACCTTGACTGGAATGAAATAAATCAGAAAAATATTTTCTATTAAAGTCTATATTCAGTAACATAGGTGCCTGAGTGGTGGAGTGTTAGTGCATCAGCCTCTCATGGTGAAGGGCAGGGGGTTCGAATCTAGCTGGAGGCACCCCAGTCACCAGAAATGGGTACCTGCCTCCTTCTGGAGTTGGGTAAGGAAAGCTGGCCACATCACTCACTAGCATGCTGACAGCAAAGAAAATATGGCCCTAACACCACTACATGCATCCATGGTATAATAGGATTACCTTTCCCTTTATCTTACTCAGTAACATACATACCAGTCTTTGTCATACAAGACTGTCATGTTTGACTTCTTGCTGATCATATATGATACCAGAAAGGTTAGTTCCCACAGAAACAGTGGCTTTGTTTTTAAAAAAAAGGAGATTAAATATCAAAGTATTGTTCTCTGCTGCCAAAATCGAGCTACTGCTCATTCTGTTTGTACCATTATCTTTCAGTCTTTTCAGCTTTACCTACATGATTTTCACACTTGATTTCTACATTATTCTTTACGGTTTTTGAAGTTTCCTCTTCTTCTTTTGTGTTTGCCTTGAAAAGGATGACTGTATTGTGTCACTATTTACTTCTACCCCCGTGTGGTACCCGGGATCTGCAAAGAATAGGACCACTGTACCCTACCATGCATGATCGTAAAAGGCGACTAAGGAGGGTTCAGCATAGGGCCAGCAACCCTATCTGGTAAAAAACTATCAGACTGCTACAGAAACGGAAGCAAGGGAAAAAGCAAATGCAGGTGGAAGGAGAAATGCGTATCAGGAAACTGAGCACATGAAGGTTGTGGATGAAAGCCAACCACTGGAAGTCCCCAGCCCAACTGCAGACCTCCTGGAACCTAAACATAAGATGCAAATAGGCAGCTGGAATGTAAGAACACTAAACCAGACTGGAAAACTAGCACAAACCATCAAGGAAATGCACAGATATAAACTAGACATACTAGGAATACAAGAAGCAAGATGGACAGGACAAGGCAGAAGGAAATTAACAACACAGCACACAGAAGATACAATAATATGGTCAGGTAAAGAAGATCTTCATGAAGGAGGAGTAGCATTGATTATAACAAAAGAAGCATCAAGAGCATTGCTGAAATGGACCCCAATAAATGAGAGATTATTATATGCACGCTTCAACTCAAGATTCACGAAGCTGTCTATTATAGTTTGTTATGCACCAACAGAAGCAGCTGAAGAGGAATTAAAAGAAGATTTTTACAACAGCCTCCAAGCCACAGTAGAAACAATACCCAAGCATGATATGCTACTCATCTTGGGCGACTTCAATGCAAAAGTAGGTGAAGGAAATGAAGATATAAGAAGAATCATGGGAAGAGAAGGAATCGGAGAAATAAATGAAAATGGAGAAAGACTGTGCAGTTTCTGTGAAGAAAACATGATGACCATCGGAGGGACAATTTTCCAACACAAAAACATCCATAAGGTGACTTGGAGGTCACTAGATAAAACCACAGAAAACCAAATTGATCACATACTAATAAACAACAAGTGGAAACGGTCACTACAAGATGTGCGAGCAAGGAAAGGAGCAGATGTAGGAAGTGATCACAACCTTCTGGTAGCAAAAATAAAACTAAAATTAAGGAAAGCCAAAATCGGAGAACACAGAAAGATACATTTTGATACAAGAAAACTGATAGACCAGCAAACAAAAAATGAATTCTCAATAGTACTTAAGAACCGCTTCAGTGTCCTACAAGACGAACCAGAAATGTCCATATTAGAGTTCAATAAAACACTACAGGAAACAGCAAAAGAGGTGCTGGGATATCGGAAAAGGAGAAAAGAGGAATGGATAAGTGAGACCACATGTAAAAAGATAGAGCAAAGAAAAGAAATCAAGAAAAAATTACTGAACACCAAATCACAACGGCTTAAAGAACGAGTTTTAAGTAATTATGCACAAAAAGACAAAGAAGTGAAGGAATCATGCCGTCAAGATAAACGTCAATATTATGACAACTTAGCAGAAACAGCAGAGAAAGCAGCATATACAAATAACATGAAAACCATATATAAAATCACAAAGCAGATGACAGGTAACTTCAACACAAGATGTGAAAGTGCAGTAAGAACACAAAATGGACAACTGGTCAGTGGAGAAAGAGAAAAAATTGAAAGATGGAGGGAACACTTTAACACCCTACTAAACAGAACACAAGAGCACAAACAATAGACATACCTGAAGCAAAAACGGAACTAAACATCAATACAGGACCAATAACAATAAATGAAGTAAAGGAGGTGATAAAAAAGCTAAAATCAGACAGGGCACCAGGTGAAGATGAAGTGACTGCTGAGATGTTGAAAGCAGAAGAAACAGAAACACCAAAACAACTTTGTCAGATATTACAACAAATTTGGGATTTAGAAAAAGCCCCAGAGGAGTGGAAAACTGGTCTTATAGTAAAACTACCAAAGAAGGGTGACCTCAGAGATTGCGGGAACTGGAGAGGCACTACCCTGCTGCCACTCACCAGTAAAGTATTTTGCAGAATAATCATCAACAGAATTGTACCAGCACTTGAGGAAAAACTTCGGAAAGAGCAGGCAGGATTTAGGAAAGGAAGATCATGCATAGACCACATATTTGTACTTAGACAAATATTAGAACAGGCAAATGAGTGGCATAGTACAACATATGCATTATTCATAGTTTTGAGAAAGCCTTGACAGTGTCAACAGAGATGCACTGTGGAAAATCCTAAGATGGCATGGCCTCCCCCATAAAATAGTTAATGTAATCAAAGCCCTATACGAGGGTTTTCAGTGCAAAGTTATCTGTGGAGAACATACCTCAGCAGCTTTAGGGTACAAACAGGAGTGAAACAGGGATGTGTACTATCACCAACATTATTTATCTTGGCAGTAGACTGGTTAATGAAGGAGGCAACATCAGACAAACGCAGAGGATTACAATGGACCCTTGACACAGTGCTGGAGGACCTTGACTTTGCGGACGACATTTGTCTATTATCAAGCAGTCACAAAGATATGCAAGATAAAATAAACAAGCTAACTCAGAATGCAAAAACATAGGACTAAAGATCAACGTAGGAAAGACAAAGTTAATGAAGCAAAATGTGAACAACAGAAATGTACTCAGAGTAGATAACAAGTTAGTGGAGGAGGTCAACGAATTTGTATACCTTGGCAGCAGAGTAGTAGAAAATGGAGACAGCACAGAGGACATCAACAGCAGACTTACTAGAGCAAACCAGGCTTTTGCAATGCTGCAGAATATATGGAAATCAAAAAAACTAAGCATAAATATGAAAATCAGGATATTTAAGAGTAATGTTCTAAGTGTACTACTCTATGGAAGTGAATGCTGGAAAATCACCAAAACCATAGAAAACAAGTTGAATTCTTTCCAGACTAAATGTTTACGAAGAATTAGAAAAATATTTTGGCCAAACACCATAAGAAATAACATCTTATTAGCAGAAATGTAGATGAAACCACTGACAACAATTATTGAGGAAAGACGCTGGCGATGGTTGGGACATGTGCTCCGAATGACTGACAACTCACTACCAAAAATAGCACTAAGATGGACACCACAGGGGAGCAGAAGTAAGGGTAGACCAAAAGAGACATGGAGAAGAACAACAGAAAGGATGAGCAATAGAGGGCTCACCTGGGCAAGAGCAGAAAAAAAGGCGAAGGACAGGCATTTGTGGAAAACCCTTGCGGAAGCCCCATGTGCCCTGGGCACTTAAGGTTCAGAGAGAGAGAGAGAGATTTACTTCTAGGCTGCTATTTACCTGCATCTTTCAGTCCAACACATCCATCTTCTGCATGGTTTATTTCTAGGACTGCATTTACCTTCCTCTGTGATCTCTACTCACTCAGCTAGAACAGAAGACCATGGTTCTATCCCGGTATGGGACAAAAAAAAAACAAACTCACAGACCTTTGGGAGTCATGACCCAGGGACCCCCCCTCCCCGTGTCAGGAGTTTAATAGGGCCAAAACACTTGTCTGAGAGGGGTGGTACTTCCTCTGATGATCTAGGATGCTGTGTTGTTCTGTTTTCTACAGTAGAGTTTCCTGCATGTTACCAGAGAGACCTACTGTGAGGAGAACAAAGTCTTGGTCAGCTAAAATTCATCGTCATTGAGGTGGACAGTCAACTGTGGGTCAGTAACAATTATCACCAACCCTGAGGTGAACAGTCAACTGTGGGTCAGTAACAATTATCACCAACCCTGAGGTGAGCTGCTGATAACAATCAGCTGGTACCAAAATGGGCCCCAGCTATGCATGTCTGTTCATGGGCCACTTCAAACGCAAGGTTCTGAGAGCCTTTAGAGGCCCCTTTTCAGCTTTCTATAGACGCTACATAGATGACAGCATTGGGGTCACATCAGTGTCAGAGGAAGATCCTGACAACTTTATCAGTTTTTTATTAAGGAGTACAATCTTGTCATTTCTTTCATCTCCCATGTCTCTACTACTTCCGCTAACTTTCTCGACATTGCTGTGACTATCGGATCTACCAGGATTACTACTTCTGTCCACTATAAACCTACAGATTCTCACAGCTATCTCTTGTACACTTCCTCCCATCCCAGATCATGTAAGGACTCTATTCCTTTTTCCTAGCTTCTTAGGTTGTGACGTTTGTGTACTGAGGATGTTGATTTCCAGGATCAAGGCCATAAAATGCTACATTTCTTCCGTCAACACGGCTATCCAGAATATGTTCTCTCATCATCTTGGAACTGCATCAGCCACATATTGCAGCAACAAGCCCTCACTCCTAAACTGCGCTGTAGCTCAGACAGAGTTAAACTGGTATTTACGCACCACCCTCATAGTGTAGCAGTTAAAAACATACTGTTCGCCATCTCCAGATTGAGCCTGATACACGTGAACTTTCTGGGGAACCCCCATTGGTGGCATAAAGACAGGATCTTTTAGTTCGAAGTTACCTTAAGACAGATGACACTTTTTATGGTACCAGATGTTGTGGACGTCATAGATGCAACACTTGCCCATTTGTTGTTGAGGCTAGCCAGATCTCCTTCCCTAAGTCCACGTTATCAGTTCAGGAGGGTTTCACCTGCACTTCACGCAATGTTATTTATGCCATTATGTGCAAACGCTGCGTTATGAAGTACATAGGGGAGACTGGTTTACACTCAGGAGATCGTTTTCACCAAAATCTTAACGATATTTCTAAGAGGGCCTGGACATCTGTGACTAAACATTTTTGCCTTAGCAACCACAGGGGAAAACAGGATATTTCTGTTAATGCGATCTGCTCTTGTTCTGCTGATGTATGATCTTGGAGGGTCCTAGAACAGCGCCTTATTTTCCAGACTGGCTGTCTCCACTCAGGTGGAATTAACAATGTCTTCAGCTTTCTTTAACTTCTTTAGTTTTCCACCTTTTTTTTCTGTGATTTATACTCTACTTTCTTGTTTCTTTCTCCTAGCTCCCCTCCCTATCGTCACTTTCTCTTCTTCTCTAACGGCTTTCTTGTGTCAGTACCCTTCCCCCTTCTCTCCTCTTTACAAATGGGTCTATCGGCTTATTCTTTGTGTGGCCCTGCATGGTCTCTATGTCTCTTCTAGTGGCAAGTGATAACAACAATCCAATCTCATTCACCTTTAGTACTTCTCTTCCCCCCCCCCCTTTCCACCTTTAACTACATAACCTTATTCTGGTCTATCTTGGATGGAGCAAGTCCAGAACAGACAAGCATGAAGCTGAGACATTGATGTTGGTGAGAGAGATCAAAAACAAGATACACGACTATCCAGGTGCACAATCAAAACAGGAGCCCAGTGCCTCCCTATCTCCCCCACCCCCCCCAAAAAAAAAATCACTGATTCTTCATTCTGTTTTCATTTTCATTCACTACAGGCCAGCCTTAAAATAGAGGAGGAGGCCCACGCCTTTTAAAACAGGGAAGCCATCTGGGCCCAGGGTAATGCACCGACCGGGCCCAACCCCCACTTGTTGGGGCTACAAAAAAGCAGTGAATGAAAAATATGTAACAGCCAACTTCTGTGGACATGGCACCGTATGATGATGGTTAATACCTAACATTTTTTTATTTATTTCATTATGGTTCTGAGACCTCGCCTACATAACAATCACTACGACAAGTGACTGTTTTAACAAAAAATCTTTTGCATTGAGCGTTGATAGTTAATGGCGAAGTCTCAAACATATTGACCAATGCTTTGACTGGTATCAGTTTGTCATTTTATTCTGGAAAAAGACAGTAAATTTGTACTCTTACCACTCATTCTGAATGGTGTGACTTGTCGCTATTCCCTTATTTGGAACATGTTTCAAACACAGCTCTTTACGGGTGTAACTTTGTTTACATGTTGTCCGTAGCAGACAAAAGGTCTCGCCCACCAGACGGCTACTCTCTTTACCACCAGACAGGAGGAGATAACTCTGATTGGTCACATGACTTCGACTTCCGTTAGCTAGAGTTCTTTCTCTTTTTCCTGGGTCGGGAGTTTGTGACCCGTAGGTATCGAATGAGATGGAATGTTTATCGTTCATCATCGTGATTCAGCTCTTTTTAAAACTTTAAATAAAGACGAATTTTTGATCATTTTCATTGAAAA
>CM019721.1:33860416-33941502 GCA_009760885.1 Achatina immaculata | reverse complement strand
TCATCGGGCCAAGCGTGTGCGTGGGCTGATACCTGGCCTTCCAACTGTGGTCACTCCATTGTCATCTGTGCCGGGGCATGCACCGTGGAAGGAAGCAGATTGTACACAAATAACTATTCGGACTGAGGTGAGGGGTGTGAGGGGTGGTGAGATGCAGAGCGGTCTTGTAAGATCAATAGCCACACTTGGTGTTCTAGATGACAAGTGTCCATGTGGCACCTGGATGCGTGTGTATACAGATGGATCTGCACATAGTGCCATAGAAAATGGTGGGGCAGGAGCGTGTATTGAGTGTCCAAACGGCACCATTGACGGGATCTCCATGCCCACTGGTGGGTACTGCAACGGCTTTGGTGCGGAAGTTGGGGCAATTGTTGCTGCAGTTGAGGAACTGTCAGACTCCAGAGTTGATGCATGTCCTGTGGTGGTTCTCACAGGTGCAGGATCAGTGCTGGAGGCTCTTCGGTGCAACAGACTACCAGACCTTGGGGATGCCTTGTCAAAGGTTGGCTTACAGCATGGAGTCACTTTGCAATGGATTCCCTCCCACTGTGGGATACCAGGCAATGAGAAAGCTGACCATCTGGCCAAAGAGGGCACTGAAATGGAGCAACCAGACATACCAGTCACCTATAATCAGAAGAAAAGCATGATAAAAACCTACAGGAGGCCACAAACACCACTACATGATGACTGTCACATGCTGGACAGAAAGGAACAGGTCACCATCTTCCGTCTCCGAACAGGACACAGCCGACTCCGAAGTCATATGTATACAAAGTTTAAGATTGGTACTACTGATCTATGTACATGTGCCCAGGTGCCCCAAACCGTGGAACATATCCTCCAGAACTGCATCAACTACGAGACACTGAGAAATAATTACTGGCCCAGTGAAACCACTAAAGAAGATAAGCTCTACGGTTCCATACATGAGTTACAAAAAACAGTGAAATTTATCCAAGAGACAGGACTGCAGATATAGATAGACAGTGCGAACGAAGAAGAAGAAGAAGAAGACAACACCAGTCGGCACGGCACCTGGTGATGATGATGATAACTTTCGTTGTCTGCCCTGCTGGCTATCATTTTAGAATGATGAAGATCATACATTATCTGAAATGTACTGTTTGTGAATCTGATTGGGTGAAGAAATTTGCATGGTTCAGTATGGGAGCTGAAGCTAACTCCACACTGCATTCTACGTAGATCTGTGTAAGTTATTGAAAGTGATGATTTATAGGAAAATTTAAACTATTTACAACTTGACATGTTTCTAGATTTGTTTTTTACACATATGAAGTAACGAGGTATTCCCAAAGTAACATGATAGAGCAGAGTCTTGTCCAAGTTTTACCACATGGCTCTAGAGTTCAGGTGTGAAAATCTGAATAAAAAAATCAGTAGACCAAAATAGGTACTTGCTGCCTACGGCTGTCTCTTTAGTGAAAAGCTAGCGGAGAAAATGATAGACAGACTGAACAGAAGGAAAAGGAGATCACCCCAGCACAGTTATTCTCTTGTCAAATCATGCCTCACAAATCAATGAATAAGAGAAACAGTGTAAAGGGGTGTCTCAGTCGAGCAGTCTCGATCTCTAGGGTCCAGACTGTTAACAAGAATCTGTGCGTTTAAGAAAGAACATTGTAAATCTAGGGACTTGTAACATCCATACAGTGAATACCGACTTGAAAGAATAAAACAGCGTGCAGGAAATGAAGAGATTAAACATCAGCATACCAGAACTGTGTTAGACTAGAAGAAGATACTCAGGAGAAAAGGAGTTGCTATGTCAGAAAGTTTTCCATTCGGGGGAAAATCTAAGGAAAGGGGTGTAACAACGATCACGAAAAGACAAATTCTGATTTCGAGATTTCATTTAAAAAAAGATAAAAGAACTTTGTGAAAAAAAAAAACAAATTGGACGGCATAGGCTGTTTAAAACCAAATTAGGGAACGTTTGTAACGGAAAACAGAGGATACCATTGAGGGAAAGTTTGTGATGGAAAATAGGGGATATCATTGAGGGAAAATGTGTGACGGAAAAAGAGGATATTATGGATGGAAAGTTTGTGACGGAATAAAAGGATATTATGGATGGAAAGTTTGTAACGGACAAAGAGGATATCATCGATGGAAAGTTTATGACGGAAAATACAGGATATCACTGAGGGAAAGTGAAAGCACATAAGCGACCTCTATGATGCTCTTCTATATAATGGTGAATTTTAACTAACAGATCCAGCCGAAGCAGCACAAAAATATCACGACTTGCTAGAACATTTGTGAAGTGTACAAATGTGTGCAGACTTTACTATCTTCACCGGTCTCCGTATACAACACTGGAAATATTAATATCAACGTTCAGTTAACAATGCTACATTAGGACACCATTTAAAAACATCGGGAAAAAAAAGTGTCATCTACGAGAAGAGATGCTTTATAAAGAAAGCATATCAAAGGAGATGGATAAGAAAATACAACACTCGATCTTACACCATTCCCGTGCCGTTAAACGTCACTTAGGGATCGTATGATAGTTCGCCGATTTTTCATGTTTTCGAGGATCTTTTCAACCTCATCAAGGGATTGTATGCCTACTAAGTAGACCTCTATTAACAATGTCCTCTTTCACGTGGTCGATGTATTTTTCATAGGCCTGTTGTGTTTCACTTGATAGCTTGTTTGGGATGGATTCTCGGACTGTTTCTTATCATCTCGTGACCGACATATGTCCATCTTCTTTTTCTTATCGCTCGTGAGACAAGTTGTTGTTCGCTCATCTGCCTTATCTCTGCGTTGTTCCTGAATTCGTTTCACTTTTACGGAGTATTTTCCTTATGCATTTGTTTGAAAAGAGTCTAATTTCTTGTTTATTTTTGTAGTTGTTTTCCAGCTTTTGCATTTATAAATGGATGCGGATATTAAATTTGGTTTGAACAAATCTTAGCTTGGTTTTTGTGCTTATAACTTTTGAATGCCATATGTTCTCAAGATTCTTGAAGGCCATTGCAGCTTTTCCAATTCTAATTTTAATTTCCTTTCTGGTGTCACCGTCCTGATTTACAGGTTTATTTCCTTGAGTTTTAATTTCCTTGTAAATTTTACCACTTTCTGACCGTGACAGCCACATTTATGAAGACAATTTATTCCTGACCATTTCTTAAAAGAATCACCTGCGTATTTAATTGGTAATAAAAAGCGTGGGTAATGTCTTATACTTGTGTAATAAATCTTTGACAAATTATAGGAAGTCTTTCACAAACAAATGGTACAGATACTGTGAAATACAGAGACGCTTTTATGACTTAACGAAAAAGTTCGCGGGGGAAGTTTTATAGCAAACAGAATTTATTAAAATTAACAGGAAAGGGCAATCAAAATGTCTTGGATATGACACGAGAAGACTAGTGTTATAAAACATGCTAATAGCTTTAAACATTCGATAAAGAAAAGAAGGAAGGGTGAACGAAGAAAAATATCTCAGCTGAATAACCAAGTAAATGGAAAGAGAAAAGTGTCTCAGCTGAGTACATGCACCAAAGATCGCACAAGATGGAGAAGTACAATCACCAGCTCTGTCCAGCACGGCACATAATGAATGAATTGTACTTTGTTGAAATTTGATGGTGTTACGCCGTAACTTTGTTGAAATTTGAGGATGTTACGTCGTAACTTTGTTGAAATGTGAGACTTACGTCGTTATTGTGTTGAAATTTGATGTGTTACGTCATCGCTTTCTTGAACTGTGAGGTGTTATGTCGTCATTTTGTTGACATTTGAGAGTGTTATGTTGTCACTTTGTTGCAATTTGAGAGTGTTATGTCGTCATTCTGTTGAACTTTGAGGGTGCTACGTCGTCATTTTGTTGAAATTTGAGAGTATCACGTCGTCACTTTGCTGAAATTTTAGTTTTACGTCGTCACTTTGTTAATATTTGATTGTGTTACGTCGTCACTTGATGAGCTTCTATAATCTTTCATTGCAGAGGTGCTTAATATTTCATCAAACAGACGATCATAAACGCAGATAAAATCACAAAAACATATTTAATTTTTCCAGTTTATATCTGAAATCAGTATAGAACATGATTAGTACAGAGCTTAAATATTTAAGATATTTATAGAGCATCTCTATACTAATAGTTTTCTATGACACTATATTTAACAGAGAATGCGGCAAGAATCACAAGTGACTTCCACAGCAATAGTTATAAGTTATGTAACGGTAAAGATGAGCCTATTAGAGAAAGAAACAAGCAGCTGGAAAGTTGGGTCAAACGCTACTTAAAACTGAGAGGAGAAACCAGCAACTCTAAACCTAGAATATTTATTACCCAGACATGCTGTTTTAGTGGAACTAGATGATGGGCCAGCGGATTAAGAGCTATCTGGTGCTATCAACAGACTTTCAAATGGGAAAACAAGATATAAAGATAGCATTCCAGCAGTAGTGAGAGAATATTAACTATACTTCTGCCACAGTCAGGACTGCAATTATGGTGACCCAGACCATAAACCATAATCCTTGTGCCACATCTCTACAAGCTACTCACCCATTGCTGCAGAATGGGCTTGAGGTGTTGGTACCTGCGAGATGCCAAGACAGTGATTCACAGGTGATAAAGATAACTGCTACAAACAAAGAACAGTCTCTCGTCTAACAGGTAAGACTTTCTCTCGAGTTATCACGAGGAGCTTACAGAAACTAGCATAGCAGGTTCTTCCCAAATCACTACGGTTTCCAAAGAAATTCTAAGATAGATTTCCATTGTTAGACATAGCATAGGCAACATATTTAAGATATGTTGCAGATAAGATAACCTGTTTGTGTAACTGATATATCAAATTTTTACGTTCTTGAAAAATATCAGTCGTGTAACATTCAACCCTGGTTCATTTACTACCCATATAACAACTCTACAACATTATCTTCAATGAAATTAATATTCCGTACAGATTGAGATTCTGATACAATTTCTTTACACATAGAAAGCAACGTAGCTTTTGTATTCAGAATTCAGTGCAGTATGATTAGTCCTTGAAGAAATCACAAACAGAGCACTTTTAGACTTAAGAGAAAGAAAAATAAATCACAAGAAATTACCTCAGTCTTGAAACACGGACTTCCGGCAGAAGTCTCTGTCCCGCGCAAAAGCAACCCCAGATCCCTTGACAAAATGGCTAGTAGGATAACGGAGATAAAACTCGCTCCGCGCTTGCAAAATCACATGAGGTGTGGTCAACAACTTTGGCTACATTTACCGAGTTACAACTCCCGTTCTGTCATACAATATCACGTTTATTTTGTTACAAAATATATCCCTTCCCCAAAAGTACAGATTTGTTTTGTGCAAATTTCTCAGAGAAAAGCACCCAAAAGAGGTCCGTAATAAACATGGAACCTCTTGCAAAGTGAAGATACAGAAAAGAAAAAAAAAAAAAATCACCCATCACATTATGCGTACAATTTAGTACATTGCACCATGTGAAGCGCAAACTATGGATGCATTGTATACACTATCTTTTGAGATATTGTCGTGTTTTATCTGAAGATAGAGGTTAGAATAGACAGGATTATCTCCTTAACATCAGAACATTAATTTTGTAATGTCTACTTGTGAGTAGCTTTCACTATACACTAACTTATTCATTGGTGGGCAAAAACGGGTCCATAATGTTCTCATGCTGAACTTATTAAAGTAAACACCCTCGAAAATCCGCCCCAAAGCCACCAGCAACTTCCGATCATAGACATACTGCTGATCTGCCTTTTTTATCACAGTCACACCCCTGGGAACAACTGTGTTAAGAGCACACTTATCTTAACATAGTCTTTGTGAGACAGGGAACATAGATCTGTTTGCTTAAAAACTCTGACCTACCTCTGTAGCCCAGAAACTTGTAGCAATCAACACTAATTGTAATTGTAATTGTTATTTTTGCAAAATGTAATGTCAGGTTGGTGGACGGATGGGGACATGGAGATCTCTGGCGGGGATGAGGGAAGTCTGGTGTGAAACCAATGAATCCAGGACGTGACAAGCCTATGGGTCTTTACAACAATGGCTATCAGAATGATGTAAACAAAACAGAGCCAGTAGACTATAGGTGGCGGGGAATGGATATCGTTGAAGCACTCATCAGATTCCTCATCTCAGAGTCAGAGTGTCTTTGTGGAACTGTCTCAAACCATCTGACATGGAGAAGGGGCTTAAGTACAGCCACCAGAGGCTGGAAAACAAAGTTTTGGCCAGGCCAGCCACACTGTCTTCATGGCAGTCCGAGCAAGACCACAGTCTGCCCTAGCAAGGAAAGGTGCTGAAGTCGGAGTTACCCAGCCAAAAGGCGCATCGCAAAAATCAGGGTAACACGCATTATCGCTAATGAAATGTCTATATCTACAGTTTTCAAACATGGTGCTCGCCCTGTGAAGACTAACCAGGCAGGTGCAGTGCCGGGCCCCCTGCCTCGAAAGGGTCCACCCAATGCTACTGGAGGTCCTCTCAGTTCGTCTTGTGGAGTCAGGAGACATGAGAGTAGAGCTACTGGCCAAAAAATACAACAGAAGAAAACAACCAAAAAGCAAGAACTTAAAATAATGCAGTGGAATGCTGAGGGTGTCAGCAGTGTTAGAGATGGCTATAGCAAAAAGGTTGAACTAGAGAACATACTTTTTGCAGAGCAGGTAAGTATATGCTGCATACAGGAGACACACCTAACCAAAGATGCCACCTTTAAAATCAGAGGCTACCAGTGTTTTAGATCAGACCGACAGGACAGAAGAAAAGGAGGAGTACTCACACTTGTTAAGAATAACATCAGCGCATGTCAGGTGGGAGTGTACATGGAAGGAGCCGAATACCAGATGATCCATCTAAAAAGTAGTAATACAGATTTCCACCTCCTTAACTATTACTGTCCTAATGACCGCCCACTTGCTTTAGGAACAATCCCACACAAAGAGAGACTGATGGTCTGTGGTGATTTTAACAGTCATTCCCAGAGCTGGGGCTATGACCACATAGACAAGAGAGGAGAGGAAGTTGAGAGCTGGCAGGATGATAATGGACTTCTCCTGATCAACCAGCCAATGGATGCCCCAACATTTTACTCAAGGGCTTGGCATACAAAATCAACACCAGATCTGGCATTCCACTCTCCAGATCTGAAGTGGAACATTACACGTGAAGTTGGAAAACAACTTGGAGGTAGCGACCATCGACCAGTCTTCCTGACAATAGAAAATGAACTCCTTAACACCAGTAACCCTCTCCCCAGATGGAACTATAAAAAAGCAAACTGGACAATGTACAGACATCGTACAGGTACCCTGGTGGGACAGCTGTCCATAGAAGGTAAGGATATTAACAGCATAGTGAAGGAATTCAATGCTTGTATCCTTCAGGCCGCTCGTGAAACCATTCCCAGAGGAGCTCGCAGGAACTATAAACCATACTGGTCTAGTGAGCTGGGAAAACTCCATGATGACGTGGAAGCAGCTCGAAAGCAAGCAGAAAATAGACCATGCCAAGAACACCACAATAATTACCAACATTCTAAGGCCAAATTTCAGAGAGCAAAGCTGCAAGCCAGACGGGAAAGTTGGAGAGAGAAAACAGAGTCCCTAAACTTTGAAAAGGATGGAAGGAAACTGTGGAAACTAATCAAACAGTTAAATGATGAGAGCACTGGAAGAAGTACAAAGATTACACTAATAGAGGATGGGAAAACTCTTACAGGTAAGCAGGTAGCAGATCACTTTGCTCGCATGTTTGCACAGGACTGCAACATTGATATCCATCCAGAGAAGGAGCGTACAGTACGCATCGAGCCACAGAAAGAGGAGGAACAAGTCAGAAAAGTGGAGGTCATGGATGCACCAATCACACGCAGTGAGTTAGACCTAGCAGTTAGTAAACTGAAACCAAGGAAATCACCAGGACCAGATGGAGTGTCCAATGAAATGATCAAGAACCTGGGAATGGCAGCAATGGGAAAGCTGTTGGATATTTTCAATATGTGCTGGAGCACAGGTAAGTTACCTCAAATCTGGAAGGAAGCAAGCATGGTACCACTGCTAAAACCAGGGAAAAACAGTGATACTGCCTCCAGCTACAGGCCAGTCAGTCTCACTAGCTGCCTATGCAAAACAATGGAACGCATCATTGACCTGAGGCTAAAATGGTACCTAGAAAGTGAAAACCACCTCGTTCCACAACAAGCAGGATTTAGGCAGTACTACGGTACGGAAGATCAAGTGACCTATCTCTCTCAAGAGATTGAGGATGCATTCCAAGAGAAAAACCTTGTACTAGCAGCGTGGATAGACCTGAAGAAAGCCTTTGATAAAGTATGGAAAAAAGGTCTGTTATGGAAACTAAGAAACTGCAATGTGAATGGAAGACTGTACAACTGGATAAAGTCCTATTTACACAATAGAAGAGCTAGAGTAGTAATGGATGGACACAAAAGCCAGAAAGTACTTCTGCGACACGGTGTACCACAAGGAGGAGTCCTTTCACCTACACTATTCCTTGTATTCATTAATGACCTGGTCAAGGAACTTCCCTATGGAATCAAAGCAGCACTGTATGCAGATGATCTGATCATGTGGTGTACAGATGAATATGCGACAGTTGCTACACAGAGACTCCAAAGAGCAGCAGACATCTTGACATCATGGACAAACAAATGGTGTGTAAGTATCAACACAGAGAAATCAAGCACCACTCTGTTCACCCTCTCATCTAAACAGAAAGCAGGTAAGATCTTTGTAAATGAAATACCCTTAAGGATGGACAACCAACCCACTTACTTAGGAGTGACTCTTGACTCAAAACTGACTTGGAAGCAACACATCAACAGTGCAGAAGCAAAAGCCAGAAGAAAACTAGCCATATTAAGAAAATTGAGTGGGACTACATGGGGAGCTAGTGAAAGAATCCTCAAGAATGTATATCAGCAAAGTATTCTACCACATTTAGAATATGGCTCAACATCTTGGTGCACAGCATCAAACACTACGCTGCATAATCTAGACAAGGTTCAAAATCAGTCACTACGGATTATCACAGGTGCCATGAGGTCCACACCAATAGTAGAAATGCAGAAAATAGTTGGTGTTCAACCGCTAAAGGAACGTAGAGACACAAAGGTCATGACCATGGGAGAAAAATTCCTTAGCTCTGTAAGCCATCCCCTGAAGGAGAGATTCAATAACTTGGCATTAGGACGGCTTAAAAGAAGCAGCTTCATTCATCAGGCCAAGCGTATGCGTAAGCTGATACCTGACCTTCCAACTGTAGTCACTCCATTATCATCTGTACCAGAGCATACACCATGGAAAGAAGCAGATTATACACAAATAACTATTCAGACTGAAGTGAAAGGTGTGCAGAATGGTGAGATGCAGAGCAGTCTTGTAAGATCAACAGCCACACTTAGTGTTCTAGATGACAAATACCCATGTGACACCTGGATACGTGTGTATACAGATGGATCTGCACATAATGCCATAAAGAATGGTGGGGCAGGAGCATATATTGAATATCCAAACAACACCATTGACAAGATTTCCATACCCACTGGTAAATACTGCAACAACTTTGATGCAGAAGTTAGGGCAATTATTGCTGCAGTTGAAAAACTATCAGACTCCAGAATTGATACATGTCCTGTAGTAATTCTCACAGATGCAAGATCAGTACTGGAGGCTCTTCAGTGCAACAAACTACCAGACCTTAAGGATGCCTTGTCAAAAATTGGCTTACAACATGGAGTCACTTTGCAATGGATTCCCTCCCACTGTGGGATACCAGGCAATGAGAAAGCTGACCATCTGGCCAAAGAGGGCACTGAAATGGAGCAACCAGACATACCAGTCACCTATAATCAGAAGAAAAGCATGATAAAAACCTACAGGAAGCCACAAACACCACCACATGATGACTATCACATGCTAAACAGAAAGGAACAAGTCACCATCTTCCGTCTCCGAACAGGACACAGCCGACTCCGAAGTCATATGTATACAAAGTTTAAGGTTGGTACTACTAATCTATGTACATGTGCCCAGGTGCCCCAAACCGTGGAACATATCCTCCAGAACTGCATCAACTACGAGACACTGAGAAATAATTACTGGCCCAGTGAAACCACTAAAGAAGATAAGCTCTACGGTTCCATACATGAATTACAAAAAACAGTGAAATTTATCCAAGAGACAGGACTGCAGA
Source organism: Achatina immaculata (assembly GCA_009760885.1). Lineage (NCBI taxonomy): Eukaryota > Metazoa > Mollusca > Gastropoda > Stylommatophora > Achatinidae > Lissachatina > Lissachatina immaculata. The sequence continues at coordinate 33,931,265 of CM019721.1, read as the reverse complement.
TATAGACAGACAGTGCGAACGAAGAAGAAGAAGAGATCACAGTCACAGCTGGTCGAAGTCTCGTCAGGGAAAATCTCCTCACTATCGGAGCGACGAGACTTCGGTGATAGACAACAAGAGGAAGTACGTTCCTTCTGCTTCTGCCTACGTCGAGGACAACAATCATCAACAGACACACGGACACACGATGCGGGGGCGTGCATCTCCAGGGACTACTCAGAAGCGCGGAACTTTCACTCACCATCTCCAGGGACTACTCAGAAGCGCGGAACTTTCACTCACCATCTCCAGGGACTACTCAGAAGCGCGGAACTTTCACTCACCATCTCCAGGGACTACTCAGAAGCGCGGAACTTTCACTCACCATCTCCAGGGACTACTCAGAAGCGAACTCTTCACTCACCATCTCCAGGGACTACTCAGAAGCGCGGAACTTTCACTCACCATCTCCAGGGACTGCTCAGAAGCGCGGAACTTTCACTCACCATCTCCAGGGACTGCTCAGAAGCGCGGAACTTTCACTCACCATCTCCAGGGACTGCTCAGAAGCGAACTCTTCACTCACCACGCTGTTTAATCTCTGATGGCAATCATGGAAGAACCCGTGCTACAAAGGGAGGATGAGATGGAAGAGAATAAGTAGACTGAGAGAGACGTGGCAACCTAGAATGACAATTACCGGACGTATAGGACCTGTAGTAGGCCAGACATGATAAAGACACATTCACACCGACAACATGCACGAACGGATGTATCGTGTTCGTCGCCATATCAGCGCGCGGTTTAAGTGAGCATGAATATGCCAAGTCGGTCGGATGCGAACAGTCTATCACAGGCGGACTACAAGCCTGCGAATATGCTTCAACCACATTGACCGACTTTACACACCTTGTGCCCGTCGACTGAACCAAAGCCCCACTCCGAACATGTAAAGGTGAGGGAATAGATGTGGCACCATTGACAAGTGCTAAGGCAACCTCTCCTGCACGAGGATGAAACAATATCTCTAAGTCCATGGTGCGAAGGTTAGTAAACCACCTCTGCAACTTCCTGTCTGAAATCTCCTGCCAACTGAGAAAATCATCCATCAAGGATGTATGATCCGTCTAGACCACAAAATGTCGTATATTCGCCAGGAAATGCCTCAATTTCTGCATGGTGTAATGGGCCGCATAAGCTTCTCTCTCGACAGTATACTTAGTATGTTTTCCTACAGTTTCTGTGAAAGAAAATACAGTAGTTCTTCCACAGAAGCAGGTAGAAGCTGCCTGCACTAAACATGCTTCAACATCAAGATTGCAAGCTTATGTACACATGGTAACTGGTTTCAACAAGTCAGGATGCGAGAAAAGCGGCAATTTCTCAAGACGGTCTTTCAGAAAATCGAGCGCTGACTGACAATCAAGCGTCCACTTGAATCTATGACGCCTCTTTGTTTGATGGACAATGGAAGCCATAGTCTCCGAAAAATGGAGAATGAAACGACAGTAATACTACACATCCCGCCAAAAACAGCGCATTTCTTTTAAATTCAAAGGAAACGGCATTTCGGCAATGGCTCTGACTTTCTCAGGATCATTAGATATGCCCTTCTGACTGATGATGCATGCGAGATACTTCGTCTCTGAGGCCGGAATGTGGCACTTGGAAGGTTGGAGCTTGACCTTGTGTTCGCGCAATCCGTCAAAGACGATCTGAAGATGGCGAACATGATCCTCTATGGTACAGTCCGTGATCACCAGTGTGTCATCAATATAGTCTTGTGCGAACTTCCCCAAGTCTTGCAGAACTACGTCCATGGTTGCGACAAACGTAGAAGGTGCGTTTTTTTCAGTCCTAAGCCCATACAACGAAAACCATAGAGGCCTAAATGACAGCTGTCTTTCTCTCTGTCCAGGCTAATTGTTGCATCTCTCAACAAAACCACATCGATTTCTTTGTTGTAACTGCATCAACTACGAGACACTGAGAAATAATTACTGGCCCAGTGAAACCACTAAAGAAGATAAGCTCTACGGTTCCATACATGAATTACAAAAAACAGTGAAATTTATCCAAGAGACAGGACTGCAGATATAGACAGACAGTGCGAACGAAGAAGAAGAAGAGATCACAGTCACAGCTGGTCGAAGTCTCGTCAGGGAAAATCTCCTCACTATCGGAGCGACGAGACTTCGGTGATAGACAACAAGAGGAAGTACGTTCCTTCTGCTTCTGCCTACGTCGAGGACAACAATCATCAACAGACACACGGACACACGATGCGGGGGCGTGCATCTCCAGGGACTACTCAGAAGCGCGGAACTTTCACTCACCATCTCCAGGGACTACTCAGAAGCGCGGAACTTTCACTCACCATCTCCAGGGACTACTCAGAAGCGCGGAACTTTCACTCACCATCTCCAGGGACTACTCAGAAGCGCGGAACTTTCACTCACCATCTCCAGGGACTACTCAGAAGCGAACTCTTCACTCACCATCTCCAGGACTACTCAGAAGCGCGGAACTTTCACTCACCATCTCCAGGGACTGCTCAGAAGCGCGGAACTTTCACTCACCATCTCCAGGGACTGCTCAGAAGCGCGGAACTTTCACTCACCATCTCCAGGGACTGCTCAGAAGCGAACTCTTCACTCACCACGCTGTTTAATCTCTGATGGCAATCATGGAAGAACCCGTGCTACAAAGGGAGGATGAGATGGAAGAGAATAAGTAGACTGAGAGAGACGTGGCAACCTAGAATGACAATTACCGGACGTATAGGACCTGTAGTAGGCCAGACATGATAAAGACACATTCACACCGACAACATGCACGAACGGATGTATCGTGTTCGTCGCCATATCAGCGCGCGGTTTAAGTGAGCATGAATATGCCAAGTCGGTCGGATGCGAACAGTCTATCACAGGCGGACTACAAGCCTGCGAATATGCTTCAACCACATTGACCGACTTTACACACCTTGTGCCCGTCGACTGAACCAAAGCCCCACTCCGAACATGTAAAGGTGAGGGAATAGATGTGGCACCATTGACAAGTGCTAAGGCAACCTCTCCTGCACGAGGATGAAACAATATCTCTAAGTCCATGGTGCGAAGGTTAGTAAACCACCTCTGCAACTTCCTGTCTGAAATCTCCTGCCAACTGAGAAAATCATCCATCAAGGATGTATGATCCGTCTAGACCACAAAATGTCGTATATTCGCCAGGAAATGCCTCAATTTCTGCATGGTGTAATGGGCCGCATAAGCTTCTCTCTCGACAGTATACTTAGTATGTTTTCCTACAGTTTCTGTGAAAGAAAATACAGTAGTTCTTCCACAGAAGCAGGTAGAAGCTGCCTGCACTAAACATGCTTCAACATCAAGATTGCAAGCTTATGTACACATGGTAACTGGTTTCAACAAGTCAGGATGCGAGAAAAGCGGCAATTTCTCAAGACGGTCTTTCAGAAAATCGAGCGCTGACTGACAATCAAGCGTCCACTTGAATCTATGACGCCTCTTTGTTTGATGGACAATGGAAGCCATAGTCTCCGAAAAATGGAGAATGAACGACAGTAATAACTACACATCCCGCCAAAAACAGCGCATTTCTTTTAAATTCAAAGGAAACGGCATTTCGGCAATGGCTCTGACTTTCTCAGGATCATTAGATATGCCCTTCTGACTGATGATGCATGCGAGATACTTCGTCTCTGAGGCCGGAATGTGGCACTTGGAAGGTTGGAGCTTGACCTTGTGTTCGCGCAATCCGTCAAAGACGATCTGAAGATGGCGAACATGATCCTCTATGGTACAGTCCGTGATCACCAGTGTGTCATCAATATAGTCTTGTGCGAACTTCCCCAAGTCTTGCAGAACTACGTCCATGGTTGCGACAAACGTAGAAGGTGCGTTTTTTTCAGTCCTAAGCCCATACAACGAAAACCATAGAGGCCTAAATGACAGCTGTCTTTCTCTCTGTCCAGGCTAATTGTTGCATCTCTCAACAAAACCACATCGATTTCTTTGTTGTATTTTTGTTAACAGTCCAAAGTCTCATGAGCATATAGCAATGGTTAGGTATATAAGGTATAAGGCATTGCAATACTCTATTTCCACAGTTTTCTTGATATCTTATTTCTCCTTCAACAAAACCACCTTGTTCTGCAGTTTAGTTTTGATTGTATTTTCTATTCTCTCGTTAATGATTCTTACTAATATTTTTACGGTTTGGCTTGTTAAACTGATTGTGCCAGGTTGATCACAGTCTATTGTTGCAGATTTCTTTGGGACTGCTCAGAAGCGAACTCTTCACTCACCACGCTGTTTAATCTCTGATGGCAATCATGGAAGAACCCGTGCTACAAAGGGAGGATGAGATGGAAGAGAATAAGTAGACTGAGAGAGACGTGGCAACCTAGAATGACAATTACCGGACGTATAGGACCTGTAGTAGGCCAGACATGATAAAGACACATTCACACCGACAACATGCACGAACGGATGTATCGTGTTCGTCGCCATATCAGCGCGCGGTTTAAGTGAGCATGAATATGCCAAGTCGGTCGGATGCGAACAGTCTATCACAGGCGGACTACAAGCCTGCGAATATGCTTCAACCACATTGACCGACTTTACACACCTTGTGCCCGTCGACTGAACCAAAGCCCCACTCCGAACATGTAAAGGTGAGGGAATAGATGTGGCACCATTGACAAGTGCTAAGGCAACCTCTCCTGCACGAGGATGAAACAATATCTCTAAGTCCATGGTGCGAAGGTTAGTAAACCACCTCTGCAACTTCCTGTCTGAAATCTCCTGCCAACTGAGAAAATCATCCATCAAGGATGTATGATCCGTCTAGACCACAAAATGTCGTATATTCGCCAGGAAATGCCTCAATTTCTGCATGGTGTAATGGGCCGCATAAGCTTCTCTCTCGACAGTATACTTAGTATGTTTTCCTACAGTTTCTGTGAAAGAAAATACAGTAGTTCTTCCACAGAAGCAGGTAGAAGCTGCCTGCACTAAACATGCTTCAACATCAAGATTGCAAGCTTATGTACACATGGTAACTGGTTTCAACAAGTCAGGATGCGAGAAAAGCGGCAATTTCTCAAGACGGTCTTTCAGAAAATCGAGCGCTGACTGACAATCAAGCGTCCACTTGAATCTATGACGCCTCTTTGTTTGATGGACAATGGAAGCCATAGTCTCCGAAAAATGGAGAATGAAACGACAGTAATAACTACACATCCCGCCAAAAACAGCGCATTTCTTTTAAATTCAAAGGAAACGGCATTTCGGCAATGGCTCTGACTTTCTCAGGATCATTAGATATGCCCTTCTGACTGATGATGCATGCGAGATACTTCGTCTCTGAGGCCGGAATGTGGCACTTGGAAGGTTGGAGCTTGACCTTGTGTTCGCGCAATCCGTCAAAGACGATCTGAAGATGGCGAACATGATCCTCTATGGTACAGTCCGTGATCACCAGTGTGTCATCAATATAGTCTTGTGCGAACTTCCCCAAGTCTTGCAGAACTACGTCCATGGTTGCGACAAACGTAGAAGGTGCGTTTTTTTCAGTCCTAAGCCCATACAACGAAAACCATAGAGGCCTAAATGACAGCTGTCTTTCTCTCTGTCCAGGCTAATTGTTGCATCTCTCAACAAAACCACATCGATTTCTTTGTTGTATTTTTGTTAACAGTCCAAAGTCTCATGAGCATATAGCAATGGTTAGGTATATAAGGTATAAGGCATTGCAATACTCTATTTCCACAGTTTTCTTGATATCTTATTTCTCCTTCAACAAAACCACCTTGTTCTGCAGTTTAGTTTTGATTGTATTTTCTATTCTCTCGTTAATGATTCTTACTAATATTTTTACGGTTTGGCTTGTTAAACTGATTGTGCCAGGTTGATCACAGTCTATTGTTGCAGATTTCTTTGGAACTGCACACAAACTGATCTGGACTTATCTGTTAGGATATATCCTGTGCCATAGATCATATGTAGGCGGGTTGGTACTTTTCCTACCTTGATTTTTCCTAGTGTCCTGACTATTTCTCTCGTAGCTGTTCTCAGGTCCTTCCTTGCCTGCATTTGTTTGAGTGCATTTCTTTGTTCTGTCTCCAGTATTGGTGACCCATGTCTGTTCATGCTTACATTGGACTGTTGATTTCTCTGGTCATTACACAGGTGGCTTATGTGCTTAACTTTCCCTCCATGATATCCTGTATTTTCAGTCACAAACTTTCCCTCCATGATATCCTCTACTTTCCGTCACCAACTTACCCTCCATGATATCCTCTATTTTCCGTCACAAACTTTCACTCCATGATATCCTGTATTTTCCATCACAAAATGTCCCTCTACGATATCCTCTTTTTTCCGTCACAACTTTACTCTCCATGATATCTTCTACTTTACCTCAACAACTTTCCCTCAACGATACCTTCTACTTTACTTCAACAACTTTCCCTCCATGATATCCTGCATTTTCCGTCACAAAATTTCCTCCATGATATCCTCTATTTCCAGTCAAAAATTTAACCTCACTTGTTCTCACACAGCCTGTGCTGTTCTTGTTGGTTTCTCCTCGTATTTCTTTTATCTTTTTGTAAACGAAATTTCGAAATTTCAATTTTGTTTCTTCGTGATGGTTGTTACACGCCTTTCCACAGATTCTCACCCGAATGGAAAACTTTATGACCTAGCAACTCTTTTTTTCTTGAGTATCTTGGTCTAGTCTACCACAGTCCTCTTATGCTGATGTTTATCAGTTCATTTCCTGCACGCTGTTTTATTCTTTCAAGTCGGTATTCACTGTACGGATGTTACACGTCCCTAGATTTACAATGTTCTTTCTTAAACGCACAGATTCTTGCTAACAGTCTGGACCCTAGAGATCGAGACTGCTCGACTGAGACACCCATTTACAGTTTCTCTTATTCATTGATTTGTGAGGCATTATTTGACAAGAGAATGACTGTGCTGGGGTGATCTCCTTTTCTTTCTGTTCAGTCTGTCTACCATTTTCTCTGCTAGCTTTTCACTAAAGAGACAGCCCAGGAGAGTACCTGTTTTGGTCTACTGTTTTGTTTTTTTTTTAATTCAGATTTTCACAACTGACCTCTAGAGCCATGCGGTGTATGGTAAAATTTGGACATGACTGTGCTCTCTCACTTTAGTTTCGAAATTTTGGTCGTTTCATATTTTTTTAATGTATATAGAAAAATGTAAAATTGTAAATAGTTTGAATTGTGCTATAAATCATCACTTTCACTTCTTTCAATATAAGCATTCGAAATAAGTAAACATTATAACTAAACAGTTAAAGAAAACTATGTAAAGCAACAACTGTTTGTATTTACTAAGTATTAGATAGTTTCTCTCACTTAAAAAAAGTCCAAGAATACGAGTCAATAATTAACATAGATCAACGTACAATACATTATGGATTTAGCTTCAGGTCCCATACTGAACCACGCAAAAATTCAATACCCAATCAAATTCTCAAACAGTGCAGCTCAGGCAATCTATGGTGTCCATTATTTTAAACTGACAGCAACTCTATCAGAGAACGATACATGTCTGAAAAGATGGTGGGCGTGGGGGGGGGGGGGGGCTGGCTACTCGCTGTCTGCTTACACGAGGCAGGTTTATCGTATGATAAATGATAACGAGTAAGCCAGTTAAGGGGCGACTAGTTACCTGAGTGAGGTGAGAACATTTTCTTTCATATCCATTAAAAACCCCAGCTGAACAGGATCTTTTTTCCGACCAATCCGGCCCGTAGGTCGACCCAGCCTCGTAAATGGGAACCAGAAAATCTGGGAAGGAAAGGCAGCGAGGAAAGGAACTGGCCACCTTAGCTCATACATTGATAGCCCAGCATAATGTCTCAAACGCTTCATCCCCTACGGCATTTGCTATGTGGCTAACTTTACTTTTTTTATTCACTAAAATATAATATAACTTTTACAAATATATTCTGACAAGAGAATGACTGTGCTGGGGTGATCTCCTTTTCTTTCTGTTCAGTCTGTCTACCATTTTCTCTGCTAGCTTTTCACTAAAGAGACAGCCCAGGAGAGTACCTGTTTTGGTCTACTGTTTTGTTTTTTTTTTAATTCAGATTTTCACAACTGACCTCTAGAGCCATGCGGTGTATGGTAAAATTTGGACATGACTGTGCTCTCTCACTTTAGTTTCGAAATTTTGGTCGTTTCATATTTTTTTAATGTATATAGAAAAATGTAAAATTGTAAATAGTTTGAATTGTGCTATAAATCATCACTTTCACTTCTTTCAATATAAGCATTCGAAATAAGTAAACATTATAACTAAACAGTTAAAGAAAACTATGTAAAGCAACAACTGTTTGTATTTACTAAGTATTAGATAGTTTCTCTCACTTAAAAAAAGTCCAAGAATACGAGTCAATAATTAACATAGATCAACGTACAATACATTATGGATTTAGCTTCAGGTCCCATACTGAACCACGCAAAAATTCAATACCCAATCAAATTCTCAAACAGTGCAGCTCAGGCAATCTATGGTGTCCATTATTTTAAACTGACAGCAACTCTATCAGAGAACGATACATGTCTGAAAAGATGGTGGGCGTGGGGGGGGGGAGGGGCTGGCTACTCGCTGTCTGCTTACACGAGGCAGGTTTATCGTATGATAAATGATAACGAGTAAGCCAGTTAAGGGGCGACTAGTTACCTGAGTGAGGTGAGAACATTTTCTTTCATATCCATTAAAAACCCCAGCTGAACAGGATCTTTTTTCCGACCAATCCGGCCCGTAGGTCGACCCAGCCTCGTAAATGGGAACCAGAGAAAATCTGGGAAGGAAAGGCAGCGAGGAAAGGAACTGGCCACCTTAGCTCATACATTGATAGCCCAGCATAATGTCTCAAACGCTTCATCCCCTACGGCATTTGCTATGTGGCTAACTTTACTTTTTTTATTCACTAAATATAATATAACTTTTACAAATATATTCTAACACGTGTATGAGTTGTGTAGAAATACTTTTATTAGCGGATTAATTTTTCTAATATTTTTTTATTACTCAAAGCCACGGGAATTGTATTGAATTTCTCTTATTATAGGAGAGTGATTGAGAAGTTATCGGTATAAAGTACAAATACTTGAAACACACAGTTGATATTAGGTGCATTTGTACATCAGGTTAATGTAAGATTAACATCACGTTTCAAGAAATTAACTGTAACCAATTTTTTTTTACAGCTTACTGAAGTGGTAACGTGTGGCAGAAATTAAGAAAATGGATAAAATTTCTCATCGAGCAGTCATTCTCTACTTCTGCATCAAGTGTTCATCATTTAAAGATATGCATGAGGATATGGTAGACACTATAGGGGAGAGTGCCCCTTCTTACAGCACAGTGAATAAATGGGGAGCCCAATTCAAACACAGAAGGGAAAGTCTGGAAGATGTACCCCGTCCAGGAAAACCAAAAACGGAAACCATCGGCAGAATCCACGACATGATAATGGAGGATCGACGACTAACTGAATGCTACATTGCTAATGAGTTGGGCATCTCCCAGGATCGTGTTCATGTCATTATTCACAGTGATCGTCAAATGACAAATCGATGGGTCCCGAAACCTCTTGGAGCTGATCACAACCGACAATATCTCAACATGTCAAGAGACAATCTTGGCCATTTTTTCTGCAGACACTGAAAAGTTTCTTCAGCAATTTGTGACTATGGATGAGGTTTGGGTTCATCATTTTCAACCAGAAACCAAAGAACAGTCAAATCATCTGAAACATCATAGAGTCCCACCTCCAAAGAAAGCAGGGGCAGTTCTGTCTGCAGTCAAAGTGATGGCTTCCTTCTTTTGGGATTTAGAAGGTATGCTATTGGCAGATTATCTTCAAAAGGGCAGAACGGTCTCCGGTGAATATTGCGCTAATCTTGTGAAGCAACTGCTGGTCAATATAATTGACGAAAGGAGTCATCTTTCATCAAGACAATGCTCCAGTTCACAATTCCATGGTGGCAATGGCTGCCATTCATGAATGCGGCTTCCAGCTTCTTGAACATCATCCGTATTCCCCAGATTTGGCCCCTTCGGAATATTACCTGTTTATTAAACTAAAAAAACGAGCTCAGTGGTCGAAATTTGCTTCAGATGATGACGTCATTCATGTTGTAGATCACTATCTACGGGCACAAGATGCTGACATTTACAAAGAAGAGATCCGTATGCTCCAGGATTGATAGACTAAGTGCATTAGCTTGCAAGGGAATTATGTTGAGAAATAACCCAAAAAGTTATCCACAAATAACCCGTTGTACCGTATGCCGAGAACTTATTCATGCAGGCCACCAGTTCAGTTGGTGATCTCCTCTCACACCATCCCGTCAGACTGTCCAGTATCATTTCTCTTAGCCTTCCTCTTGATCTTCTTCCTTCTATTTTTCCTGCTGTTATAATATTTTCAATGCCCCCTCTTCTCATTGCATGTCCTATGAAAGTACATTGTCTCTCTCTTATCTTTTTGACAAGGTTTTTTTGTCTCTCCAGCTCTTCTCATACATTCTTCATTGGTTATTTTTGCTGTCCAGAGGATTCGCAACATTCTTCTTATAAACCACATTTCTGCTCCTTCCAATGATTTTTGTGCAGACTTGCCTATTGTCCATGATTCACTTCCATATAACAAGATAGGTTCAATATAGCATTTTAAGACTCGTTTTCTAACATTCATTGATAAAGATGTGTTAGCTAATATGTTTCTCATTCTCTGAAATGCAGTCTTTGCTTGGCCTATTCTGTTCCTAATTTCTGTTCTGCATTTCCCATCTGAATTTATTACTGCTCCAAGGTATCTGAATTTCTGCACCTGCTTTAGAATATATAGGACTTGCCCTGTAGTTACCTGCCCTGTAGTTTGGGAAACGAAAACAATCACCTTTCCCAAAACTATCCTCACTCTTCATGAGGGATTCACATGCGAGTCCCGAAATGTGATATATGTCATCGTGTGCAAAAGATGCAGGATAACATATATCGATGAGACTGGCCTCAGATTAGGGGACCGCATGCAAAAACATCTGTACGACATCACCCAGCATGCTTCGAAACCAGTCCCAAATCATTTCAATGGCCCCAACCACAGAGGCAAATCTGATTTTCTGGTAACAGCCATTAAACAATGTCACGCAGATGACACAAGCCGCCTGGCACTTGAGAACCGCTGCATTCAAAATTATGGGACGGTGGAACCACATGGGTTAAACTCGCTGTTTAGTTACACGTAACATCATCTTCTTCAATCATTATAGTACCTCTCCACTAAATCCACCCCTTCTTACTTTTCTCTGCAACCCCTCTTCTCTGCAACACCTCTTCCCCAATCACCTGTTTCAAATTCTCCTAGCTAGGCCATTAGTGCGTCACTCTCTCTCCCCTCCCCGGTTCCCCATCCACCACTCTCCCAGTTACAACCCACCGACCACATGTCACAGGTCTCTATTTAAACAATTTCCACGTCCCACCAGATCCATTCCTGACACACACCGCCAGACAAGCCACACCTTGCAATTTATAGCTAAGTACTCCTTTAAAAAAAAATTTTTTTTTAAACAGTATTCATGTAAATCTATATTTTATCTCCTCTCCCTATTTCTTCGTCCTGTATGTTTTTGTATGATTATGGCTCACGCCGAAACGTCACAACTTTGGAATCGTTAAGTAATAAAGCTGCTCCTACTTTTTTCCAATTTTATACATTCTAGTATCACAGCTTTACTGCAGTGTTTAGTGTATAGTTGTATACTTATACACCAATTATTGTGTTACTGCTTTAGAATAGTTCCGTTTAATCTAATACTGCATGCTGGTGGATTCTGTTTCTTAGATATAACCATTGTCTCTCTCTTATCTTTTTGACAAGGTTTTTTTGTCTCTCCAGCTCTTCTCATACATTCTTCATTGGTTATTTTTGCTGTCCAGAGGATTCGCAACATTCTTCTTATAAACCACATTTCTGCTCCTTCCAATGATTTTTGTGCAGACTTGCCTATTGTCCATGATTCACTTCCATATAACAAGATAGGTTCAATATAGCATTTTAAGACTCGTTTTCTAACATTCATTGATAAAGATGTGTTAGCTAATATGTTTCTCATTCTCTGAAATGCAGTCTTTGCTTGGCCTATTCTGTTCCTAATTTCTGTTCTGCATTTCCCATCTGAATTTATTACTGCTCCAAGGTATCTGAATTTCTGCACCTGCTTTAGAATATATAGGACTTGCCCTGTAGTTACCTGCCCTGTAGTTTGGGAAACGAAAACAATCACCTTTCCCAAAACTATCCTCACTCTTCATGAGGGATTCACATGCGAGTCCCGAAATGTGATATATGTCATCGTGTGCAAAAGATGCAGGATAACATATATCGATGAGACTGGCCTCAGATTAGGGGACCGCATGCAAAAACATCTGTACGACATCACCCAGCATGCTTCGAAACCAGTCCCAAATCATTTCAATGGCCCCAACCACAGAGGCAAATCTGATTTTCTGGTAACAGCCATTAAACAATGTCACGCAGATGACACAAGCCGCCTGGCACTTGAGAACCGCTGCATTCAAAATTATGGGACGGTGGAACCACATGGGTTAAACTCGCTGTTTAGTTACACGTAACATCATCTTCTTCAATCATTATAGTACCTCTCCACTAAATCCACCCCTTCTTACTTTTCTCTGCAACCCCTCTTCTCTGCAACACCTCTTCCCCAATCACCTGTTTCAAATTCTCCTAGCTAGGCCATTAGTGCGTCACTCTCTCTCCCCTCCCCGGTTCCCCATCCACCACTCTCCCAGTTACAACCCACCGACCACATGTCACAGGTCTCTATTTAAACAATTTCCACGTCCCACCAGATCCATTCCTGACACACACCGCCAGACAAGCCACACCTTGCAATTTATAGCTAAGTACTCCTTTAAAAAAAAATAATTTTTTTTTAAACAGTATTCATGTAAATCTATATTTTATCTCCTCTCCCTATTTCTTCGTCCTGTATGTTTTTGTATGATTATGGCTCACGCCGAAACGTCACAACTTTGGAATCGTTAAGTAATAAAGCTGCTCCTACTTTTTTCCAATTTTATACATTCTAGTATCACAGCTTTACTGCAGTGTTTAGTGTATAGTTGTATACTTATACACCAATTATTGTGTTACTGCTTTAGAATAGTTCCGTTTAATCTAATACTGCATGCTGGTGGATTCTGTTTCTTAGATATAACCATAGTCTCTGTCTTTTTGATGTTCAAAGTAAGGCCTGTCTGTTCACTTTCTTTGGCGAATTTATCCAAGAGATTTTGCAGGTCTTGTTGGTTCTCAGCTATCAGTACTGTGTCGTCAGCATACCGATGGTTGTTAATATTGTATCCTCCAATTCTTATGCCTGGTTCTGTGATGATTGTTCTTAAAATATTATCGCTATACAGACAAAAAAAGGTTCGGAGATAGTACACATCCTTGTTGCACCCCTTGTTTTATAGGTTGATATTTTCCAATTCTATTTTCAACTCGAACAGCTGCCAGTATAGATGTTTTACAATCCTCAGGTCTTTGCCGTCTATATTGATGTCTTCAAGCAAGCATTTTAATAATTTCATTATGTTTCACCTTGTCAAATGCCTTGGTGTAATCAATGAAGCATAAGTAGAGATCTTTCTGTACTTTTAAAGCTCTTTCTGTGAGTGTTCGTAAAACATAAATGGCATTGTGTGTTCCCTTTCCTTCAACAAATCCAAACTGTTCATCTGCTATTTCCATTTTTATCCTGAAACTTTCTGAAATAACGATCCATCTTTTTACATTTTTCCAAGTCCACTGAGTTTTCTGGCATTCCTCCTCCATGTTGTCTTTCCTGTAGTAAAATGGTTTAAAAACCATGAAAGAAGTGAATATTACAACACAACATTGACCTATAATTATGTCAATGTTTTTATTTTTTAATTTTTTTTTTATTTTAAACATTTTTTATGCGGCACACCTACCTGAAGATTACGAAAAGAAAAAAAAATTTTTTACGGAACAAATTTGCATTTAGGTTTGCTGTGATTATTAGGCATTTGTCTTACTGGCCGGAAATATAAATACGTTTGCAGAGATCAACTCTTTCCTGAGGTAGGAATGGATGCAGATTACAGCCATATTCTGAGGTAGGGATGGATGCAGATCTCAGCCATATTCTGAGGTAGGGATGGATGCAAAGATCAGCTCTTTTCTGAGGTAGAGATGGATAAAGATATCAGCCATTTTCTGAGATATGGATGGATAAAGATATCAGCCATTTTCATAAGTACGGATGGTTACACAGATCAGCTCTTTTCTGGGGTAGATATGGATGCAGATATCAGCTCTCTTCTGAAGTAGGGATGGATACAGATATCAGCTATTTTCTGAAGTATGGATGGATGCAGTTATCAGCTCTTTTCCGAAGTATGGATGGATGTAGATGTAGATATCAGCTCTTTTCTGAAGTAGGGATAGAAACAGATATCAGCTCTTTTCTGAAGTATGGATGTAAAAAGATATCAGCTCTTTTCTTAGACTGGGATGGATGCAGACATCAGCTCTTTTCTTAGATAGGGATGGATGCAGACATCAGCTCTTTTCTTAGACTGGGATGGATGCAGACATCAGCTCTTTTCTTAGATTGGGATGGATGCAGACATCAGCTCTTTTCTTAGATTGGGATGGATGCAGACATCAGCTCTTTTCTTAGATAGGGATGGATACAGATATCAGATGTTTCAGAGGTAGGGATGAATGTCAGATATGAACCCAAAACATTTGCCCATTATGTTTCTGGCAGACCAACATATAATACTGCATTCAGCGGACATTCTCTCTCTCTCTCTCTGAACCTTAAGTGCCCAGGGCACATGGGGCTTCCGCAAGGGTTTTCCACAAATGCCTGTCTTTCGCCTTTTTTTCTGCTCTTGCCCAGGTGAGCCCTCTATTGCTCAACATCCTTTCTGTTGTTCTTCTCCATGTCTCTTTTGGTCTACCCTTACTTCTGGTCCCCTGTGGTGTCCATCTTAGTGCTATTTTTGGTAGTGAGTTGTCAGTCATTCGGAGCACATGTCCCAACCATCGCCAGCGTCTTTCCTCAATAATTGTTGTCAGTGGTTTCGTCTGCATTTCTGCCAATAAGATGTTATTTCTTATGGTGTTTGGCCAAAATATTTTTTTAATTCTACGTAAACATTTAGTCTGGAAAGAATTCAACTTGTTTTCTATGGTTTTGGTGATTTTCCAGCATTCACTACCATAGAGTAGTACACTTAGAACATTACTCTTAAATATCCTGATTTTCATATTTATGCTTAGTTATTTGATTTCCATATATCTGTAGCATTGCAAAAGCCTGGTTTGCTCTAGTAAGTCTGCTGTTGATGTCCTCTGTGCTGTCTCCATTTTCTACTACTCTGCTGCCAAGGTATACAAATTCGTTGACCTCCTCCACTAACTTGTTATCTACTCTGAGTACATTTCTGTTGTTCACATTTTGCTTCATTAATTTTGTCTTTCCTACGTTGATCTTTAGTCCTATGTTGTTTGCATTCTTGGTTAACTTGTTTATTTTATCTTGCATATCTTTGTGACTGCTTGATAATAGACAAATGTCGTCCGCAAAGTCAAGGTCCTCCAGCACTGTGTTAAGGGTCCATTGTAATCCTCTGCGTTTGTCTGATGTTGCCTCCTTCATTAACCAGTCTACTGCCAAGATAATAATGTTGGTGATAGTACACATCCCTGTTTCACTCCTGTTTGTACCCTAAAGCTGCTGGAGGTATGTTCTCCACAGATAACTTTGCACTGAAAACCCTCGTATAGGGCTTTGATTATATTAACTATTTTATGGGGGAGGCCATGCCATCTTAGGATTTTCCACAGTGCATCTCTGTTGACACTGTCAAAGGCTTTCTCAAAATCTATGAATAATGCATATGTTGTGCTATGCCACTCATTTGCCTGTTCTAATATTTGTCTAAGTACAAATATATGGTCTATGCATGATCTTCCTTTCCTAAATCCTGCCTGCTCTTTCCGAAGTTTTTCCTCAAGTATTGGTACAATTCTATTGATGATTATTCTGCAAAATACTTTACTAGTGAGTGGCAGTAGGGTAATGCCTCTCCAGTTCCCGCAATCTCTGAGGTCACCCTTCTTTGGTAGTTTTACTATAAGACCAGTTTTCCACTCCTCTGGGGCTTTTTCTAAATCCCAAATTTGTTGTAATATCCGGCAAAGTTGTTTTGGTGTTTCTGTTTCTTCTGCTTTCAACATCTCAGCAGTCACTTCATCTTCACCTGGTGCCCTGTCTGATTTTAGCATCTTTATCGCCTCTTTTACTTCATTTATTGTTATTGGTCCTGTATTGATGTTTAGTTCCGCTTTTGCTTCAGGTATATCTATTGCTTGTGCTGCTTGTGTTCTGTTTAGTAGGGTGTTAAAGTGTTCCCTCCATCTTTCAATTTTTTCTCTTTCTCCACTGACCAGTTGTCCATTTTGTGTTCTTACTGCACTTTCACATCTTGTATTGAAGTTACCTGTCATCTGCTTTGTGATTTTATATATGGTTTTCATGTCATTTGTATATGCGGACATTCTCTAGTAAAGTAAATTATAATGAGTACTCCCCTGAACTAAATGTGTCCACGTGTCGGTAAGAGGTTTTTGAATGTGAAAAATAAAATAGAAAAATGAATACACGTGCGGAATATCATAAATTTATCTCATGTGGCTGAGTTGAAAATGTGTACTCATTTTCATGAATATTTTCAGTTCTTTGCGCCATTATTATTTATATAATTATATTTTGCATGAAAATATCAATTTCAATTTTCTCAAACATTACCTGGGATGAAAACATAATATATCCCGAACAGTTTCCCCACATTTCATGTTGATATTCCTATTTATTGGTTACATACTCTCTAACAAAGCGCATAGTCAATTTCAGGTGTGTTCCTCATTCATCGTATAGTTAGATGCATACCTTTACATGTCTCAATAAATAAAATTATAAAATTAAAAAATTCAGCTGAAAAGAGAAACTAATATAAGAAGAAAGTGCAATAAAAATAATTCTTATTAGATGCATGGGAAAAATTGTATACATCTTCCAGGATTTTGCTACAGGGCCGGCTAGCGTAGTGGTTAGAGCACTCGTCTAGCAACCAAATGGTCGAGGGTTAGAATCCCCAGCTGAGCGGGATTTTTTTTCCGACCAATACGGCCCTGAGGTCGACCCAGCCTCGTAAAATGGGTACCAGAGAAAATCTGGGAAGTAAAGGCAGCGAGAAATGTCCAAAATACATGATTTTTTTTTTCTGTCCCTGGTTTCTAATCTTTTGTTGAGTTAGGGCACACACATTCAGACTCGCTTGTGTCTTAGAAGATGAAAGATTTGACTACGGCGGAGTTTATTTGGGTGGTATGTAAATTAATTAACAGAGACTCCTATAATAACAAATATAACTGCACTGTTGCCAAGTGACTAGTGGAAGAACACATCATTTAAAATTATTTTCAGTTTTTTTATATTAATTATACCAGCTACTTATTTATTATAACATACTATCATGATGAAAAGACGTAATAAATATAATGTTACAAATAAAGAGATAAAAATGAACTTGTCACCCTACATACAGCACCTCTGACAACAAAAGCACTGAGTGACAACAGCGGGCCAATGAGAAGAATCTCGGATAATAAAGTACACATTTATAAGGCACTGAAAAATGTGCACCATCTCCGCTAGGACTTGTAAGAATAGCGGGAATAGTTTTATGAAATCATGTATTCTTTATCCAGAAAAATACTTACAAATGTATCACACTGATAGGGCATAAGCGAACAATATTAGCTCAGAGGTGAAACAAGTTTAATCACTCTTATATTCAATCATTCTGTCCATCTTTTCGTCTATTTTTTCTGCTTCTTCGGCGTTTTATAATGCGTTTTATAATAGTGAAATGTTTATTAATGAAATGTATGCTAGTCAAAGTTAACTGTTAGTTAATAGGATAATAATATCATTGTGTAAATTGTTTTTCTATCAGAAATAGTTCATTAAATTCCGGTAAGAAATGAATGTCCTTCAGTTTCATATCTGAATGCCAGCATTGCCAAATCTTTGACGTTTATTTCTAAGAAGATACTACGTCAGATTATGTCAGACTAAGTCGTCGCAAGCATACAATGTAAACATCATGTTATTTGCCAGAGCTTGTCATAAGCAAAGGCGATGATAACATGCAAGACAAGTGACATAGTTAAGAAACCTTTTATAAAAAAAAAAATACCAGAAAAAGCTGAAAGAAGGCAACACATATATTAAGGATAACAACTGATCAAAGTAATAAGAGACACTGTTGTCCTTACATTACAAAACATAATTTTATATGGAGCTCTTAGACAAGACTACACCGAGTGTTATCAATCTGAAAAAAGAGAGAAGATTGAAAAACATGATTCAGTGTTGAGAATATTGCAAGAATAGAAATCATCACACATAACCTGTACCACACAAATCTGTCTGATAGTATATCTGTTTCTTTTTCTTTTTATGTTTGTGACACGGCCACGAATGTTCTATTTATTGTAATTGTTGATATCAATTATATATGTCAGAAAAATAAAACAAAAACTTACGCTTCATGAATAAGGGAAAAGTGAAGAAAATATACATGATCTATCTGTCTGTCTGTCTACCTATATGTCTGTCTGCTTACCTACCTACTTGCCTGTCTGTCTACCTGCCTGTCTGTCTGCTTGCCTATATGCCTGTCTGTCTGTCAGTCAATCTGACTGACTGCCTGTCTGTCTACCTCCCTGTCTGTCTTCCTGTATGTCTGCCTGTCTTTCTGTCTGTCTGCCTGTCTGTCTACCTCCCTGTCTGTCTGCCTGTATGTCTGCCTGCCTGCCTGTCTGTCTGTCTTTCTGTCTGACTGCCTGCCTGTCTGTCTACCTCCCTGTCTGTCTGTCTGCCTGTATGTCTGCCTGCCTGCCTGTCTATCTGTCTTTCTGTCTGACTGCCTGTCTGCCTGTCTGTCTGTAAGTCTTATGTCTGCCTGCCTGGTTGTTTGTCTCTCTGTCCGTCTGTCTGCCTGCCTCTCTGTCTGTCTGCCTGCCTGCATGCATGGCTGTCTGTCTGTCTGTCTTTCTATCTATCTATCTATCTATCTATCTATCTGTTTTCTGTCTGTCTATCTACCTATTTGTCTGCGGTTTTATGTGTGCCTATGTGTTTTTCTGTTCCCTTTTTCTACTTATCTGTCTCTTCTTATATGAGATTATGTGTGTTTATGTGTTTCTTTGTGACGGTGAACATGGATCTTTGAAAATATTATCTGAAACTTTTTGTGTGTCTGAGTAAAATATACCTACCAGCTACAAGGAGAAGAAGAATTTGAAAATTAGTAATATTCACCTCGTGTCTTACTTTCTTTCTGTCTGTCTATTTCTATATTTGTTTTTTTATGTTGTATTCTTATCTAATGTTGTTGATATCTACAGAAGAAGTATTCCAGTTATAATATAAAGTAAATGTGTTCTCTGACTGTATAAACGGTTTTGTTACTGACACATGGGAATATCACCGATCGCTACTATATGTTAAATCGAATAGTTTGTAATATTCTATAGACCGAATAGATTGTATTAGAAACATTTGGAGACAATTAACGCCAAGGTCATAAGTCAATCTTATAAATTACTATTTCTCACATGCAGGATTTGGAAAATAAGTCCACTGTGATCGCCTTAAAATTATAGATACAAGGGATGGCGAATGCAGTCTCTAGACCGAGCCTGAGACACGTGAACTTTTTGGGGAACCCCCATTGGTGGCCTACAGACGGGACAAGAACCTCAGGGACCTTTTAATTCGTAATCTTCTAAAGACAGATGACACTTTTTATGGTACCAGACGTTTCGGACGCCGTAGATGTAACACTCCCCCGTGTGGTACCCGGGATCTGCAAAGAATAGGACCACTGTTCCCTACCATGCATGATCGTAAAAGGCGACTAAGGAGGGTTCAGCATAGGGCCAGCAACCCTATCTGGTAAAAAACTATCAGACTGCTACAGAAACAGAAGCAAGGGAAAAAGCAAATGCAGGTGGAAGGAGAAATGCTTATCAGGAAACTGAGCCCATGAAGGTTGTGGATGAAAGCCAGCCACTGGAAGTCCCCAGCCCGACTGCAGAACTCCTGGAACCTAAACAAAAGATGCAAATAGGCAGCTGGAATGTAAGAACACTAAACCAGACTGGAAAACTAGCACAAACCATCAAGGAAATGCACAGATACAAACTAGACATACTAGGAATACAAGAAGCAAGATGGACAGGACAAGGCAGAAGGAAATTAACAACACAGCACACAGAAGATACAATAATATGGTCATGTAAAGAAGATCATCATGAAGGAGGAGTAGCATTGATTATAACAAAAGAAGCATCAAGAGCATTGCTGAAATGGACCCCAATAAATGAGAGATTATTATATGCACGGTTCAACTCAAGATTCACGAAGCTGTCTATTATAGTTTGTTATGCACCAACAGAAGCAGCTGAAGAGGAATTAAAAGAAGATTTTTACAACAGCCTCCAAGCCACAGTAGAAACAATACCCAAGCATGATATGCTACTCATCTTGGGCGACTTCAATGCAAAAGTAGGTGAAGGAAATGAAGATAGAAGAAGAATCATGGGAAGAGAAGGAATCGGAGAAATAAATGAAAATGGAGAAAGACTGTGCAGTTTCTGTGAAGAAAACATGATGACCATCGGAGGGACAATTTTCCAACCTAAAAACATCCATAAGGTGACTTGGAGGTCACCAGATAAAACCACAGAAAACCAAATCGATCACATACTAATAAACAACAAGTGGAAACGGTCACTACAAGATGTGCGAGCAAGGAAAGGAGCAGATATAGGAAGTGATCACAACCTTCTGGTAGCAAAAATAAAACTAAAATTAAGGAAAGCCAGAATCGGAGAACACAGAAGATACATTTTGATACAAGAAAACTGATAGACCAACAAACAAGAAATGAATTCTCAATAATACTTAAGAACCGCTTCAGTGTCCTACAAGATGAAGCAGAAATGTCCATATTAGAGTTCAATAAAACACTACAGGAAACAGCAAAAGAGGTGCTGGGATATCGGAAAAGGAGAAAAGAGGAATGGATAAGTGAGACCACATGGGAAAAGATAGAGCAAAGAAAAGAAATCAAGAAAAAATTACTGAACACCAAATCACAACGGCTTAAAGAACGAGTTTTAAGTAATTATGCACAAAAAGACAAAGAAGTGAAGGAATCATGCCGTCAAGATAAACGTCAATATTATGACAACTTAGCAGAAACAGCAGAGAAAGCAGCATATACAAATGACATGAAAACCATATATAAAATCACAAAGCAGATGACAGGTAACTTCAATACAAGATGTGAAAGTGCAGTAAGAACACAAAATGGACAACTGGTCAGTGGAGAAAGAGAAAAAATTGAAAGATGGAGGGAACACTTTAACACCCTACTAAACAGAACACAAGCAGCACAAGCAATAGATATACCTGAAGCAAAAGCGGAACTAAACATCAATACAGGACCAATAACAATAAATGAAGTAAAAGAGGCGATAAAGATGCTAAAACCAGACAGGGCACCAGGTGAAGATGAAGTGACTGCTGAGATGTTGAAAGCAGAAGAAACAGAAACACCAAAACAACTTTGCCGGATATTACAACAAATTTGGGATTTAGAAAAAGCCCCAGAGGAGTGGAAAACTGGTCTTATAGTAAAACTACCAAAGAAGGGTGACCTCAGAGATTGCGGGAACTGGAGAGGCATTACCCTACTGCCACTCACTAGTAAAGTATTTTGCAGAATAATCATCAACAGAATTGTACCAACACTTGAGAAAAAACTTCGGAAAGAGCAGGCAGGATTTAGGAAAGGAAGATCATGCATAGACCATATATTTGTACTTAGACAAATATTAGAACAGGCAAATGAGTGGCATAGCACAACATATGCATTATTCATAGATTTTGAGAAAGCCTTTGACAGTGTCAACAGAGATGCACTGTGGAAAATCCTAAGATGGCATGGCCTCCCCCATAAAATAATTAATGTAATCAAAGCCCTATACGAGGGTTTTCAGTGCAAAGTTATCTGTGGAGAACATACCTCCAGCAGCTTTAGGGTACAAACAGGAGTGAAACAGGGATGTGTACTATCACCAACATTATTTATCTTGGCAGTAGACTGGTTAATGAAGGAGGCAACATCAGACAAACGCAGAGGATTACAATGGACCCTTGACACAGTGCTGGAGGACCTTGACTTTGCGGACGACATTTGTCTATTATCAAGCAGTCACAAAGATATGCAAGATAAAATAAACAAGTTAATCCAGAATGCAAACAACATAGGACTAAAGATCAATGTAGGAAAGACAAAGTTAATGAAGCAAAATGTGAACAACAGAAATGTACTCAGAGTAGATAACAAGTTAGTGGAGGAAGTCAACGAATTTGTATACCTTGGCAGCAGAGTAGTAGAAAATGGAGACAACACAGAGGACATCAACAGCAGACTTACTAGAGCAAACCAGGCTTTTGCAATGCTACAGAATATATGGAAATCAAATAAACTAAGCATAAATATGAAAATCAGGATATTTAAGAGTAATGTTCTAAGTGTACTACTCTATGGAAGTGAATGCTGGAAAATCACCAAAACCATAGAAAACAAGTTGAATTCTTTCCAGACTAAATGTTTACGTAGAATTAAAAAATATTTTGGCCAAACACCATAAGAAATAACATTTTATTGGCAGAAATGCAGATGAAACCACTGACAACAATTATTGAGGAAAGACGCTGGCGATGGTTGGGACATGTGCTCCGAATGACTGACAACTCACTACCAAAAATAGCACTAAGATGGACACCACAGGGGAGCAGAAGTAAGGGTAGACCAAAAGAGACATGTAGAAGAACAACAGAAAGGATGTTGAGCAATAGAGGGCTCACCTGGGCAAGAGCAGAAAAAAAGGCGAAAGACAGGCATTTGTGGAAAACCCTTGTGGAAGCCCCATGTGCCCTGGGCACTTAAGGTTCAGAGAGAGAGAGAGAGAGATGTAACACTTGTCCGTTTATTGTCGAGGCCAGACAGATCTCCTTCCCTAAGTCCACGTTGTCAGTTCAGGAGGGTTTCACCTGTACTTCACGAAATGTCATTTATGTTATCATGTGCAAAGGTTGCTGTTTGAATTACATAGGGGAAACTGGCTTACGCTTAGGAGATCGATTTCGCCAGCATCTCAGTGATATTTCTAAGAGGGCCTGGACACCTGTGGCTAAACATTTTTGCCTTGTTAGTGCGATCCGCTCTTGTTCTGCTGATGTACGATCTCGAAGGGACCTAGAACAGCGCCTTATTTTCCCGACTGGCTGTCTCCACCCAGCTGGAATTAACAATGTCTTCAGCTTTCTGTAACTTCTTTATTTTTCCACTGGCCTTTTTTAAACTCTACTTTCTTTCTCTATGCTACCCCTCCCTACCACCACCCTATGTTATTCTCTGCCAACATATTGGTGTTGTCCTATTCACCATTTTCACATTTTCTCCTTGCAGGTGTTTATGTTCTTCATTCATTATCTCTCCGCGTCCCCTTTTCTCTCCCCTCTCTCGCTCCCCCCCCCCCCCGACACCTCTAGAGGCTATCATGTTCCTATTGCCTTCCCCCCCCCCACCCCTTTCTCCCACTTGTTCTCCTCCTCTCTCTCCGCTTCTTCTTTATGATTGGCTACATGGGGCATCTTTTGTTTGGAGGCAGCGTGGTTTTTCCTTCTCCCTTCTACCACACACATTTCTGTTTCCCACTTGGAGGAAGACACTTCAGATAAGTTCTTAGTGTTTGTATTTGTTGTGTATGTATCCTCGAATTAGGCTCACGCCGAAATATCGGATGTTGTGTGTTTTTCATTTATACATTCTCATATTTTCTATTCGTTTTTTTCTCACCTTACTCACTCCCTCCCTCACTTTGTAAAACTGCACCAAACACCTCTGTCTACCTTAAAATTATAGAAATTTATGAGCATGTAGTCTGACTGACGATCGAGGACTCTTTCATTATATAACCAAACGTGTATTTCCAATACTTTTATGCACATCCATATCACGAACTATAACTATTCGTTTATATAACAATAACTATATGTTTTTTATCTGATGTTTTGTGGTAACGTATAGTTTCTGTTAATGTCTACACTCAATTGCTCTCTAGAATTCTAGTAATGACGCTTGTATACTTCCACATCGATGATATTCACTGACCTTCTAACGTCTGTTAACTTCGTGGTCTGTTTAACGAATCTCCTATTTGCTTGAAATCCAACATCTCTCCCATTACATCTTTTCTATATGAATGCAGGGCGCTGTCTTTTTTAAGCTATTTGGTTCAGTTTCTCTCTACGTGTCCTCGTGTTTTTGCGTTCGTGTGCATCCGCTTCCTGTCTTGCCTCAACTCATGTTCGTATCCTCGTCTTCGAGCTCTTATTAGTCTCCTTACTTCTCGCGCGCTTATTAGTTTCACTTTGTCTTCACGCTACTACAACAAATCTTAAATAAGATATATATATATATATATATATATATATATATATATATAAACCAAGTTAAGACTATCCAATTCAAATGTAATATCCACCCTCATTTATGCATGTGAAAGCTGGAAAACAACTAAAGAAATAGACAAGAAATTAGACTCTTTTGAAAACAAATGCCTAAGGAAAATACTCGGCATCAAGTGGAATGAATTCAAGAACAATGCAGAGATAAGACAGATGACTGAACAATAACCAGTCTCATGGGTGATCAGGAAAAGGAGATGGACATATGTTGGTCACTTGATGAGAAGAAATGATCAGAGAATCCCAAAACAAGCTATCAAGTGGAACACAACAGGCCGAAGAAAAAGAGGCAGACCGCGTGAAACTCTGAAGAGGACATTGTTAAGAGAGGCCAAATTAACAGGCATAAAATTCTTTGATGAGGTTGAAAGACTCGCCGAAGACAGGAAAAGTGGCGAACTACTTTGCGAGCCCTATGTGACGTTTAACGCCACAGGAAAGATATAAGATATATATATATATATATATATATATATATATATATATATATATATATATATTATGATTGTCTTTAAGTCGTCCAGTCGGTCACTGAAGCCCCTCCCTGGGTTTATCTACTGGTTAGCTGGTCTTTACAAGTCCCTTCCTTGTTCTAATCCACTTACTCCAGTTAGAAGTAGCCGTTCTCCTGTTGTCGTGTGTACCTGTCGATTACCTTGTTATGGTCGACTACTCCGTCGGTGTTGACTGCCTGTCGAAGGTGTGTCAGGGATTAGTCGTTTCTCTATTTGTATTATTACCACTCGGTTGTCTGACAACGACATTTCTTCTTCTATTAATGTCGTTGCGTGAGTGTGTTGATGTTTCTTTACCAGTCTATTTTTGTGCTCATTTAAATAACAAGGAATTTCTAGAAACTGAACAGTTTACTCTGGTGGGAGATGTAAAAAAAAAATGGAAGAGAACAGACACACGAAAATTATGTATGCACAAGAGATGAGGGAAACAAGGCCAAGAGGTAGACCAAGACAGAGATGGAAAAACAACATAGAAGAGGTTGTAACAGAAATTAGTGTCACCAACTGGAGAGAGAAGATTAGGAACAGAGAGGATTAGAGAAGAACTTCATCTGCAGCAGTGAGCCTTAATGGCTGGGAAAACTGAAGAAGAAGAAAAAGAAGAAGAAGAAAAAGAAGAAGAATAAGAGTCTATTCTTTTGGGGAACGATTGTGTGGTCATCCTATCTATGTCCGTCCTGGAACTCTACTAACAACACGGAAGTTCTTTTTCCACGGGTTCTCAAGTGTCACATCTGCTACTTGAATTCCCTACCTTCGTTATATTTCTAATAGTGTTACTATAATAATACAAATTTCATAATAACAGTAGTTCATTCATTCATTTGCATGTCCCTTGCGGAACTTTTCCTCCCAAACAGCACTCCTGTAGGCCTCTCGGTCGTGAGCAAGATGGCCTGCTGCTGTTGCATCCATTTCCAGATCGTCAACGATGTCTTGCAGCCATCTTCGTTTTGGTCTTCCTCTTTTTCTTTTTCCCATTATGTATCCTTCCAATACGGTCTTCTCTAAATTATCATGACGTTTAATTTGTCCAAAATATTTCAGTTTTCTCTCTTTAATCCTCTTTACTAGCCAGCCTTCTTCAATATTAAATTCTTGTAGTACGGATATATTTATTCTTTTTTGTGTCCACGATATTTGGAGAACTCTTCTGTAGCATTTACATTCAAAGGCATTTATGTGTTTCTCAGCTGTTTTGTTAAGTGTCCAGGTCTCACAGGCATATGTTGCGATGGGAAAGATGCATGCCCTTAAAAATCTTATTCTTGTGGTTCTGTCTACTCTTCTCCACAGATTCTTTATTTGTTTTACTTTCTGAAGAGCGATAGATGTCCTCCTTTTAATTTCCCTCATTGTATCTCCATTATTAGTTAGTAGTGATCCAAGATATTCAAAACTCTCCACTTCTTCCAGTTTTTCCTCATTGATACATATTTCAGTTGCCTTGTTTGTTTTGTCAGTTGTCATCACTTTAGATAACAGTAATAGTAATAGCAATAATAATAGTGCATTTATACATTTGAATGTTTTACATATATATATATGTGTGTGTGTGTGTGTGCGCGCGCGCGTGTGTGTGCGTGTATGTGTGTGTGCGCGCGCGCGCGTGTGTGTGTTTGTGTGTGTGTGTGTGTGTGTGTGTAATATAAAAAAGAACAATTTATGGATATCATATCTGAGACCTAAATTTAACCAGAAATACTTGCCAGCTATTAAAAAAGCGAAGATTCGAAGAATTGAACGAAAAACATGTTTATTCCACTATTCACTTTTCATTAGTATACATCTATAAATTTATTCATCTATCCAACAAACGTTCCTTCTATCCATTTATCCAACTATGTCTATTTATCTCTGATTCGTATGTACGTATTTTTCGCTTTCATTCAGAAAGATGGACAAATCTATCTATCTATCTATCTATCTATCTATCTATCTATCTATCTATCTATCTATCTATCTATCTATCTATCTATCTATCTATCTATCTATCTACTTACCTATCAATCTATCTATCTATCTATCTATCTATCTATCTACCTACCTACCTACCTACCTACCTATCTATCTATCTATCTATCTATCTACCTACCTACCTACCTACCTACCTATCTATCTATCTATCTATCTATCTATCTATCTATCTATCTATCTATCTATCTATCTATGTCTGTCTGTCTACCTGTCTGTGTGTCTGTCTATCTGTCTCTCTGTATGGATATCTATGTATCTCTACGTCTGTCTATCTGTCTGTTGATGTATTTGACTTTTCTCTCTTTCTATTTATTTCTAAGTTTGTGTGTATCTTTTTAAGAGAAATCATTGAATGAACGTTTTTACATAAAATTATCTTACCAGCTACAAAGATAATACAATTCAGAAGAATTAAGGAAATTCACCTAGTGCCTTTCCTACTAATCATCTGTCCATCAGTATCTGGCTGACTGTTTTTCTACTTGTTTGTAGTACAAAAATTGTTTGCCTTCCTCTGTAATGATGTTGTTTTCTCATGAAGATGTAGTCTGAATAAGTTGTAAAGAAAAGTTGTTCCCTGACTGTCTAAAAATGTTTCCTTACTAAAATGTGGCAATCTACGAGACGAGGTCTGACTGTTTAGTAATGAGACTATTTGTATTATAGCCAAGACAAAAATGCCATATATGAAGCAAAGTATGGAATCCAAAGAGGCAACCTTCATCTATGATCTGGCTACTTTTCATCGCCGCCCGATAAGCAGACGACAAACAACCTGCCATTTTGTTGACCTAGTCAGAGTTGCTGTATCTAGACCAACAAGCAGCAGTAAGAATAAATGGTGAAACAACAAGTTGGTTTGACATAAAACAAGGGGTCCGTCAGGGGTGCATATTGTCACCCTACTTATTTAACTTGTATACTGAGAATATAATGAGGAATGTTAGAGAAGATGTAGACAAAGAATATTACGATGCCATAACAGTTGGAGGTTATGAAATACCAGAGATTATATATACTGATGACACAGTATTGCTGTCCACAACACAAAAAGGAATGGAAAAACTAATTATGTCAGTCCGCAAGAACAGCGAAGAGCAGAACCTCTATCTTAATGCAAAGAAAACTAAATTGATGACAACTGACAAAACAAACAAGGCAACTGAAATATGTATCAATGAGGAAAAATTGGAAGAAGTGGAGAGTTTTGAATATCTTGGATCACTACTAACTAATAATGGAGATACAATGAGGGAAATTAAAAGGAGGACATCTATCGCTCTTCAGAAAGTAAAACAAATAAAGAATATGTGGAGAGAAGCAGACAGAACCACAAAAATAAGATTTTTAAGGGCATGCATCTTTCCCATCGCAACATATGCCTGTGAGACCTGGACACTTAACAAAACAGCTGAGAAACACATAAATGCCTTTGAATGTAAATGCTACAGAAGAGTTCTCCAAATATCGTGGACACAAAAAAGAACAAATATATCTATACTACAAGAGCTTAATATTGAAGAAGGCTGGCTAGTGAAGAGGATTAAAGAGAGAAAACTGAAATATTTTAGACACATTAAATGTCATGATAATTTAGAGAAGACCGTATTGGAAGGATACATAATGGGAAAAAGAAAAAGAGGAAGACCAAGACGAAGATGGCTGCAAGACATCGTTGACGATCTGGAAATGGATGCAACAGCAGCAGGCCATCTTGCTCACAACCGAGAGGCCTACAGGAGTGCTGTTTGGGAGACAAAGTTCCGCGAGGGACATGCAAATGAATGAATGAATGAATGAGTCAGAGTTGCATTGTTACGTATTCAGTATGGAGCAAGAAGCTAATATTAAATTGTATTTAAAACTCGGAAAAGTGCCATTGGGACAGTTGAATTGATGCGACAAGTTTACGAGGATAAATGTTTATCTCGTGCACAGATACTCAGATGATATTCACGATTCAGAAGTGGTGTGGAAATGATTACAAATGCAACTATACATGGACGCTCAATTTCTATTCGTAATGAGGAAATCATTGCAAAAGTTAGAGAAAGGATACAAGAAGATCATTGTTTAACTGTAAGGATGATGGCATATGAATCTGATGTAAACCGAGAGACCATTCGTAAAGTTTTAGTGGAAGATATTGGCTAGAAAAAAGTGCCTTGCCTGTTTGTATCACATTCGTTGTCTGATGGCCAAAATCATCAGCGTGTTGACTACGCAAAGACATCATCAAAACGTGTCGTAGAAATACACATTTCTTAAATTTTATCCAAGAACTAAACACCAAAGTACTCTGTGGAAATCATCATTAATCACCAAAAGGCAAAAAAATCCGTCTTCAAAAGTCGAAAGGGAAGACAATGTTGATGTGCTACTACGACAGCAAAGGAGTTATTCGCAAATAATATATTCCAGAAGGACAGACTATCACTGCCAAAGTTTACTTAAGTATTTTGAAACACTTTTTGAAAAGGATTCTTTGATTCCGATCCGAGTATTCAACATCTGGCAGTTTTTTACTTTTTCATGATAATGCATCGGTTCACCGGGCCGTAGTTGTTCAGGAATTTTAGGCCCCAAAACAAGTGTGTCTTCTCCACCACTCTTCCTGTTCCCTAGATATGTCTCCCTGCGATTATTTTCTATTCCCAAAATTAAAGTTACCGTTGAAAATACGCTTCTTTGCCGGTACTGATAACATCTAAGGGGCCGTAACATAGATTTTAAGGGCCATACCGACAAAATAACTGCAGAGGTCGTTTCAGTGTTTGTTAGATCGTGCCACTCACTGTATCAATGCACAAGGGGCTTACTGTGAATAAAATACAGGTTTTATTCTCAACTGTTGTTAATTTTGTATATAATTAGTATCATTACTTAATTGCCGGATCTGGTATATATCTTCTTATATCTTATCTTATATCCTTCCCGTGCCGTTAAACGTTATAAAGGGCTCGCAAAGTAGTTCGCCACTTTTTCCTGTCTTCGGAGAGTTTTTCAACCTCATCAAAGGATTTTATGCCTGTTAATTTGGCATCTCTAACAATGTCCTCTTCAGAGTTTCACGCGGTCTGCCTCTTTTTCTTTGGCCTGTTGTGTTATATATATATATAAGAGTACCTTTACAGCTATTACATAGCAGAATATGTTAAATATATTGAACATTTTAAAGATCATGAGAATTTAGAGAAGATAGTCCTGGAAGAGTACACAATGATTAAAAAGAAAGAGAGGAAGACAAAGGCAATGATGGCTACAAGACATCGTTGATGATCGGCGAAGGGACGCATCAGCAGCTGGCCATCTTGCTTACAACCGAGAGGTCTACAGGAGAGCTGTTAGGGAACCAAAGTTCCACAAGGGACATGCAAATGTCTGATATTTTGTAGTGAATGGAGAGTTAAGCAAGTTAAGTATTGTTAGTCTTAGTTATTCCCCTTTATGAGTCAGTGTCCGTGGCACAAGAATCTTTCCTGTGGTCCTAGTGCGTGCGTATGGTCGAAAATTCGACAATCATTGTTCCATTAAAACAGGCGGTGTAACATTTATATTGTACAGATTTCGTCCGCGATTCCGGTGACACTTTCAAAATGGAGAATGCGTGCCTAGTTACGAGCGATGCCGAGCGAGAACAAGGACGCGAAGCATGGAAATTTTTCAATTTTTGACGATGTAGATAGGGGTATTACTAGAGCAAACCAGGCTTTTGCAATGCTGCAGAATATATGGAAATTTAAAAAAAAACTAAGCATAAATATGAAAATCAGGATATTTAAGAGTAATGTTCTAAGTGTACTACTCTATGGAAGTGAATGCTGGAAAATCACCAAAACCATAGAAAACAAGTTGAATTCTTTCCAGACTAAATGTTTACGAAGAATTAGAAAAATATTTTGGCCAAACACCATAAGAAATAACATCTTATTAGCAGAAATGCAGATGAAACCACTGACAACAATTATTGAGGAAAGACGCTGGCGATGGTTGGGACATGTGCTCCGAATGACTGACAACTCACTACCAAAAATAGCACTAAGATGGACACCACAGGGGAGCAGAAGTAAGGGTAACCAAAAG
Source organism: Achatina immaculata (assembly GCA_009760885.1). Lineage (NCBI taxonomy): Eukaryota > Metazoa > Mollusca > Gastropoda > Stylommatophora > Achatinidae > Lissachatina > Lissachatina immaculata. The sequence continues at coordinate 33,899,894 of CM019721.1, read as the reverse complement.
AGACAAGGAAAAGAACAACAGAAAGGATGTTGAGCAATAGAGGGCTCACCTGGGCAAGAGCAGAAAAAAAGGCGAAGGACAGGCATTTGTGGAAAACCCTTGCGGAAGCCCCATGTGCCCTGGGCACTTAAGGTTCAGAGAGAGAGAGAGATAGGGGTATGGACATAGCCTATGGCCACCCCGCTGCTCTTGAGTGTTTTCTAAGTAGATTTAGACATATTTAGAGGACTGGAGAAGTAGTTAGGAGTAGTTAGGAGGTTATTTCAGACATTCACTCAGCGAAAATGCCATACGGAGTCACAATACGAGATCGATAAGTAGATCTACACATCTTAGATGGTAAATAGGGGTAAGAAGCGCGAATCTAGACCTAGCCGATCTTGAGCTGGCCACAATCAGTGTCTAAAAACATCACATTACTTCTTTTTTCCTAAAAAAACTCTCCATTTCTGAAATATTCATTCATTTAGCTATAGTTTGACACATATTACGTGTACGGAAGTACATGGAAACACTGTTTTCCATTCCATTTTACAACTAGACCCCCTTACAGACAAGACCCGCGTTTTACTCCCACACGCAACGACACGTCCGTGTTTCTTCCTCCAGCACGGAAAGAGTTTTAATGCCAGGGAAGTTCTAGAGGTGGACCTGGATAACAAGAACTGTTAAAACTCATGTTCGGGGCATTAAAAGCGAGGAAAACCCTGGAGTTCTGTGTAAAATACACACACAATCCTCCCCATTTTAAAATAGTCTAAATTAATAATTTTTTCGATGTGAGAAAACCGAATATGACATTTATACGCTCAGTTGTTTATTATCATTCTGATATTGCTTATTTAATGTGTTGATGAGAGTGTACTATTTTTTTTTAATTTTCCGGTCTTCGAATGCACTTTGCTACCGCTGAATTACTGCTTGTAGTATCTGTGGCAGCCATATTGTTTACTGTGGTGTGTCAAATGTGAAAGAACCTCATTTTGTACCTCACATCTAATTTAATTCATCATCATCATTGTCTTCTTCTTCAGCTTTCCAAGCCATTAAGGCTCATTGCTGCAGTTAAATTTCGCTTCCATTCCTCTCTATTCCTAATCTTATCTCTCCAGTTGGTGACACTCGTTTCTTTACATCGTCTTCTATGATGTCTTTCCATCGCTGTGTTTACCCTTTGGTCTTCTTTAGCTTATCTCTGGTTCATACACAATTATAGATGTATAATTCGTTAGGACTTAAATAAGCTTTTCAGTTCAGTGTTCTTTCTAGCTCTCAATTCTCCACTGATGGTATCCTTTATCGCCCCACAGATTCTTTTTAGGACCTTGTTCTCAAAGATCTGCAATTGTTGTTCATCTTTCTTTGCTGTACCCCACGTATCTAATCCATACGTGACGGCGGGTTTTGTAAATTATTATTTTGATGTTTTAGGACAGGATTTTGGATTTTAGCAGGTGTTGCAAGGCAGCAATATTTTATTTCCTTTCTGAACTCTGCTTTTAAGTTCCTCACGTACAATATTGCTTCTGTTGAAGTTTGTGCATAGATATGTGCATGTTTCTGCTTTCCTAATAATCTTATTTCCAACATGTATACAACCTGGATCATTCTGGCTCTGGACTCTTGATATATTACCTTGGTTAATGGGGAAGCCCATTTTTAGTGCCACATCTCTCACTTGTATGCAGGTATTGATGAATTCTTGCATAGCTTCTCACACCAGGTCAATGTCATCAGCTTATCCCAGTATTTTAGCTTGTTCTTTTATATCGCTTTCTTCTTTCATTTTTCTGATTACCTTTTTTTCTCGTCCTAGCTTGAATAGTAAGGGAGATAATGTATCACCTTGTTTTAAACCAGTTCTTATACAGAAGGTCTGACTTTCTCCCTTAATATTTTACTATATTTTGTGGATCATCCATACATATTGTGGTCAAATTGATTAATGTCTTAGGTATCTCAAATTCTTTCATAATTTGGCACAATGTTCTTCTGTCTATGCTGTCATAAGATATTTTGAAGTCAATGAAGATATTATGTACTTCTTGTCCATGTTCCCAGTACTTTTCTGCTCTTTGACTTAGATAAAATATTTGATCTACAGTTGATCTGTTCTTCCTAAAACCTGCTTGATAGTCTCCCTGTATGTTCTCATTGTCTGGTTTTAATCTATTTAAAACTATAACATACTATTATGTAGCTTGAATGTATCTACATTAACGCAAAAGTTCATTATTTTCAAGAAGTATAAATTATATAAGTATAAATCATAAGTTTGTACCAGGACTTGATTTCAAGATGGCGCGAAAATGTGTTAAATATGCAAACAGTTTCTGTTATGTGTGGCGATGTGACTTTTGTATACCAGAAACCTCAGATTACACGTCTAATCAAAACAGCATAGCATTATTATTCCGATTGTAAGATAGGTGACCAAGACAAGTCCTGAGCACCTCACATTTACTGTAAAAATTGTGCTGTGAAACTCCGTGGTTGGTTGAATAGTAAAAGGAATATCAATGGTTTTCTCAAAAGCCCATGATATGGAGAGAGCCTAGAGATTGTGCAAGTGATTTCTATTTTTCCATAGTGAATCCGTTTTCAACACGGAATGTCTACAAATAAGAAGCGCCCGTTCAAGTATCCCAACATTCCTTTCCCACCAGACCAGTACATTACGGAACTCGATAAGTATATAGTCGAGAAATATCAGCTGAACCTGTATAACAAGATTCTGAATTTACACCAAAAGGCTTAGTGGATAAGCTATACAGAATTTCCCGAAGTGAACTGAGTGATCTAATTCGAGATCTTGATTTATCCAACAGAATATCTGAACTTCTTGCATCAAGACTTCAACAGTGGACGATCCTGGAGGAAAATGTAAAAGTGTCTATGTATAGGGAATCAACAGAAACACTTCTCAGAATTGAAAACAAAACTGTAACCTGCTATGATATTCATGGACTTAAGGCAAATTTGAAATTGGAAAATAAACTACAGAATTGCAGACTGTCAGAGACTCATCAACATGTAAATATGAAGAGAATTTTCCAAGAAATGCAAAAACAAGATACAAAAAAACCCTACACCCACAAGAAAAAGCAAGAGAAGAAAGAGGAAAAAGTGACATGAAATAAACCACAGGCAACACATTTAATGAATCACCACAGCCACTGATTTTAGAAGAAATATTAGGAGAAGAATATGACCATCACAAACAAGATAAAAACAATTTTTATCTGTCTCAGGATAAAACACGTTTATCTATCTCAAGATAAAAACAATTTATATATATATATATATATATATATATATATATATATATATATATATGTCCATTTAACACGTATCTATTTCAGTATTTGCCCCTATACATGTTTCAATGTCTATCTATCTATCTATCTATCTATCTATCTATATCTATCTATCTATCTATCTATCTATCTATCTATCTATCTATCTATCTATCTATCTATCTATCTCTATGTCTGTCTGTCTATCTATATATCTGTCTGTGTGTCTGTCTATCTATTCTTAAGTCTGTCTGTCTGTCTTTCTATGTATCTGTCTTTTCTATTGTTCTGTTTGTTTTTGTATATCCTCTTAACGAGAACTCAGTAACTGAATTGTTTTTTTTTTTACAAAAAGTTGTCGTACCAGCTAAAAGGATGATAAAATTCAGAAGAATTTAAGAAGTTCATCTAGTGTCTTTCGTAGTCTCTGTCTATTCATCTGTAACTGTCTCTCTGTCTTTCTCTTTTTTTTATAGGACGATATGATATTTTGCATTCCTGTGTAATGATATTGTATTCTGAAGTCAGAATGCTGATGTATTAAATGCATGTTGTGAAGAAGTTGTTTTCACTGACTGTGTAAAACTGTTTACTCTTGACACATGGCACAATGAACGATCACCAATATCTCTCTTTCTATGTATATATATATATATATATATATGGTGTTTTTAATGTCTCACTACACTTTCTATGTAGAAATGAAGAAAATAACGTCATAAAAATTATGCTGCACAGTCAATCGTGAAGAAAAATACAGTGAATGGTTGCCATCTGCTGGAGTAATTTTTTGAACTCAAAACATAATGGAAGAATTTTTTTTTTGGTTGAACAAGTGTTTCGAAATGGCGGTCGATACACACGGATGGTTGTTCAAAGATGTTTTGCAAAAGTTACTGATAAACAACATCCACATCGCACTACTGTTAGAAATTTGATGAATACGTTTTATGATACGGGATGCTCCACGATCTGATATGCCTGCTGTGTCTGAAGAAAAATATCTAGATATTCAAGATAGAATCATGAAAAGCCCATGCAAGTCCTTAAGGAAAATGTCGCAAGAAGTGAACATATCACTGTGCACAGTGCACACAATTCTTAAACCTCGGTTAAATGTTCATCCATACAAGATGTTGTGTCTGAACTAAAAGACTGTGACAATCAATCCAGAGTCAACTAGTCCACGCGGTTTCAACCATTTTTAGCTGAAGAAGACGAGTTAATTCTCCATTTAAAATTCTTCTCCGATGAGGCATGGTTTCACCTATCTGGATACGTTAATAGTCAAAATAATTGTATTTGGAGCACTGTTAATCCCAATGCATTTCACGAAGCGCCGCTACACGATGCAAAAATTGAGATATGGTGTACCGTCAGTAGAAAACGTTTAACTGGACCAATTTTCTTTAACAACACTACAAATGCCGATCGGTACTGTACTGACATTCTGGAACCTTTTTTTAGGACAGCTGAGTGAACGTGAAATTTAAGAAGCGTGGTTTCAGCAAGATGGTGCAACTGCACACGCAGCTAGAGAAACACGTTTTTTTTTTTGGCCTGATCGATTTCCAGATCTAAATACATTAGGTTATTATCTATGAGGTTTCTGGAAAGGAAACGTTTACAAAAATAATGCACAAACAATTGATGACCTGAAAGAAGCAATCAGAATTACCATTCAAGAAATAACAACACACACGTTGTACAATGTAGTTGACAACATGAAGAGACGAGAACGGTCATGTCTTGAGGCCCGTAGTGGACAATTCCAACACCTGTTAAAATGAATATTTCAGTGGTACATTCCAGCTGACCCAAAACAGCGTTGTATTACTGCAGTCACTAATTAATTGCAACTAATTAAATGACTTTTTTACCACATTTTGTGATGACGTCATTTACTTTATTCTTTAATTTTTTTTTTCATAGAAAGTATAGTGAGACTTTCAGAACACCCTTATATACACTGTTATAAAAAAGAAACGCACAACTAATGTAGTCGTAATGGACACTAAAGTTCAAACTTGTATCTGAATTTTATTTTACGGAATTAATGTTTCAATCTTCTCATGAAGAAATTTTAAGACCTTAACATTGAAATGATGTTCATTAAATGTGGTGCGTATTTTTATTCTTTGCGACCGAGGCCTATATTTCAGTAAGGTGTACGGTCTCATCTTGTCTGTATCAGAGAACGACATTTCCATGATATGGATCCGATTAGACGTTGGATCTGTTGTTGTGGGATGGCTGACCACTCTTCCCGCAGTGCAAAAGACAACTGTCGGAGATTGGTTGGCGCCACGTCTAGCTGGCGGACTTGTCTGTTGAGTTTATCCCATAAGTGTTCCATTGGGTTAATGTCTGATGACATGGACGGCCATGAAATGGTCTGGACGTTGCTGTCAGCGGGAAACTGGATGATGAGTTGTTCCACATGATGTCGAGCGTTATCATGTTGAAAAATCGACCCTGGTGCAACCAGAAGTGGAAGGCCGTGAGGACGAAGAATTTAAGCGATGCATTGTTGGGCATTAAGGCGAGCTTCAATTTGTACCAGGTCACTTCTTCCCGTGAAGTTAATCGTCCCCCACACCAGTACACTTCCACCACCATGTGGAGGAGTCTCATTCATGCATCTCTGGGCGTAGCGCTCATGGCCTCTGTTGTAACCTTTTCTCCATCTATCGTGTCGCTGGAGCAGAAACATTGATTCATCACTAAACCAAACCCTTCCCCAATCATTCGCAACGATCAGTGACTATGCTGGTTTGCTCAGTGCATTCGGTTCTGGTGATGCCGGTCCGTACGAACAGGACCTCTGTAAGGTCTTCTAGCCCAAAGACCAGCGTCCTGATAGTTTGATCTGAAATTAGACCAGCTGATGTCATTGACTGGTCTGTTCAGTACAGGGATGCAAATCAATTCCTGAGATGACGCAGCCGTATGAACCAGTCTTCGACAGGAGTTGTGACTATGGGTCTTTCACTGCGCGGCCGATCTGCTACTTAGAACATTTCTTGAAATGTTCTCCAAAGGCGACTAATGGCCCTTTTAACCACAATAAATTATCTGGCCACTACACTTAGGACCTGTCCAGTCTGTAAACCTCCAATGATAATGAGTCGGTGTGCTGTAGTTAGATGAGTTATACATGCGCACTGAATTTTATAATGTATTGATTCGATGAGAGTCAATTTTTTATAGGCTATAGGCATTCAATAATGCAGTGAGTTTTTGGTTCAGTATGTTTCAGGGAATTGTTTTGAACCTGTCATGAGTTATTATCAAAAATGTTATTTTGACTAGTGTCACTTATCTGTGCTAATAAATCATCTGCTGATTACAATTCAGATCAGCACATGAAGTTGTCAAAGTGAACGTTTCAGACAATTAGCCCTTGTGGCCTCAGCAAACTTCAGTTTAAATAGCAACATCGCATTTGTTGCTTTTCTGTTTTTGAAAAAAAACTACACACACACACACACACACGTGCGCACGCACGCACGCACACACATACACACACACAGATATCTTCAATAGAAAATAGCTATGTATTGATATTACAAATGATACATTATTTATATTAAACCAGAGAAACTTACCGGCTATACAAATAACGAAGATTCAAATAAATTAGAGAAAAATCGTTACTGACATAGTTACTGTTCATTACTACCTATCCATCAATACATTATACTCCTTCCATCTATTCATCCATCTATGTCAGTCTGTCTGCTTCCTTTACTTATTTGAGCAACATAGAATTGTTATCTTTGATCTCTGAATTCTTTCATTTTCTGTGTACTGTGTACTTTGAAACATATATTACTCTATTAGACTTCTCGTAATTCGAAAACTGTGAATATTATATAGTATATACCGCTTTAGGAATTGTTACTAAAATGTTAGGACGTTATTCTACTTTTCGTCTTGTATTTTTCTGTCAACGAAATCAAACACGTTTTCTTCCTTCACAGAGACTAGAGATATATATGGCACCGGGTCACAAGGTTGCAGGATAAGTCAACAGTGGTGCACATAATGCATCGCTTCAGATCAGCGAGATTGTGATCATAATAACTTGCGAAGAAAAGCTTTTGCAGTATGTGAATATATATTGTTCAAAAATAGGAACGCAACAAATAAGATGTTGCTATTTTAACTAACGTTTCCTGATCAGACAAGGGCACATTGCCTGAATCGTTCATTTGGACATCAGCTTCACGTGCCGACCGGAATTTAACTCAGCAGATGAGTCTTCTAGAGAAGACCGTCTTGATAGGGTACATAATGGGAAAAAAAGAGAGGAAGACCAAGGCGAAGATAACTGCAAGACATCGTTGATTATCTGCAAATGGATGCATCAGCAGCAGGCCATCTTGCTCACAACAGAGAGGCCTACAGGAGTACTGTTTGGGAGGCATAGTTCCGCAAGGGACATGCAAATGAATGAATGAATGAATGAGATGAGATGAGATGATTCATTAGCACAGAAAAGTGACACTAGTCAAAACAGCCTGTTTGACAATAACTCATGACAGGTTCAAGACAATTCTCTGAAACATACTGAACCCAACTCTCACTGATCATATTATTGAATGCCTATTAAAGATTGATTCTCCTCGAATCAATTCATTTGAAAATTCAATGCGCAAGTATGGCTCATCTCACTACGGAACAACGGTTCATTATCATTCGACGTTTATAGACTGGACAGTTCCAAAGTGTAGTGGCCAGACGATTTAATGTGGTTAGAAGCACCGTTAGTCGCCATTGGAGATGATTTCAAGAAACTGGCTCAGTTGCAGACCGGCTGCGCAGTGGTAGACCCATAGTCACAACTCCTGTCGAAGACCACTTCATACGGCTGCATCACCTCAGGAATTTATTTGCATCTCTGTCATCAACAGTCCAGTCAACGGCAGCAGCTCGTCGAGTTTCAGCTTACACAGCCAGGAAACGGCTGCACGGCTTTGGGCTAGAAGACCTTACAGAGGTCCTGTTCTTACGGACCGGCATCAGCAGAAAAAATGCACTTGGCGAACCAGCATGGTCAATGGACCATTGCGATTGATTGGGGAAGGGTTTGGTTTAGTGATGAATCATTGTTTCTGCTCCAGCGACACGATAGACGGAGAAGGGTTTACTGCAGAGTACATGAGCGCTACGACCAGAACTCCGTGGATGAGACTCCTCCACATGGCGGTGGAGGTGTACTGGTGAGATGGACGATCAACTTCATGGGAAGAAGTAACATAGTCCAAACTGAAGGACGCCTGAATGCCCAAACAATACGTTGCTGAAATTCTTCGTTCTCACATCCTTCCATTTCTGGCTGGACAAAGGTCGATTTTTCAGCATGATAACGCTCAATCTCATGTGGAAATCACAAATCCAGTTCCTCAATGACAACAACGTCCAGACCATTCCGTGGCCATTCATGTCATCAGGTATGACCTCAATAGAACACTTATATGAGACGTGGCACCAATTAATCTCCGACAGTTGTCTCTTGCACTGAGGGAAGAGTGGGCAGCCATCCCAAAGTAACAGATCCAACAGCTGATCGGATCCATGTAAAGGAGATGTCGTTCTCTGATACAGCCAGATGAGGTCGTACACCTTACTGAAACGCAGACCTCAGTCGCAAAGAATAAAAGTCCAAACCAGATTTAATGAACATCTTTTCATTGTTAAAGTCTTAATGTTTCTTCTTGCCAAGATTTGTAATGTTAATTCCCAAAAAATAAAATTGTGATACACGTTTGAAATTTTGGTGTCCACTATGATTATAGTAGTGTTGCGTTTCTTTTTTTTTTAACAGTATAACAAAATGACAGAAAGCTATGCATCTTGTAAGAGACAAGACAGAATGCTAGATGTTATCGGTTCCGAATAACAGCTTTGACATACTACTCTCTGATCAAAAATGAAGGTATAGAAACGAAAATAAAACGATGCAAGAAATCACATAGGCTATCAATAAAGAATACCATGCAGGGGCATTATTGGATAGTTCTCTTCACAACACACTGCAATATGAGCACGATAAACGAGATTACGGGCAGCAATGCTACAGGGAAACGAAAGTCAGGACAAAGAGGATACGCATGTGGAGAGTACTGCAGAAACGTTATTCTCACGTGTGCCACAAGTGACGGAACAAAGACGTACTGAAGTGCTAAATACCTGGTTAACTAATTAGTCCGGTCATCTGAGAGACGCAGCCTGCTCAGTTACTGAGACAGAGAATAAACCTCACAATTCCTGGTCAGTGAGGTAACAGCTCTGCTAATTTTTATCACCGATCCACGTACGGCACAAAATGGACCTGGTAATTGCTGAAACAAACACTACAGCTTCTCAGGACAAAAATCGCTCTCATTCTGACTAACAGCCACAGAACTCAACACACAGAATTAGAGAAGTTATGTAGCAATTCTCACACGAACTTAACCTGTTGATTGTTGTTCAGTCACTGTCTGATATTTTTGATATGCAGATATCATATGAATTTATATTTTAAAAAAATATATATATGTATACACTGTCCAAAAAAAAAGACACGCGTAACTACTGATAACTAGTTTTAGCCATAACTTTGATATTCTATAGCTTTTAAATTGAATGAATAAAATTTTCAGATTGCACACAATAATACCTAAGGGTTTAAAGACTCACTTGACAGTTTCTTGCATCTGTGTGATGAGAATTTGTTTGTCCTAGGGGTTCTCAAGTTTGTGTGGCCTCCGCTTGTCAGCGACTGATATCTTCTGGGCGTAGATGCGATCAGATGTCTGATGTGCGCCTGTGGGATGGCTGCCCACTCTTCCTGGAGTACCTGTCACAGATCACGATGATTGGCTGGAGAAACGTTTTGGCGACAGACACGTCTTTGTAGTTCATCCCATAGGTGCTCGATCGGATTCGTGTCTCTTATGACAATTTTTTTTCCCGACTATCTCAAACCAAACCAAAAATTATCAACAAGATATCAGGTCCATGATTTAGTGTGAATTTTCCTTTTCTAGGGTATAGTCTGAACGCAGTAACTGCCCTTGCTAATCATGCATTGTGTTTTTTTTTTTTTTTACAATAACTCACGTTCAGTTTATGGAAAAGTCTTGATTTTTGTGGTGGACACAACTCTCTTCCCACGCAAATGAAAACCTATAAAAGGATGAAGATACACTAACAAATTCAGTTAATTTTCAAGCAGACAATTATGGCGCCTCTATTGCAACATTTACGAAACAACGCTATTGGTCGCCTGCAAGCAGGCGAAAGTCAAAGTCAGGTTGCCAGGCATTTAAACGTGCAGCAGAGTACCATCAGTCGACTTTGGCACCGTTTCCAAGCCACTGGCTCAGCTGAAGACCGGCACCGCAGTGGACGACCCAGGGTGACAACAACAGCTGATGATCTCTTTATTCTGGTTCATCACCTCAGAAAACAGGTGTACAACAGCTTCCTCAAATGCCCAGTTATTGATTACAGGATGTCGTGTGTCTGATCAAACTGTCCATAAGAGACTGCATGAAGCTGGACTGGTGGCACGACGACCTCACCGAGGTCCTGTCTTAACGAGACGCCATCGCCATCGGCCCTGGACAAATGACAATCATTGGAGTCGTGTCTGGTTTAGTAACGAATCTTCCTTTTTGATGCACTGCCATGAAAAGCGGAGAAGGGTCTACCTTAGGCCAAATTAACGTTTTGCTCAAAATTGCGTTGATGAAGCTCCACTGCACGGTGGTGGAGGTGTAATGGTATGGGGAATGATCAATTTCAGTGGAAGGAGTCCATTGATGCGCATTGAAGGAGGCTTGAATGCGCAACGATACGTCAGTGAAATTCTTCGATCCCATGTCCTTCCATTTTTGACTTCGCAAAGGTCTGTGTTTCAACAGGACAACGCCAGATCCCATTCTGCACGGTTCACCACACAGTTCCTGACTGCCAACAACATTCTCATCCTTCCCTGGCCATCCCTGTATCCAAACATGAATCCGATCGAGCACATTATTGGATGAACTACAAAGACGTGTTTGTCGCCAAAACGTTTCTCCAGCCAATCGTCGTGATCTGTGGCAGTCACTCCAGGAAGAGTGGACAGCCATCCGACAGGCGCACATCAGACTTCTGATCGCATCAATGCCCAGAAGATGTCAGTCGCTGATAGATGCATGAGGAAGCCACACGCCATAGTAACTTGAGAACCCCTGGTAGTAACACATCATCGTCACACAGATGTAAGAAACTGTCAAGTGAGTGTTTTAAACCCTTAGATATTATTGTGTGCAATTTGAAAATTGAATTAATTTAATTTAAAAAGTTTTAGAATATCAAAGTTATGACTAATATTGAGTCATCAGTAGTTATGCGTTTTTTTTTTTGGACAGTATAATATATATTTTATAACGAGAAATCAGGAACTGAAAATTTCTTTTCAAAACGTTATCGTACCAGCTACAAGGATAAGAATAATCAGAAAAAATAACGAAATTCTTCTCGTGTCTTTCCCACTGTCTATATGTCCTTTGTATCTATTTGTTCTTCTCTTTTTTTCTATGACGATATTTTATTTTCTTGTGTAACGATTTTGATTTCTGATGAAGAAGTATTCCATTTACATTGTAAATTCTCTGAATGTAAGAACATATTTTATAACTGACCCATGGCACTACCAGCGATCACCACTATCTATCTATCTATCTATCTATCTATCTATCTATCTATCTATCTATCTATCTATCTATCTATCTATCTATCTATCTATCTACCTACCTACCTACCTACCTACCTACCTATCTATCTATCTATCTATCTACCTACCTACCTACCTACCTACCTACCTACCTACCTATCTATCTATCTATATCTATCTATCTATCTATATCTATCTATCTATCTATCTATCTATCTATCTATCTATCTACCTACCTACCTACCTACCTACCTACCTATCTATCTATCTATCTATCTACCTACCTACCTACCTACCTACCTACCTACCTACCTATCTATCTATCTATCTATCTATCTATCTATCTACTATCTATTGATATATATATATATATATAGAATCGACAATAACTATTTCTTTTCATAATAACTGAGATAATATTTATATTTAAATCAGAGAAACTTGCCAGCTATTAAAATAACACAGATTCAAAGAATTTAAAGATACGTCATTTACTGACAAAGTTACTGTTCATTACAACCACTCTATCGATAGATCCATCCATTAATCCTTCCATCTATCCATCCTTCACTCTGTCTGTCTGTCTGTCACCTATGTCTTCATTGAGCGAGATGGACATGCTATCTTTGATCTCTGAATTCTTCTTCACTTTCTGTATAACACTTATGGGCAATATATACTGTTCAAAAAAAAAAAAACGAAACAAATACGATGTTGCGATTTAACATGAAGTTTGCTGATCATATAAGCCCAAATTCCCTGCAAGGTTCACTTTGACATGAACTTCACGTGCTGACCCGAATTGTACTCAGCAGATGATTCATTAGCACAGAAAAGCAACACTAGTCAAAACAGCATTTTTCACAATAACTCATGACAGGTTCACGAGAATCCCGTGGAACTTACCGAACATAACACTCACTGACCATGTTATTGAATGCCTATAAAAGATTGACGATCCTTGAATCAATTCATTTGAAAATTCAATTCGCAATTATAGTTCATCTTACTACAGAACAGCGACTCATCATGTTTGGACTTTTACAGATTGGACAGTCACAAAGTGTAGTGGCCAGACAATTTAATGTGGTTAGAAGAACCATTAGTCGCCTTTGAAGACGATTTCAAGAAACTGGCACAGTTGCAGACCTGCAGCGCAATGAAAGACCCATAGTCACAACTCCTGCCGAGACCGCTTCATACGACTGTGTCACCTCAAGAATTTATTTGCATCTGCGTCTTCAATAGTACAGTAAATGACAGCGGCTAGTCGAATTCTGGATCAAACGGTTAGGAACCGACTGCACGACGCTGGTCTTTGGGCTAGAAGATCCATAAAGGGCCTGTTCTTACGGACTGGCATAGCCAGAACCGACTGCAGTGGGTGAACCAGCATCGTCACTGACCGTTGCGAATGATTGGGGAAGGGTTTGGTTTAGTGATGAATCATTGTTTCTGCTCCAGCGACACGATAGATAGAGAAGAGTTTACCACAGAGTCCATGAGCGCTATGTCCAGAACTGCGTGGATGAGAATCCTCCACATGGCAGTGGAGGTTTACTGATGAGGGGGACGATCAACTTCATGGAAAGAAGTAATGTTGTGCAAATTGAAAGACGACTGAATGCCCAACAAACATTTGGCTGAAATTCTTCGTCCTCACGTCCTTCCACTTCTGGCTGCACCAGGATCGATTTTTCAGCATGATAACGCTCGACATCATGTGGCACACCCCACCACCCAGTTCCTCAATGACAACAGCGTCCAGACAATTCCAATGCCATTTATGTCATCAGACATGGACCCAATAGAACACTTATGAGATGAACTCAACAGACAAGTCCGCCAGCGAGACGCCAACAAATATCCGGCAGTTTTCTCTTGCACTGCGAGAAGAGTGGGCAGCCATCCCACAACGTCTAATCTGATCCATGTCAAGGAGATGTTGTTCTCTGATACAGGCCAGAAGAGGTCATACAACTTTCTGAAACGGAGGCCTCAGTAGCAAAGAATAAAAGTCCAAACCAAATTTGATGAACATCATTTCATTGTTAAGGTCTTAAAGTTTCTTATCTGAAGACTGGAACAATAATTCCATTAAATAATATTTTGATTCAAGTTTGAAATTTGGTGTCCACTACGACTACAGTAATGCTGCGTTTTTTTGTTTTATTGTTTTTTTTAACAGTACATATTACTCTATAAGACTTCTCATTGTGATTGACTTGAAATTTGTGAAATGTATGTAGTAGGTATCGTTTTAGAAATAGTTAGTAAGTTATTCACCTCCTCATCTAGTTCTTAGTTTACGAAATTGAACCCGTTTAATTCCCTCGATAAGGACAGTGCTAAATAGTGGCCGGGTCACAAGGTTGCAGAACAAGATAACACTTGTCCCTGAAGGGACGAAGGTTCACTCTTCTGAAGAGACAAGACAGACTAGTAGGTGGTATGTGTTCACAGACTAGTAGGTGGTATGTGTTCAGAGACTACTAGGTGGTATGTGTTCACAGACTAGTAGGTGGCATGGGTTCACAGACTTGTAGGTGGCATGGATTCACAGACTTGTAGGTGGTATGCATTCACAGACTAGTAGGTGGTTTGTGTTCACAGACTAGTAGGTGGTATGGATTCACAGACTAGTAGAGGGTATGTGTTCACAGACTAGTAGATGGTATGTGTTCACAGACTAGTAGGTGGTACTGGTTAACAGACTAGTAAGTGGTATGTGTTCACAGACTAGTAGATTGTATGTATTCACAGACTAGTAGGTGGTATGGGTTCCGAATAACAGCCATGAAATTCTAGTCTCTGAACAAAAAGAAAGCTCTAGAAGCTATCATAAAGGACGTAATTTCGGCTATCAATAAAAAATACCAGCCAGTGGCATTATGGGGTAGTTCTCTTCACATCGCACTGCAGTATGAGCCCCTTAAACGAGATTTCGGCCAGCAATACTTCAAGGAAGCAGGTGTTATGTTGGAAAAGAGGGTACTAATGTGATAATAAGACCTGAGCATCACTCCTCACTTGTCTATCTGCATGTCTATCTGTCTGTCTGTCTATCTATATGTCTGTCTGTCTATTTATCTATTTGAAAGTCTGTCGAACTGTCTTTCGATATATTTTTGTGACCTCTTTTTTATTTACGTTTTTGTGTACATTTTAAATGAAAAATCCGTAACTGAAACATGTCTACATAAAATTATCGTACCAGGTTAAGAAGAGTAAGAACTATTAACGAAAATCATCCAGTGTCTTTCCTGCTGTCCACCTGTCCTTTCGTATAACTGAATGCGTTTCTAGTTGCTCTTACGACGATATTTTGTATTCTTGTTTAGTGATGGTGTTTATTAATGAAGAAGCGTTCCAATTGTAATGTAAGGAAGATGTGATCTCTTGTTTAGTGATGGTGGTTAATAAAGAATTATTCTAATTATGTTGTAAGGAAGATTTTTCTTTTGTTTAGTGATGGTGTTATTTAACGAACAAGTATTCCATTTACAATCTAAAGAAGATGTGTTCTTTTGCTTTAAAAAACTGTTTTATTATTGACACATAGCACTAACAACCATGGCCACAATATATATATATATATATATATATATATATATATATATATATATATATATATAATCAGAGAAACTTACCAGCTATTAAAATAGCGAAGATTCATAGAATTTAAAGAAACATCGTTTACTGATATAGTTACTATTTATTACTTTCTGTCTATCTATACATCCATTCATCAGACCTTCTTTCTATCCATGCAGAAACATTTTTTTAATAAATAGAAAACAAGAGCCTTCCGTACAGTAGAGTAACAGAAACACGTTTTTGTAGGATTAGACCTCGATGATCTAACACAATATAGGTAGTAACTCAAGATCCAATCCTATAGAATCGTTATCTGTTACTTTAATCTTTCTGTCTGTCTCCTTTTTCTTCGTTGAGCGAGATGGGCATGTTATTTTTGGCCTGTGAATTATCCTTTTATTGTATGTGTACTGTGTACAGTGATATATATATATATATACATATATATATATATATATTCACAAATGACAAAACAAACCAGGCAGCTGATATATCTATTAATGACGAAAAACTGGAAGAAATGGAGAGTTTTGAATATCTTAAATCATTACTAACTAATAATGGAGATACAATGAAGGAAATTAAAAGGAGGACATCAATCGCTCTTCGGAAAGTAAAACATTTAAAGAATATGTGGAGAGGAACAGACAGAATTACAAAAATAAGATTTTTAAAGGTATGCATCTTTCCCATCGGAACATATGCTTGTGAGACCTAGATACTTAACAAAACAACCGAGAAACACATAAATGCCTTTGAATGTAAATACTACAGAAGAGTTCTTCAAATACCATGGACACAAAAAAGAACAAATATATCCATACCACAAGAACTTAATGTTGAAGAAGGCTGGATAGTAAAGAGGATTACAGAGAAAAAAACTTACATATTTTGGACATATTAAACGTCTTGATAATCTAGGGAAGACTGTCTTGGAATGGTACATAATGGGAGAAAGAAAGAGAGGAAGACCAAGGCGAAGATGGCTGCAAGACATCGTTGATATCTGCAAATTGATGATTCAGTAGCAGACCATCTTGTTCACAAACGAGGCCTATAGGAGTGTTGTTAGGGAGAGAAAGTTCCACAAAGGACATGAAAATGAATGAATGAATGAGTCATATATATATATATATATATATATATATATATATATATATATATATATATATATATACATATTACTTGATTAGACTTTCCATTGTAATTGAAATGAAATTGCTGAATATTATGTCATACACGTATGTACTGTTCTAGAAATAGTAATAAAATGTTAGTAAGCTGTTCAACTTTTCGTCTAGTACATTTTTTGTCAGCGAAATAAAACATGCTCAATTCCTTTCTATAGTCTAGTTCTAAATAGGGACTGGGTCAGATGTTTGCAGGATAAGATAACAGTAGTACAAATAATGTATAGCTATAGAACGGCAGTTATGTAAGCATAATAACTTTGGGGGAAGAAGGTTTGCTCTTCTGAAGAAACAGGACAGAACAGCAGGCATCTATCTATCTATCTATCTATCTATCTATCTATCTATCTATCTATCTATCTATCTATCTATCTATCTATCTATCTATCTATCTATCTATCTATCTATCTATCTGTCTATCTATCTATCTATCTATCTGTCTCTGTCTGCCATCTGTCTGTGTATCTGTGTGTAAGTGGCCTGTCTCTCTTTCTATATATTTGTCTTTCCTCTTGTTATTTTCTATATTTTTCTATATCCTTTTTTTAACGAGAAAACAATAATTGAAATATAAAATTATCGTACCAGCTACATGAATAAGAAGATTAAGAAGAATTAGTGAAATCCTTTTAATGTCTTTCTTACTGTCTGTCTCTCCATTTGTATCTGTCTATTTGTCTCTTTTTCTTTATATTTGTCTTATCTCTTTTTATTTTCTATATTTTTGTGTATCCTTTTTTTTACTACAAAACAATAAATGAAATATAGCATTATCGTACCAGCTACATGAATAAGAAGATTAAGAACAATTATTGAAAATATCCTAGTGTTTTTCTTACTGCTCATCTTTCCATTTGTATCTGTGTATCTGTCTCTCTTTCTATATATTTGTCTTTCCTCTTTTTGACGGATACATTATATATATATATATATATATATATATATATATATATATATATATATATTTAAATCAGAGAAACTTGCCAGTTATTAAAATAGCGAGGATTCAAAGAATTTAAAGAATCATCGTTTACTGCCATAGTTACTGTTCATTATTACCTATCTTTCAGTTCATTCATCCATTAATTATTCCATCTATCCATCCATGTCTGCCTGCCTGTGTCTGTCTGTGTTTTATTCTTCATTGAGAGATATGAACATGATATCTTTGGCCTCTGTATTCTCCTTTTACTTTTTGTTTAATGTGTACAGTGAAATATATAATAGTCTATTAGACTTCTCATTGTGATTCGAGTGAAATTTATGAATATTGTGTAGTAAGTACCACTTCCGAAATAGTCACTAAAATGTTAATAAGTTATTGACCTTTACGTCCAGCAATTTTTGTCAGCGAAATTCAACACCCTTCATTTCTACGAATATGCATGGGACAACACGGGCCGGGTCACAAGGTTGCAGGACAAGGCAACAGTCGTGCACATAATGTATCGCCCCTGACCAGCCTGTATGTGAACATAGTAGTCTGAGGGGACGAATGTTTGCTCTTCTAAACAGACAAGACAGACTAGCAGATGACATGGGTTCCGAATAACAGCTCTGAAATGCTACTCTCTGAAGAAAAAGAAAGCTATAGAAATGAAGTTAAAAGGATTCAACAGATCACTTCGGCAATCAATAAAGAATGCCATCCAGGCGCATTATGTGTCAGTTACTCTTCTCAACACTCCGTAATGTGAGCACGTTAAACCAGATTTCGGCCAGCCATACAACAGGGAAACAGAACTGAGGACACGAAAAATAAAGTTCTAATAGAAGGAAACACTGAAGTGGTAGATATCTGGTTAACTAATAAGTTCATTCATGTGAGATTGATTGATTGATTGATTGATCTTTATTTCAAAAGGGTTAAGAATTGGGCACGCAGGCCCGTCTGACATTCTGCCCTTTGAGAGACGCAGCAAGCTCAATTACAGGGATAGAGAACACAGCCCACAAGTCCTTGTCAATCAGGTAACTGCTAACTGTTAACATCGATCCACGCAGGGCACAAGTTAGATCTGCTAACTCTATTACTGACAAAAACACTACAAAGTCTCAGGAAAAAACCACCGCTGCTCTCAATCCCATTAACAGCCACAGAACTCAGAACACATTTTGGAGCAAATAAGTAGCGATTGTCAAAGGTATCTATACTGCTAGCCTTCAACCACTGTCTGATACTATTGATTTGCACATATCATATGAACTTGTTGATGTGAAAACTTCTGAACGTGTTTATGTGCAGACATTACCTGAACTTGTTGATGTGCAGCCACTGTCTGATTATGAGGATGTGTATACATCATATGAGCCCATAGATGTGCACACATCAGCTGAACAATCAGATGTTCAAACACAATTTGAACGAACTGACACTGTCAACAAACCACGCAGGAAACTAACTGACATCATCAGCCACTGCTCAGATTTGGAGATGCACCCCATCTGGTACAGAAAGTCTCGATGAAATGTCAGTCTCAGTATTTAGCCACAATTAAGAGATTAAATTACTGGGCATTTAAAAAAATACCTTCTTAGAGACATGGCATTTGAAATAAAAAATATGTCATTAAAGATATCAACATATCTCGTTTTTGGGAGAGGAAAATGCAGATGAGAAGCGAATTTTCCAAGAGATGCAACAAAAAAAAAACACAAACATACAAAACACCCCACAGGCACAAGAAGAAGTAGCAGGAGAAGAATGAGTAAAAAATGGCAGGAAGCAAATCAGAGGCAAAAAAATTAATTAATCAGCCACAGTCACTGAACACAACAGTGATGTAGGGACAAGAATATGACAAAAAGAAGACTAAAACTGTGACAGGTCCGCTTCTTTAATGATGTTATCAACCCTTTCAATGTTGCGTCGAGTGGAGGCAGTTCGAGGGCGACCGCTGCGAGGCATACCTTGGATGCTTGTGTTTCCACCTTTGAAATGTTTCACCAACCTCCTAACACTGCTAGTACCCATACACACATCTTCATAAGCAAATTGAAGTCATTGGGGAATTTCAGCAGCGTGGATTTCATCCTTAACGAGGAACTCAATAACAGCACGTTGACGAAAATAGATTACAGAAGCCACCGTTTTGTTTCTTCTCCGTGTGGCCACGTGATACATGATAGTGATTTCATGTGACATCTACACGAAGGCAAAGGACGCAGATAAAGTGATTATTTACATTTTCTCAAACTATAAATTCTGATTTAAAAAATGCTCACGACTTTCGGCATGAGCGTCGTATGTATGAGGAAAAGTATCAAATAAAAAATGAGGATATGAGCCTCGTATGTATGAGGAAAAGAATCAAATAATAAGTGAAGATATGAGTCTGGTATGTGTGAGGAAAAGTGTCAAATAATAAGAGAGGATATGAACCTGGTATGTATGATGAAAAGAATCAAATAATAAGTGAAGATGTGAACCTGGTATGTATGAGGAAAAGTATCAAATAATAAGTGGGGATATGAGCCTGGTATGTATGAGGAAATGTATCAAATAATAAGTGAAGATATGAGCCTGGTATGTATGAAGAAAAGTTTCAAATAATAAGTGAAGATATGAGCCTGGTATGTATGATGAAAAGTATCAAATAATAAGTGAAGATATGAGCATGGTATATATGAGGAAATATATCATATAATAAGTGAAGATATGACAAGAACGGGGGTACACTATTTGTGAATCTCCGGACATCGATGGGAAGGATCAGAATTCCTCAGATCAAGAAAGATGGTATCTTTGTATACTCTGGTGGAGGAAAGAATGGAGTGATTTTTTTATTTGGACATATTAGCATCAAAAGCATTGCTAGGTTACAATCCAGTA
The DNA here is from genome assembly GCA_009760885.1 of Achatina immaculata. Taxonomy (NCBI): domain Eukaryota; kingdom Metazoa; phylum Mollusca; class Gastropoda; order Stylommatophora; family Achatinidae; genus Lissachatina; species Lissachatina immaculata. Next base: position 33,879,266 of record CM019721.1, on the reverse strand, counting down.
AGCGATAGAATCCTCACTATCAGACTTACGGGGACTCATGTAAATGTAACTAGTATCCAGATATATGCATCGAAACCAGCAACAGAAGATGAGGAAGTAGAAGACTTGTATAACACACTGAAAACGACAATAGACCAGATAGGACAAAATGATATTGTATTAATAATGGGCGAATTTAATGCAATGAGTGATACAGAAAGAGCAGAAGACGACGGATGTGTTGTGGGGCAATTTAGATAGGGACATAGAAATGAGGAAGGTGAGTCTATTGGCGTTTTGAATGGAATATGAGCTAATGATCACTAAACTCTTTTTAAACAACATTCAAGAAGACTTTACACTTGGGCATCACCTGATGATGAACCAAGAATCAAATAGACTACATTTTAGCGCAAAGACAGTAGAGAAATATGAAATAGCAGAAATTAGACATGCTGATGACACAGTATTACTGTCCACAACACAAAAAGGAATGGAAAAACTAATTATGCCAAGCGTAAGAATAGTGAATAGCAAAACCACTATCATAATGTGAAGAAAACTAAATTGATGACAACTGACAAAAAATAAGGCAGCTGAAATATTATTCAATGAGGAAAAATTGGAAGAGATGGAAATTTTTCAACACCTTGGATCACTACTAACTAATAATGAAGATACAATGAGGGAAAATAAGAGGAGGACATACATGGTTCTTAAAAAAAGTACAACTAAAAACAATGAGGAGAGGAACAGACAGAACTATAAAAAAAAGATGTTTACCCGTCTCTACATATGCATGTGAGACCCAGAAGCTTAACAAAACAGCTGAGAAACACATAAACACTTGTGAATGTAAATGCTACAGAAGAGTTCTTCAAATATCATGAAAACGAAACAGAACAAATACATCCATACTACAAGAACTTAATAGTGAAGAAGGCTGGCTAGTAAAGAGGATTAAGCAAAGAAAACGTAAATTTTGCGGGCATATTAATTGTCATGAGAATTTGTAGAAGACCGTCTTGAAAGGGTACATGATAGGAACATAAGAAAGAAAGAGAGAGGAAGACCAAAGCGAAGACTTCGTTGATAATCTGCAAATAGATGCATCATCATCAGCTCGTTTTCTTTACAAGAGGCCTACAGCGAGGTGTTAGGGAGGCAATGTTTCGCAAGGAACAAGTAAATGACTGACTAACTGATAACTGTTTGTCTGTCTGATTTGTCTATCTTACCATTCATGATTTTATGTGTTTGTTGTGTTTATTATATTTATGATTGAACAGAGACCTCGTAAGAGAATAAAGCTCATTTAGGCTACTACACGGTAACAGACAAAAAGCTAACATATAAGTTCCCCTGGTATTGTTGGGCAACAAACACGGTAGCGGGTCAACACGTTTCTACAAGAAGACACAAATTGCCAGGACTTGTCCCATTATATTTTCTGCTTAGGAAGCCGAAGAGTCGCCAGTCTCATCAGTCCCATTCACTATATATCACTTTTTATATATATATATATATATATATACACTCTATAGGTAACAGAGGAAGAGACCGTACATGCAAGAGATAAAGAGAAGATTTTACAGGAGCAATAATTATTTCACTATATGAAACAAATCGCCCTACATAGATTTTTCTATTCATCCCTTCAGGTATATGAGGAAGGAGACAAGACAATATAAACAAAGAACTAAAAAATCTATCTATCTATCTATCTATCTATCTATCTATCTATCTATCTATCTATCTATCTATCTATCTATCTATCTATCTATCTATCTGCCAGTTTGTCTGTCGATCCATTTATGTGTCTAGATATCTGTCTGCCTGTCCTTGTATCCTCAGTATATCTGTTTCTCTATCACCTCTCGTACTCTTCTGTGTTTCTATCTATTTAAATGTTTCTATATCTCCCTGTCACCATACACTGCTGTCGTTCATTCATTTGCATGTCCTAGCGGAACGTTGCCTCCCTAACAGCAATCCTGTAGGGCTCTCTGTTGTGAGCAAGATAGCCTTCCGCTGATGCATCCATTTGCAGATCATCAACGATGTCGTGCTGTCATCTTTGCCTTGGTCTTCCTCTCTTTCTTTTTCCCATTATGTACCCTTCCAAGACAGTCTTCTCTAGATTATCATGACGTTTAATGTGTCCAAAATATTTACGATTTCTCTGTTTAATCCTTTTACTTGCCAGCCTTCTTCAATATTAAGCTCTTGTAGTATGGATATATTTGTTCTCTTTTTGTGTCCATGATATTTTTCACTTATGTGTTGTAATTATTATTTTTTTTAAATTCCTAGTTGTGTCGCTTTTTTGAGAATTTTATAATTATTTAAATAGAACATAAAATACATTATACTTCTCAAACGAATAATAAACTTACTCTGTATAAACGAGACAGAATGGAATGATGTCCATATATCGCTTGATCTATCTATCTAGTCTGTCTGTCTGTCTGTCTATCTGTCTGTCTGTCTGTCTATCTATCTGTCTGTCTATCTATCTGTCTGTCTGTCTGTCTGTCTGTCTGTCTAGTGTCAGATAGAAGTATTCATAGAACAAGGCTTCTAACCTGTAACAATTTGTACTAAGATTGACTCCAAATAGGATATCTGATATTTTTTTCTACAACTAGTTAAAAATCCCGAGACAACACATATATTATTTAATACATTCCACACGTTTGATTTCTGAAAGCCGTTTGAATAAAAAGGTAACTATGATGGTTAATGTTTCAATCTTGAAGTTCAAAGATGTATTGATTACTGATAAGGGAAGAATATCCCAATCTGTATAATATTATATTCTCATAAATCTTGTCCAAATGGTCAGCAAACTTACCAGAGTAACTGAAGTATTACCCACATTGATAGGTCGCATATTTGTAGCCCACCCAGAGTACACTATCGAACGTAACATCCCTCATACTTCATTAAGTGACCATTGCCCAGTCTGCTTTACCCGGACGAGAACGTCTTATAAATTTTCAAACCAGCACCATACCAGTATCACATTCAGAAGTTTCCAAAAATGTAGCCTAGAAATACTCTTAAACGATATGAAAGAGTCTTCTTCTACGCCCGTGTAACAATTAACTGACCCAGGTGTGGCGATAGAATGTTGGCCAAAGATCTTCAGAGACAGGCACGTCCGCATGGCTGAGATGAGAGGAAAACAACAGACCAGGTCACTTTAAATAACTTCTGAAACATTGTAGTATTCTAAAGAACGAGACAGGGCGCACACAATAGAGGATTATGTACTTACAGGTTGCTGTTGAGCATTAATTCAATAATTAATGAGACTGAAAGAAAATAAAAACAATACTACATTATATAAAAGGGTAACCCTGCCATGCCTTAGAGTCACATAGGGATATGGTGTTAGTGCCCATATTTTCCTTGGCCTATCAGCACACTAGAGGGTGATATGGTCAGTATCATGCCTGGACGCCTTTCCTTCCCCAACTCCAGAAGAAGTTGGGTACCCATTTCTACAGCTGGGTGACTGTGGTGCATCCGGCAGGATTCGAACCCCCGACCTTTGCCATGAGAGACCAGTGCATTAACCAGTTCGCCACTCCGACGCCCATTACTTTAGATATGTACAGAATAAAGCAGATAAACATCCAAGTCTTAACAGTCAGTGATGTCTACAAGTATATCTCATCCTTAAAGAGTAACAATACATCTGGGCTTGACGAAATTAGTAATAAAATGTTGCGTTAGGCCGCATCTGTCAGTTCATACACATTAACATACATTTACAGTCAGTTCATACACATTAACATACATTTACAGTCAGTTCATATACATTAACATACATTTACAGTCAGTTCATACACATTAACACACATTTACAGTCAGTTCATACACATTAACATACGTTTATTGTCAGTGCCTTGCAAAATCATACTTCATCCAAGCTTCTAAAACCCAAAAATGAATCCTCTTTTTAAATCTGGCTCATCCAGCAACCTCATCCACTATAGACCAATATCCATACTATCATCATTATTAAAACCGCTGGAAAAACATATTTATAAAACAACTCTAGGACACATGCAAGAGAACAATGTACTCATAGATAGTCAGGATTTAGACTCAAACATTCCTGTCACATAGCTCTTACTAAAATGACAGAAAACTGGTTACCAAGCATAAATGACGACACATTATGTGGTGCTATCTTTGTTGATTTTGAAAAGAAACTTGATATGATTAATTATGAAAATCATGAAAAGAAATAACAAAACTCAGGCACATACAGTTTATCACTTCACCAAAAGTAGGCGCTTCATTGATCAAGACACTAGGAAGACATACTGCATATCACATCTACACTAACAAATAGACCATTGCCCTAAAATCTTTGATGTACGTTCAATGTCAAATATAAAATATTAAATATTAATATAAAAGGATGTGTTGGATAACATGTTTCTCATTCTCTGAAATGCAGTCTTTGCTTGGCTTATTATGTTTCTAATCTCTGTTCTGCATTTCCCATCTGAAGTTATTACTGCTCCAAGGTATTTGAATTTCTTCACCTGCTTTAGAATAGTTCCGTTTAATTGTATACTGCATGCTGGCGGATTCTGTTTCTTAGATATAACCATAGTCTCTGTCTTTTTGATGTTCAAAGTAAGGCCTTTCTGTTCACTTTCTTTTTTCAACTTTATCCAAGAGATTTTGCAGGTCTTGTTGGTTCTCAGCTATCAGTACTGTGTTGTCAGCATATCGAAGGTTGTTAATATTGTATCCTCCAATTTTTATGTCTCGTTCTGTGATGATCGTTCTTAGAATATTCTCGCTGTACAGAGAAAAAAGGTCTGGAGATAGTACACATCCTTGTTGCACCCCTTGTTTTATAGGTTGATATGTTCCAGTTCTATTTTCAACTCGAATTGCTGCTTATTAGTGACAAATATCATTCACAGACGAAAGATCAGCACAGGCAACTCAGATTTCTACCTCTTAAAAGCAGATTCCTTTTTAAGAAAACAAGTTGAGTACACCGATAGTCTAACATACAATGTACATTGTTAATTATGGACATTTGTTAAATGTAGTCCAAATTTTAAACCAGGCTTAAACAATATTCTTCTTGCAAAACCTAGACTTGATCCTTTTTAAGAAAAGCCTTGCTTATTCTGCTGCACTTCTTTGGAATACACTCCCATTCTGTAATAACAATACAAGGTGTACTCTTTCTCTCAGCTAAAAACGTCTTCACTACCTATTTGATGTCGACTGTATGCCTCCATGATTAAAAATAGAGTTGCTAGAGTTGTTATTTTAGACTCTTTACGGGTGCTGATTTTAACTAACTAGTTTATTTCATCTTTCTTGAACAATATTCAGTAGTGTGAGCACATTCCGTACTGAGTGCATTGGTATGAGTGAAAGATAAATGCATTATTTCAAATTACTGTGTTGTTTTTATTGTTCTCAGTGTTAATTATGCTTAATATATACGTAGATACATATGTAGAAGGCTTGAAACAGAGGTAAAATTGTGTAATAAATGGCAGAATGTTAGACTGCCCTGCCTGCCTAATTCTCAACTATTCGAGAAGATCAGTCAGTCAATCACACAATCAATCTATCTGTCTATTTTTATGTCGGCCTTTTTCAGTTTTTTTTTTCTTTCTTGATCTATATGGGTTTCTTTTAATGGTTATATTTTTCTATCTTCATATCATTTTATCCGACAATATACATTTACGGAAACAGCAGCTGAAATACAACAAACTTACAAACTTTAAAGAGACGATATTAAAATAAGTTAAGAAAAAAACATATTAAACTTTATAAAATGTTACTATCCATCCATCCATCCATCCATCCATCCATCCATCCATTCATCCATCCATCCATCCATCCATCCATCCATCCATCCATCTATCCATCCTTCCAATCATCCATCCATCCATCCATCCATCCATCCATCCATCCATCCATCTATCCATCCTCCCAACCATCCACCCAGTTTCTGTCTATTTGTCTATCTCTCTATCCAGCTGTCTGTCTGCCTGTTTTCCTTTTGCTACCTGACTAGGCCTGTGTCTGCTTTCTGTTTCTTGCTATCTGTCTAGCTATGTCTGTCTGTCTCTGTTTCTTGCTATCTGTCTAGCTATGTCTGTCTGTCTCTGTTTCTTGCTATCTGTCTAGCTATGTCTGTCTGCTTTCTGTTTCTTGCTATCTGTCTATCTATGTCTGTCTGTCTCTGTTTCTTGCTATCTGTCTAGCTATGTCTGTCTGCTTTCTGTTTCTTGCTATCTGTCTAGCTATGTCTGTCTGCTTTCTGTTTCTTGCTATCTGTCTAGCTATGTCTGTCTGCTTTCTGTTTCTTGCTATCTGTCTAGCTATGTCTGTCTGCTTTCTGTTTCTTGCTATCTGTCTATCTATGTCTGTCTGTCTCTGTTTCTTGCTATCTGTCTAGCTATGTCTGTCTGCTTTCTGTTTCTTGCTATGTGTCTAGCTATGTCTGTCTGCTTTCTGTTTCTTGCTATCTGTCTATCTATGTCTGTCTGTCTCTGTTTCTTGCTATCTGTCTAGCTATGTCTGTCTGTCTCTGTTTCTTGCTATCTGTCTAGCTCTGTCTGTCTGTCTCTGTTTCTTGCTATCTGTCTAGCTCTGTCTGTCTGTCTCTGTTTCTTGCTATCTGTCTAGCTCTGTCTGTCTGTCTCTGTTTCTTGCTATCTGTCTAGCTCTGTCTGTCTGTCTCTGTTTCTTGCTATCTGTCTAGCTCTGTCTGTCTGTCTCTGTTTCTTGCTATCTGTCTAGCTATGTCTGTCTGCCTATCTGTTTCTTGTTATCTGTCTAGCTATGTCTGTCTGTCTCTGTTTCTTGCTATCTGTCTAGCTATGTCTGTCTGTCTCTGTTTCTTGCTATCTGTCTAGCTATGTCTGTCTGTCTCTGTTTCTTGCTATCTGTCTAGCTATGTCTGTCTGTCTCTGTTTCTTGCTATCTGTCTAGCTATGTCTGTCTGTCTCTGTTTCTTGCTATCTGTCTAGCTATGTCTGTCTGTCTCTGTTTCTTGCTATCTGTCTAGCTATGTCTGTCTGTCTCTGTTTTTTTTTGTTCTTTTGTTTTGTATTTGAGATTTCTTTGCAATAATGTTTCATCGCGTGGATATATATTTTTTCAGAGATCAGTTGGTATCTAAATAATCACATGTATTGAAGGGAAAAAAAACTTGCCAGCTATACAAATAAGAATATTAAAATATAAGGAATCATTTAATGTAATAGTTATTAACCGACTTACCACCCAACAGTTAAATGTCAACCTAGATGAAATTACATTGCATGGAATTGAAACAACAGTGAATTTAATAGCTAACAATAAAGCTGCAGGTGAATATGAAATAACACCTGAAATGTTAAAAACTATCAATAATGACAACATGAGCCAACTACAGAGAATATTTAATAAGATTTGGAAAGAAGAGAAAGTCTCTTCTAAAAGGACAAAAAAAGAATCATTGCTAAAATTCCAAAAGGGCAATCTTAGTGACTGTAATAATTGGAAAGGAGTAATCTTAATATCAGTTGTGTCAAAAGTATTTTGCAAGTTCATTTTCAATAGATATAGTGAACACAATCAATGAGAGAAGAACAAGTAGGATTTCGAAAAGGGAGAAACTGTCTTGACCAGATCTTTATTCTCAAAATAATACTTGAAGAACATATTGAAAAGCAGAAACTACCAATACTGAACTTCATAGACTTTACAAAGGCATTTGATAGCATACACAGAGATTCGTTGTGGAAAATTTTAAGTCTATATGGAATACCATCTAAAATTATCAACATCATTAAGAACCTCTACAAATGGATAAGTTTGTGCAGTCAAAGCAGAAGAAGGGATGAGTGAATGGTTCCAGATTGAAACAGGCGTGAAACAAGGATGTATACTGTCTCCTTTGCTTTTTTGGAATTGCCAAGGACTTCATAATAGAACAAAATGCTGCACAGGTAACACAGGTATTGATTGGGTACATGAGACCCACATAGAAGATCTTGATTTTGCTGATGATATAACTCTTGTCAGTAACAATGTGAATTCTATGCAAGAAAAATGAGATAGCCTGTCTTCACTGGCTAGTAAAATAGGATATGAAATTAACAAGGACAAAACAAAAATAATGAAACTTCCCTTTAATCAAAATGGAAAAAATACACCTAAAAGGGACAGATATTGAAGAAGTCAATCAAGTTGCGTACCTTGGCAGCCTCATAGACCAGGATGGTGACACCAGAAAGGAAGTTACAATTATAATTGCAAAAGCACCATCCATCTTCAAGAATCTTTAGAACATATGGCATTCAAAAGTTTTAAGCACACAAAGCAAGTTAAGACTATTCACTTCAACTGTAATATCCACCCTCGTTTGTGCATGCGAAAGCTGTAAAACAACTAAAGAAATAGACAAGAAATTAGAATCTTGAAAACAAATGTTTAAAGAAAATATTCGGCATCAAGTGGAACAAATTCAAGAACAACGCAGAGATAAGAGAGATGACTGAACAACAACCAGTCTCATGGGAGATCAGGAAAAGGAGATCGACATATGTAGGTCACGTGATGAGAAGAAATGGTCAGCGTATCTCAAAACTAGCCATCAATTGGAACACAACAGGCCGAAAAGAAAAGAAGCAGAGCACATGAAACCCTAAAGAGGAAATTGTTAAGAAAGGCGAAATTGATGAGGTTGAAAAGCTCGCCGAAAACAGGAAAAATTGGCGAACTACCTTACGAGCCCTATTTGACTTTTAAGGGCACGGGAAGGATATGAGATATAAGATACGGTAGTTATTGCTAATTACTATCTAGCTAAATATCTAACTATTTATGTATTAATGCCTGGCCTTTAGCTCAGTGTTTCTCAACCTTTGCGACTCATGTAACACTTTTTACCTTTCTTCTGTTTATATAGGCCGCCGACCCCAACGTCCCCTAAACTGTGAACAAATGTCCATGTATACTATATTTACCTTTTATACAAACTTACTATGTGTTTTATTTATACTACTTTTAGTAACGCAGTTTACAGGACAGAAATACGTGCATATTTTTACTGGTAGAGTAATTTAGTACTTTGTCCGTATGATCCGTCAGCTTGGTGAAGTGGTGTAAGTTCTTATGTCAGGTTCCAGTCAGGTAAGTGACAAGCAAATATTACCTCTGTTCACTATGTACACGCGTGAGCGCATCTGTGTTAATACGTGACTCGCTCGTCTGAAAACTGAGTCTACCAAAAACACAGTCCCTCTTCCCAAAGCTGTGGAAACGTTTTCGAAAACTGCTAAATTTCTTACAACACTTTCAGTTCAATGAGCGGGTCAATGCAATGTCACGTCAACATCAACAACATTCACCACAAATGGATCCACTATCCAGGGCGGAAAATCCATATTCAACAGATCATCCAAACTAACTTCCAGGTCATACTTTAGCTGCTTCAGTTGGTCCACATACAGGGATATGTCATAATTTTAAAATCCAAAATTGATTGCCGTAAAGAACAAAACTTGGCAAATTCCCACCGTCTAATACTGTTTGTGTATAAATTCAAGCTTCCAAGAGATATTACAATCTATTCTCATGATAAAATGTAAGTGTTTTGTCTCTGAAGCGCTTATTTAGCTAGTTAAGCTTTCCAAAAACATCACAATGACAAATAATGCCACAATTAGCGGTGGTGATCACTTCTCAATTTGCTGACCACTGACAATGTCACAACTGGCTCCTATAAAACAGCAAAACGACGAAGGCAGCTACATTTCCATAGCCAGCTGGCCTCTGTAAGCAAATATATGCCTGTGAAATTGTGGCGGGAAAAATAAATATCCTTGAAAATCTAAATTTTGTAGGTAGATCTGCCCTTTTTTTCAACACATTGATATTCTACCCCTCAAGAAGAGATTTCGTTTCAATAAGGCCAAGTTAATTCATAACATTCCATCTCACAATGCTCCACCCTATCTGTGGTCGTTGTTCAAATCCAACCCAAAGGACAGTCAGTGCTTAAGCAATTGTATTCTTGCAAAAGAAAAGCCTGACATGCTTAAAAAAAAGCTTCTCTTACTCAGCTGCCCACCTTTGGAATGCCCTACCAACTCATGTAAAACTTAAAAGTGGCATTCGTTCTTATAATTTCAATCTTTTTTCTTGTATGAAATTCTTTATAAAACAGTTAACACCGATATTAATGTATTTATCTAGTCTGAGGTGAATACATCGATACAACTTTATTAATATGTAGTTTTTAAAAATGTTCTATTTTTACTTCCAAGTGTCATGGTCGCCACATTGTCCACATCTGTTTGATATGACTATACGTGTCTCTAGGCATAGTCTAACGTAGCTTAAAGTATGACGTGATTGTTATAATTTTTTATGCTGCTTTTCTATTAATTTTTTAGCTTTGAATGTATGTTAGAATCCACGTTAATTTCAGGATGTTGCATAAATCAGGATGTAGAGTATATAGACAAGAGAAAAGTGTATTATTTATTTATCTAATCATGTAATTGCTTCTTCATGATTATTATGCTCATTAACAAATGCTGAATGTGACTGAACAGGCGTCAAACAATGATGTATATTATCTCCCTTACGCTTTGAAATTACCTTAGACTTTATAATGCAAAAATGCTGCACAGGTAAAATTGGCTTTGGTTGTGTACATAGGACCCAACTGGAAGATCATTGTTTCGCAGATGACATAACTCTTATCAGTGACAATGTGAAATTAATGCCAAAAAGAAATTATATCCTGTCTTCAATCGCTAGTAAAATAGAACTTGAAATTAACAAGGATAAAACAAAAATAATGAAACTTCTCATTAACCACGAAAGAAAAATATACGTAGAAGGAACAGCTGTAGAAGAAGTAAACCAATTTGGATATCTCGGCAGTTACATAGAGCAGGATTAGAATTCCAATTGCAAAACCACACTGATCTTCGAGAATCTTAAGAACATATGACATTCAAAAGTAAGCACAAAAACCAAGTTAAGATTATTCAATTCAAACGTAATATTCACACTCGTTTATGAATGTGAAGCTGGAAAACAACTAAAGAAACAAAATGAATACAGAAAATACTCGGCATCAAGTGGAACGAATTCAAGAACAATACAGAGATAAGACAGATGAATGAACAACAACGAGTCTCATAAGTGATCAGAAAAAGATGGACATATGTCGGCCACGAGATGGGAAGAAACAATTAGAGAATCCCCAAACTAGTTTTCAAGTGGAACACAACAGGCTGAAGAAAAAGTCGTCGATTACTGAAACTCTAAAGAGGACATTGTTAAGAGAGGCCAGTTCAGTGGGCATAATATCCCGTGATAAGAATGAAAAACTCGCCGAAGACAGGAAATCTTGGCGAACCACCATACGGGCCTATGTGACCTTTAGCGGCACGGGGAAGGACGTAAACATATTCTTTGTCTACACCATTTATCATTATATTATCAGTATAAAAGTGAAATACGTAAGGTGACAGTATACAACCATAACGGATCCCTTGTTTTATATCAAGCCAGTCTGTTGTCTCAACATTTATTCTTATTGCAACCTCTTCATATGAATATATCATTGCTATTAATTGTGCTACCTGTTCTGAACATTCCATTTTTCTATTATTTCCTACAGTGTCTGGTGTTCTAAACAAACACATGTATTTGAATTGTCCATGAAAGATAAATATAGGTCCATTAAATTCTCTGCATCTCTCTATTGTTAATCTATAAAATACGAGTATATGATTTCTTATTCCTCTTAATTGTCTGAAACTAGCTTGGGCCATATTGGTTTCTTCTGTTTTCTCACGGAGTCTTATGATTTTAAATATAATGTTACGTGCATGACTGACGAGGGCAACATTGATATTATATATACGTTGTTTCAGTTTGTCCTATTTTGGTAGTGTTATGAATATAGTTCTCTTCCATTATTTTAGCCCTATACATAGTGCATGATATATTCTAGCACATCCCTTTACCCCTGCCTTAATAAGTTCAGTTGTTCTTTCATCACATCTTTGTGACTACCATTTATCAGGTTCTTTATTGCCTCTTCAAATGTTGATTTAGTTTCTTGTTCCTACAATAAAACTACTAACTCTTGTTCATTTCTGCCTTCGCAGTCAGTCATATCATCCATTCTTCTGCAATATTCTCTCCATCTCTCTAGAATTTATACAGTCTCAGTCAATGTGGTCCCCATCTCGTTACAAATTACATTTTGCTTACGTGTCACATGCCTGGTTAGTATCTTCCTTTCTCCTAACATTTCTTCTATTTTTCACAACAGTCTTGTACATTTGTGTCATTTCTTGTGCTCTTTCATATTTCGTTTGTTACTGATGTATATTTCTCTCTCTTGCTATTGTCATATTTCTTTCTATCTTCAGTTCACTACGTTTGCTTTACTGTTGTGCCTGTTGTAATTCATTCCTTCCTTTACGTTTTTATTTTACTGGAACCATATCTTGGCTGATGTTATTATGAAGCATTGCATAATAACAGCCTGCATTGCCAATTCTTCATTTGTCATCTTCTCATGCACAGCCGAAATCACAAAGTGATCACATTTGAATTGAATAATCTTAACTTGGTTTTAGTGCTTACTTTTGAATGTCATATGTTCTCAAGATTCTCGAAGATCAGTGTGGTTTTGCAATTGGAATTCTAACTTCTTTTCTGGTGTCATCATCCTGCTCTATGTAGCTGCCGAGATATCCAAATTGGTTTACTTCTTTTACAGCTGTTCCTTCTACGTATATTTTTCTTTCGTGGTTAATGAGAAGTTTCATTATTTTTGTTTTATCCTTCTAAGCTATATTTTTCTGATATTTTTGTCAGATCAAAGAAAGAGTGGTGTTGATCCTTTAACTGCCTTTTTTCTTTATCATCATGCCTGCTATTAATAACTATGGTCCATGTCCCAATCGACACCTGGTAAAGATGTTGCTGAAATCATGCTTGATTTCCACCTTCTTTGGATAAAAAATATAATTTATCTGATTATTGGTCTTACCCTCAGGTAATGTCCCATGTACCATCTTCTTGGCTATTGTCTACACAGTGTGTTAGTGACCATCAGTTTCTCTTCCATGCAGAACGCCACTAGGTTGTTACATGCCTCATTTCTGTGTCCTAAACTAACATGTCCGGAAACGTATGCTTCGTCTTCTGCTAGTTCTGTACTAATCTCTGCATTAAAATCGGCCATTATTATTATAATGTCATTTTTTTATCTGATGTATAATGGCTTGCAGTGTGTTATAAAGTCTTCTGCTTCCTCTTTTTCTGCTGCTGATGTAGGTACATATGTCTCGATGATTGTTGTGTTTTTAGTAATGCCTTTAAGTCTGATACTAAGGACTCTATCGTGTATGCCTTAGAAATGCTTTTGATGTTATTTTATCCAAGAAAAAAAAAGCCATTCTATTATTTCCTCTAACTTCTTCAACATAGCAGGTAAAGATACCACCAGTTTTGTTCTTGAAGTGTCGTGTTCCTTTTCATCAGTGTTTGCAGTTCCCCAAAAAACGTGCATCCGCCTTCTTTCCATCTGACCTTCCATTGTCGCTGTTAGGGTTTCTTGATAACTTTCCAGAAGGTACTATTGCGTTTCGTACTTTCCTGGCAGTGAATGTACTATTTGGTGTTTTTAGCCTTTGTCTCCACACTGAGATCATCTGTCTACCATCTTAGAATGGTGACATTAACCGACATAATCTTTCGGCTGCTCTCTCATTCCATCCACCGCCTACCCCCTTAGCTTCACTTCACTCTGATCGGAGCTAAGGGTGGGCTGTGGGTTGAGGGGGGGGGGGGTGTTAAACAGGAACTCTGTTGGAGGTTGTCCCGTAGACCGGCGGAGATACGGAGGCGTCTTACTTCTCCTTTGAAAGAGGATACCCTTACCCTTCTAACCGAACTGCTGTGTTATCTGGTAAATGCTTCATCAACCTGCAGAGCAAACAACTGTGTAACAAGTTGCTTATCAACATCTTCTACACGTCATCAATACGCCTCGACATTGGTGAGCTGATCAAAGGAATCTATTCAATAATTTAACGAGCATTTTGGTTCGTGGCAGTTGAAATCACAACAAGCAATGCTGGTAGCACTAAAAATTACCCTGTGCTGTGTGGCCTGCCTTTCTTTTGCTATCAGTTTGGGTTTCTTGTAATATACAATTCAACGTCTGTCTAATTTAGCTAATTTCTCAACAAACATTTGCTTCACTGTACATCTGATTCATCTTTCTATAAGCTGTATTTTGGAGTGTACTCTGTGCCACTCGTTTAGTCTGTCAAGTATCTTGTTTCTTTGCCTTCCTCTGTCTCTTCCCCCCCTCCAGTTTTCATGTTGTCATTAAATGTTCCAGTTTGCCTCTTCTTATAACATGCCCTATAAATCTGGACTGTCGCGTCCTGAGTTTTGTCACACATTTTCTCCATTACAAACACTCACTTAGATCTATTCCTTTGTTTCTTCTCCTTGCTATTCTCATAGTTTTTCTTGTATTTTTCTTGGCTGCTTTCAGTAGATCTTGAGTACTCTTTCTTATCGTCCATACTTCTCACCCAAATGATGATATGGGTTAGATATGACACTAAAAAGCTTTCATTTTTTGTGTTCATCGACAGAGCTTTATTGCACAGTCAGTCATTAACATGTCGCTTGTGGAACTTTGCCTCCCTAATAGCACTCCTGTAGGCCTCTCCTTTTTGGGCAAGATGGCCTGCTGCTGATGCATTCATTTGCAAAGTGTCAACGACGTCTTGCAGTCATCTTTGCCTTTGTCTTCCTCTCTTTCTTTTTCCCATTAAGTGACCATTCTAAGATGGTCTTCTCTAAAATATCATGAAGTTTAATGTGTCCAGAATATATAAGATTTCTCTGTTTAATCCTCTTTACTAGCCAGCTTTTTTCATTATTAAATTCGTGTAGTACCAATATACTTGTTCCTTTCTATGTCCATGATATCTGAATAACTTCTCTGTAGCATTTACATTCAAAGACATTTATGTGTTTCTCAGCTGTTTTGTTAACTGTCCAAGTCTCACAGGCATACGTTGCCATGGGAAAATTGCATACCCTTAAAAAAAATTTTTTTTTTTTCTGTCTGTTCTTCTACATAATGTATTTAGTCGTTTTACTTTCTGAAGAGCGATAGATGTTCTCCTTTTAATTTCCCTCATTGTGTCTCCATTATTACTTAGTAATGATGCAAGTTTTTCAAAACTCTCCGCCTCTTCCAATTTCTCCTCATTTACATATATTTCAGCTGCCTTATTTGTTTTGTCAGTTGTCATCAATTTAATTTTCTTCGATTAAAGATAGAGGTTTTGCTCTTCACTGTTCTTATGCACTGATACAATTAGGTTCTCCATTCCTTTTTGTGTTGCGGACAGTAATACTGTGTCATAAGTATATCTAATCCCTGGTATTTCATAACCTCCAATTTTCATGATAATCTAGAGAAGACGGTCTGTGAAAGGTACATAATGGGAAAAAGAAAGAGAGGAAGATTAAGACGAAAAAGGATGCAGACTTCTTTGATGATCTGCAAATAGAAGCATCAGCAGCAAGGCATCTTGCTTACAAACGAGAGGCCTACAAGCGTGTTGCTAGGTAGGCAAAGTTCCTCAAGGGACATGCAAATGAATGAGTGAACAATTGTTATGGCATCGTAATATTCTTTTTCTACATCTACTCTAACATTCCTCATTATATTGCGGGTATACAAGTTCTTCTTCTTCTTCTTCGTTCGCTTCTACCACCAAGACCGCCCTGTGATCCTACTGAATAGCCTGTGGTCCTCCATAAGTCTGGTGGTCCATGTGTGGTCCACACGATATCCCCAAGAGGACCACAAGAGGTTCAGAGTATCGTACGGCTTGAGCCTGTATTTTCTTGATGGGTCTCAGAAGCGGGATTGCGTGACGCCGTTGTTTTCGTTGCACCAGTTTGATCTAGACTTGGACTTTCTCACCGGAAAACTTCGGCGTGTTTTGGATATCAGTATATCCCCGCTGGGTGAGAGTTGGTAGCCAATCCAGGCCAGAGTTGGACTTTCTCACCGGAAAACCTCGACGTGTTTTGAGATACCCGTGTATCACCGCCGGGTAAGAGGTGGTTGCCCATCCAGTCCAGCGTTGGATTTTCTCACCAGAAAACCTCAGGGTGATTAGGATACGCATACATCCCCGCCAGCATATTATCCCAGTATGGGTGTGTTTAGAACATGGCCGATCTCTAGAGCAGAGGTACCGTGACATGCGTAGCCATCATATTTCACCCCTGGTGTAGGCCGGTTTATTCATATTTCACCAGTAAGGGTGTATTTCGGACATGACCGACTTCTAGAGCAGAGTCGCCGTGGTATGAGTAGCTCTCGCCACGATACTACTGGACATACAGATTAAGCTTCACTTTATCCTTTCCATCAACTTTTCCCATCGGCGCCACACAACAACCATTTTCCGCATTTTCTTACTTTGCCGGCAGGTGCTTCTCTCTACACGCGGCGTCCGAAGAATCTCACCAGCAGTGTCTTAACCTCTGGGTTAAGACGGTTCAGGCATTTCGCCCGATATAAGTGCACTCATGACGTGGCCGACCCCCAGACCGAAAGTTCCATGATTTGACTACTGTTTACTTCGCTTATTCCTTTATTTCACCTTTTCCACACGGCAACCCCATTTGCACCTTTCTTCATTGGCCGTGAGGAGCCCCACTCCACGGACGGCGTCTGAAGATTCTCGCCAGCAGCGGTAGATGAGCTACCAAATATAACTCTCATCTACGAGAAGCATCTGGTTTTCAGGCGCCAGATATTCACCTTCGCCCCTTCTCCTGTCAGTTTAAATAGTTCTGCCACGAGAAGGCCAGAAGCTGGAATTTACTGTCTGAGGCTATTGGAGATGCACGCCGTTGGAGTGGAGAGTGTATCCTCCACCCCATCTCCGGCAATAACAGTCCTTAGAACCGGTATACAAGTTAAATAAGTAAGGCGACAATATCCAATTTTTTTTCAATTATTTCCCAAAGTTTCTGGTGCTGTAAACAATCAAATGCCTTCGAATAATATATAAAAGATAAAGATAGATTCACGTAGAATTATCTGCATTTCTCTATTATTAATCGTATATTGAATATATGATCTCTTGATTCTCTTCCTTGTCTAAAACCAGACTGAACTATATTGCAAATTATGTTTTTCATTTTCATAAATGCTGACTTAGCTTGGGCTATTTTGTTCCTTCCTTCTATTACATATCTTCCGTCTTGTGTTATTATTGTTCCTAAATACTTGAAAGTGTCCACTTGCTTTAATTCTGTGCCTTTTACTTTGACGCAATATTTTGCTGCTGTTTCTTTCTTGGATATGACCATGACCTCTGTCTTCTTATTATTTAAACTAAGCCCTTTCTCTTCATTTTTTTATGATTTTGTCTAAAAGGTTTGTAGCTCTTCTCCGCTGTGGACTATCAGTGCCATGTCTTCTGCATGTCTTTGAGTGTTTAGGTTGTATCCAGAAACTGATATCCATGACATGTTTTCAGTGTGTCTCATACTCCTTTCACTGTAGAAGGAGGAAATGCCAGGGGATAAAACACATAATTTCCGTACTCTTACTTGTATGTTCTGATACTCTCTTATTTGATTATAATTCCTGATTACATCTTTTTGTTTCTAATAAAACTGTTTTATTATTCTCGGGAATTTTCCATCTATCTTTCTGTCTTCAACATCAGTATGCTTTTTTTTTACTTTATTAAATGCTTTGAAATAATCTATAAAAAATAGATATATATATATATATATTTTCTTCACTTCTACGTGATCTTCTTTTCATTTTATGACATATACCACATTACCTGTACCTTTTTATTCACTGAATCCGCACTGATTGTCTGCAATACCTTACTCCTAATTCTCCTCATGATTATGCAAAGCCAATTTCTGCTATGTGACTCATAGGACGCAGAGAGTATAATGTGAATCTATATTTATCCTTTATAGACTACTCAAATCCAGTCGATTGTGTACAACAGCAGAAACTATGGGAAATAATGGAAAAATGGGATTTCCAACACGTATGAGACAAATAACATCACTACTGTATTTAGACCAACAAGCAGCAGTAAAAATAAATTGTGAAACAACAACTTGGTTTGAAATAAAACAAGGGGTCCGTCAGGCGTGCATATTGTCGCCGTATTTATTTAACTTGTATACTGAAAATATAATGAGGAATGTTAGAGAAGATGCAGACAAAGAATATCATGATGCCATAACAATTGGGGATTATGAAATACCAGAGATTTGATATGCTGACGACACAGTATTACTGTCCACAACATAAACAAGGAATAGCAAAACTAATTATGTCAGTCCGTAAAATCAGCGAAGAGCAAAACCTATATCTTAATGCGAAGTAAAATAAGTGATAACAACAGACAACAACAAACAGGGCGGTTGATATATTATAGCAGTATTCTTTTGGCTATGGGATATAAGCAGTATTGGTACTCAGAAAAAAAATTAATAGAGTGAGTACCTTGTTTGAAAGGTATTTTGGTTGAGAGCATACGCGGGGTCTTGAGATAAGCGTGCAGCATGGAGAAAACTGAGGGCGTAGGGATAGTATAGATACCACTCACGATTAGACAAAGGGAAGCTTACTTGTTTTGATGTGGATGGAGCCTTACTATGTGTCAGAGAAGTCTCGGTTAGGTAGAGTTTCGGTTGGAAACATTGTAAGTATGGTTTTATTGTATAAGTGCATTGTAAGGTATTCTCCCATATGGCGTATTTT
>CM019721.1:33742916-33855416 GCA_009760885.1 Achatina immaculata | reverse complement strand
TTCGTCTGTGCTTGATCATGATGCTCCACAATGTGTATATTCTTGGTTCTCTTTTTTACCATCTACATCATTAATCTTCTATTTCATACCAAGAAATCGCCTTGTGACCTTTTCCCTGACAACTGCACAGTTTACACCAGTGACACTGACTGTATTAAGCTTGAATCAGCTTTTCAGTTTAAAATAAATAATCGACTTAATTGAAGCAGCAACATAATGCTGATACACACCAACAAAACATAATCAATGCTCATTACAACAAACAACAGGACAGAAAATGATAAATTCACCAATAACAACACTACAGAATCATGCTGGAACTTTACAGATACAGAAAGTCACTGAACATAAAACTCTAGGTCTCACCATTGACCACCACCTCAGCTGGAATGGTCATGTAGACAATGTACCCAAACTCAGTTCACCAAAAACTTTTATCAAATTGCTATAAGTAAACATTATTGACACTCACACTGGGAAACGATTCTACATACAATAAATAAAAAAAAAAACAGCCCGGATTGCTGTTCCACAATCTTGGATCGTTGTTTCATGTTAAATATGAAAAGACTTTACTCACTTCAAAAACGAGCAGTAAAGCTTACAGGTAACACGTATATAACAAATAAGGACAAACATCTCGGAACTCTATCCATCAAAAAGAGATTTATATTCAACAAAGCCAAGTTAATTCATAAAATTATATCTCATAATGTTGATTCTTATTTGTGGTCATTGTTCAAAACAAATTTTAAAAAAAACAGTCAACACTTAAACATTAGAGAGAGTCTCTAACTCAGCAGCCCACTTTTTTAATATTCAACTAAGCCATCTAAAACTCACAAGTAATATTCCTTCTTTAAACTTTAGACTTTGTAGTACCTGTTGTGTGCATTTTTATGTATATGTGTATACATGTGAATGTGTGTATATAAGTATATGTGACTGCACTCACACACACACAAATATATATATATATATATATATATATATATTATATATGGAAGTGAATGCTGGAAAATAAAACAAAACATAGACAAAAAGTTGAATTCCTTCCAGACTAAACGTTTACGAAGAATTAGAAAAAATATTTTGGCGAAACAACATAACAAATTTTTTTGGCAAAAATGCAGATGAAATCATTGACAGCAATTATTGAGGAAAGAAACTGGCCATGGTTGGGACATGTGCTTGGAATGAATGACAACTCACTACCAAAAATAGCACTAAAATGGACACCATAGGGAAACAGAAGTAAGGATACACCAAAAGAGACATGGAGAAGAACAACACAGAGGATGTTGTACAGTAGAGGGCTCACCTGGGCAAGAGCAGAAAAAAAAGGCAAAGGCCAAGCATTTGTGGAAAACCTTTGAGGAAGCCCCAAGTGCCCTTGGCACTTAAGGTTCATATATATATATGGTGTTTTTAAAGTCTCACTACACTTTCTATGAAAAAAAATTGAAAAATGAAGTAAATGACGTTATTACAAAATGTGTCCAAAAAGTCATTTAATTAGTTACAATAGTGACTGCAATGATACAACGCTGTTTTCGATTAGCTGGAATGTACCACTGAAATATTCATTATAACAGGTGTTGGAAATGTCCACCACGAGCTTCAAAACATGACTGTTCACGTCTCTTCATATTGTTAAATACAATGTGCAACGTGCCGGTTGTTATTTCTTGAATGGTAATTCTGATTTCTTCTTTCAGGTCCTCAGTTGTTTGTACATTATTTGTGTAAACAGTTCCTTCCAAGAAACCCACAGATAATAATCTAATGAACCTGGAGAACGAGCAGGCCACATTCCACGACATGTTATGCGATTTGCGAAATTTTCTTCCAAAAAACCGTGTGTTGCTCTAGCTGTGTGAGCAGTTGCACCATCTTGCTCGAACCGCGCTTCTTCAATTTCACATTCATTCAGCTGTTCTAAAAAAAGGTTCCAGAATATCAGTACGGTACCGATCGGTATTTATAGTGTTGTTGAAGAAAATTGGTCCAATTAAATGTTTTCTACTGACGGAACACCATACATCAATTTTCGCATGGTGTAGCGGCGCTTCATGAAATGCATTGTGATTAACACTGCTCCAGATACGATTATTTTGGCTATTAACGTATCCAGATAGACGAAACCATGCTTCATCACAGAAGAATTTTAAATCGAGAATTTACTCGTCTTCTTCAGCTAAAAATGCTTGAAACCACGTGGAGTAGTTGACTCTGGATTGATTGTCACCCTCTTATAGTTCAGACACAACAGAAATCTTGTATGAAAATTTAACAGATGTTCAAGAATGAATCTTATACACTGTGCTCAGTGATACGTTCACTTCTTGCGACATTTTCCTTAAGGACTTGCATGGGCTTTTCAGGATTCTGTCTTGGATATCTAGACATTTTTCTTCAGACACAGCAGACCTACTAGATCGCGGAGCATCTTCCACAGTTCCCTTATCACGAAATTTATTCATCAAATTTCTAACCGTAGTGCGATGAGGAGGTTTTTCTATCAGGAAATGTTGCTATAAATCTTTGAACAACCATCCGTGTGTATCGACCACCATTTCGAAACATTTGTTCAACCAAAAAATTATTTCTTCTATTGATAACACCATTCTGTTTATTACAGCAGATGACAATCATTCACTGCATTTTTCTTCACGATTGACTGTACAGCACATGTTGTATGACGTCATTTTCATATTTGTATATATAAAGTGCAGTGAGACCTTAAAAACACATGTATATATGTATCTGTATGTATTTCTGTATATGGAAAGTATAGTCATAAGTTTTATTCAAACTTTAAAGTCTAATCTAATGAATGGCTTGGCTTAAATGTTGTATTTCCTATATTTGTTTTCTGTGAATTGTGATAGTTTGTAATGAATATGAATATGTTTATGTTTACGTCATGTAATTATATAAATCATATTAAAATGCATTCATATCCAGCAAATCCAACCGTTTGGCCATGTTACACTCTACTGATAGGAAAAACATTCACAACACGATTTGTAGGTAACAGAGGAAGAGACTGCCCATACAAAATATGGAGGAGGACACTACAAAAATGTGAAATTTCAGGACCCTTAAAAGACGCCCATTTCTCCCGTCTATATCGAAAGATATATGAGGCCGGAGACAGGAAAATACAAGACACGGCATAGATCAAAATGTAGAATATACCAACAAGAGATGGTTATTTGTTTATTTTTCTCTTCTTTATTGTGTGCATACATAAAAAAAGTAAAACATTTGTGACAAAGTGAAAGTTAAAGGATATAATGTTATACTGGCATGTGCGAAACTTCTAAACACTTTGAAAAGAAATTTTGTTTCGTACAAAATGTCTCTCATGTTTACATTATTTTGCGTGCATATAACTTTTTTCCTTGCACTTCTGTCCGCCTGTTGGTTCTATTTTTGTTAACTATCTCGTCATATATGACAAAACAAAAAGAAAACTCACGCTTCAGGAAAAAGACAAATTAAAAAACAATATTCACAATATCTATCTATCTATCTATCTATCTATCTATCTATCTATCTATCTATCTATCTATCTATCTATCTATCTATCTATCTATCTATCTATCTATCTATCTATCTATCTATCTATCTATCTATCTATCTATCCAGTGACTGTTAGTCAAAGTAAACTTAATGAGAACGTTAAAGCCAACGTCTCCGCCATCGTTACCAACCACAGTGGACTCGGCTGGCCAGAAAAAGGACTAACATAAACAAAGTTGAGTTAGTGACTCTTTAGCAGAAGAGCAAAACACAAGCAACAGATTTGACGTGCTAGAGCACAGCCCCGTACCAAACACTCAGAGGAAAGACAGAACGGATCAATCAGACCAGTTAGACAACACTCCCTCCCCCCACCCAGCAACCACGCTCCCACCAATCTCAACAAGAACAACGTGAGCAAGAAAATCATAATCTCAAAATCAAGGAAACTACAACACGTTTACTAAGTGAAGGTTATTTACTAAAGAGCGTATATGGCGACAGGATGTCCTTATGAGACGAAGACATTGTCTCAGCAGCTCTATTACCGGGAGCTGGTGGTAAGAAAATAGCGCAAATACTAAGAACCTTTATCCAAGATCAGGGCGTGAGGTAAATCTCCATACATGGTGGCATAAATGACAGCATGACTGACCAGATCCTAAGACGTTCTGGCATGCTGGCTTTGGCTTTCAAGGAAAAGTATCAATGTGCAGCCATCTTTATATCTTCTATCATTCATCCTACGCCTGCCCTGGAGGCCGCTTGGTGGACATCAGTAACAAGGCACTTCAATCATTTTGTCGTGGTAACAAATCAGTAACAAGGCATTCAATTATTTTGTCTTGGTAACAAATCAGTGACAAGGCACTTCCATCATTTTGTCGTGGTAACAAATCAGTAACAAGGCACTTCAATTATTTTGTCTTGGTAACAAATCATTGACAAGGCACTTCAATCGTTTTGTCGTGGTAACAAATCAGTAGCAAGGCACTTCAATTATTTTGTCGTAGTAACAAATCAGTAACAAGGCACTTCAATCATTTTGTCGTGGTAATAAATCAGTTACAAGGCACTTCAATCATTGTGTCGTGGTAACACTATCGTTTTTATAAACAACACAGCATTTGTTATCTCAGCCTCTAGTGCCCCAAATAAACGGCTGTACAGGGACCACATACAAACATCAAAACTTGGAGGCAGCATCCTGGCAAGAAATTAAATTCACAGAACGTACACAACAGAAAGACGCAGTGCATTTAGATGGTCACAGTCAGCCTAAACAAATAACCAAATGGTCTCTTAAAACCAGCTCTGCTCATAGTACCACAACACAAAGATCTCCTAAAACACAGCACCGGACACTCCACAGCAAATGCCCACCTCATCGACCACCGAGTATGACACGATGTTTCCACTCCTACCCTCACATCAGCCTCAGACTGTCAGAAGAGCTGATACGAGCGTCGACAACGTCGGGGTTCTTCTGCAGTCGCCCGTTACTACAACACTGGAAGACTTCAGCATGCGCAATTCACAAACAAGACACATGCAACATCCTCAGAGGAACCTAGAGGTGCAGTATTTCTTTGCAGTTTAGCCCTGCAGCCATAGGTCATGCGTATATGTTATCTGTACACAATGCACATGGGATGATGCCTTACAGACACCACACGTCATAGCGTGCCTATATCATGGTGATCCATCACAAAATGAAACCTTACAGACACCACATGTCGTAGACTGCCTATACCATCGTGATCCATCACAAACTGAAACCTTCTACCCACAATGCCAAGAAAGAATTGTTATTCCGCAGGACATGGTAGTGACTAATCATGTTTTGTAAAGCTTATTTAGAATAATAGCGTTATATTGTTGTATTTTATGAGTTGTTCTCCTTTCTTTTACTTTTTTGTCTATTTTTTGTAAAGCTTATTTAGAATAATAGCGTTATATTGTTGTATTTTATGAGTTGTTCTCCTTTCTTTTACTTTTTTGTCTATTTTTTTTAAGTTTCATTTTAGATTTTTGGGGTTTCTAAGGCGTAGTTATCTGTGTTTGAGAACTGAATACTTAGTTGTTTCATCTCTTAGAGAAATCTCGTGATTCCTTGGTTTTCTTCATTGTTGATTGTTTGATTCCTGCTGTGTAATTATAGTCATTGTTATAATCGTACCATACTTTTTGCTTAGTTGTAGAAAATGGCCCAGATAGTTCATACGTGACTACAAAATGATGGCCTCAGAATTAGTCATCTAAATATGTATCATCTGTTAGGAAAAAATTCCTAGGATAATGAACATTGTCAGTCACTTTCATATCTTTGGGTATTCAGAAAGTGGTCTAAATATAGGTATAAATGATGAGGACATTAGGATAGACGGTTATAATATAAAATATACTTCATATTATGCTTCATTATATACTTATAATATACTTCGACGTGACCCCACTAGGAAGCTGGAAACAGGATTAGTTATATACATTTGCACTGTCGTGTACTCTTTCCGAAGAGCAGACCTTGAGACGGGATTAGATATATACGTTACCATTGCCGTGTATTCTTGTCGTAGAACACATATAGAAATACCAGATACGTCGTATTGTAAGCATAGTCAGCCTTCCAGTGTGGAGTCCAATCTTTATTGCGTTTCTGTATCGTAATCCAAATGCAACGGCATCGTGGTATGATCACCTTACAATTATGATGAATTATGTTTTGTCATTTAAATTAAAAGATATAATTGTTATTGGGGATTTTAATATTGATAACATACACATAGATGCTAAAGGTAAAGGTAAAGGTCCTGTCATGCCTTAGAGGCACATAGGGATATGATGTTAGTGCCCATATTTCCTTGATCTGTCAGCACACTAGAGGGTGATACGGTCAGTACCACGCCTGGCTGCCTTTCCTTCCCCAACTCCAGAAGAAGTCGGGTACCCATTTCTACAGCTGGGTGACTGGAGTGCCTCTGGCAGGATTCGAACCCCCCCTCCCCCCCCCCCCCCCCGACCTTCGCCATGAGAGACTAGCAGGTGAAATAATATTATTTTATCGTGGAATGTATCCTATATTGTCACAAAACCCAACAGAGTAACTGAAACATCATTCACACTAACTGATAACATGTTTCTAGCTCATCCAGCAAACATTATGGAATGTAAAGTCAGTCACATATCACCGAGTGGTAAATAAAGGCCAATTTCCTTTCTGTCAAATGTATCAAAACCCCTAGGAAAAAAAACATATGACTTTGACTTTTTCTGATCCCCATGTTTACGAGCTTTCATTCTTTTTCCCTTGTGCCAGATAATGGAAGGTACACATCCTCTTCATATGTTCTACATCTCCATACAGAGTGTTGGTGAGTTGGGAATTTGGTGGTATCAGTTCCTTCCGAATACCCTTCAATGTACTGCAGTTTAAGGAGGTGATGCTTGACAGTTTCTTCTTCTTGTCTGTTGCAGTGCATGCAGTATGGCGTGTGGTCAGCGGTCACTCTATGTAAGTGCTTATTGAGGATGATGTGACCTGTTCGCTCCTGGAGAGTGTGGTTTGCTCTTTACGATATAAGCTGCTGATGTAGTCTCCAGGGTTAAGCTTTGGCAGGTGTGTATATAGGGAACTTCCCGTTGGATTACTGGCCCAGCTGTCCATCCACTGCTGCTTGCAGTTGTTGTGTATAATATGTTTAGCTGTTCTCATGTTGGTGGAGGTGTGAGGCTGTGACATGGTGGCTCCATTCTTTGCCAGTCTGTCAGCACGTTCATTTCCTCTGATATCTATGTGCCCTGATATCCACTGTAGGGTGGTCTTGATGTCATAGGAGGCAAGTTGATTTATTGCACTGAGTACTTTGTAATGTGATCAGCTGTTGGTATCCAATTTTCAAGGACCTAGAGAGCAGACAGGGAGTCTCAGAAAATAGCAAGGTTTTTTTTGGGGTGAGAGGCACTGCGTTTGTATTTGGTGGTGGTGGCTGCCAGATCTGCTAATGTTGCCTGCATCTCAGCATCATAACTGGAGCAGCAAGATCCACAGGGAGCAGAAATGCGGCTTGTTGTCTTGTCTGGAAACATTACTAGTACCCCATACCCGGTCTTCAATGACTTGAAATTAACAAGGAAAAATCAAACATAATGAAACTTCTCACTAATCAGGAAAATATATATATATACGTAGAAGGAACAGTTGTTGAAGAAGTAAATCAAGTTGCATGCCTTGACAGTTTCATAGATCAGTATGATGACACCAGAACGGAAGTCAGAATTGAAAAAAAAAAAGCACTCTTCTTCAAGAATCTAGAGAACAGATCAGATTGAAAAGCTGTAAGCACAAAAATCAAGTTAACATTATTCAGTTCAAATGTAATATTCAACCTCATTTATACATGTCAACTCTGGAAAACAACTAAAGAAACTGACAAAAAATTAGACGCTTTTGAAAATAAATGTGTAAGTAAATAATTGTATAACGTGGAACGAATTTAAGAACAGTGCAGAGATAATAAGAATGATAAGCACACAACATCCTGTTTCATGTGCAAATCAGAAAAAAATAGATACACATATATCGGTCAAGTGATAAGTAGAACTAGTTAGAGAATCCCAAAACAAGCTATCAAGTTAAACACAACAGGCTAGAAAAAAAGAGATCAACCATGTGAAACTCTAAAGAGGACATTATTAAGACAATCCAGTTCAAAGAGCTTAACATCCCTTGAATAGGTTGAAAAGCCTATTGAAAACAGGAAGACATGGTTAACTAACATGCGAGAATTTTGTGACTTTTAGAGCCACTCAATACGGAATAAGGATCTAAGAAGTAAAATTCTGTTCTGTTTTCTGCTATTTATCTATCTATCTATCTATCTATCTATCTATCTATCTATCTATCTATCTATCTATCTATCTATCTATCTATCTATCTATCTATCTATCTATCTATGAAGGCTTACCGACGTCAAGTTCTTTTCAAAGACAATAATGAAAAAATCGTTATAATTATCTATCTATCTATCTATATCTATCTATCTATCTATCTATCTATCTATCTATCTATCTATCTATCTATCTATCTATCTATCTATCTATCTGTCTATCTATATGTCTATCTATCTATCTATCTATCTATCTATCTATCTATCTATCTATCTATCTATCTATCTATTCATCATCTGTCTAATGAAATCTTACCTCTTCCAGTATCTTTCCACAGAAGAAATTGCAAAAACGTGATCATTATCTATCTATCTATCTATCTATCTATCTATCTATCTATCTATCTATCTATCTATCTATCTATCTATCTATCTATCTATCTATCTATCTATCTATCTATCTATCTATCTATCTTTCTATCTATCTGTATGTCTGACCGTCAGTCCGTCCATCAGTCCGTCTGTCTATCTATCTATCGTTGTCGGCTTGTATGTCATTCTGAATACGAGTCTGTCATCTATTCTATTTTTCATAAATTAACTTTATTTATTTATTTATAACTTTTCTATTTTCTATATTTCAATGTCCAAGCACAGAAATACTGTATTTAAACAAATATTTACGAACTTGTGGAGAGAAAAAGATAAATAATTATATTTCTATATATGTATGTATGTATGTATGTATGTATGTAAGTGTATATGTATGTATGTAAGTATATATGTATGTAATATGTATGTATGTATATAAGTGTATGTATGTATGCATGCATGTATGTATATATGTATGTATGTATGTATGTATGTATGTATGTATGCATGTATGTATGTGTTTATATATATATATATGTATTTCTGCGTTTGGTGTGTTTTTCTATCTGCATAACTATCTATCTAGTTTTATTCATTTAAGTCTTTCTTTTATGTCTTTATAATTTTGCATATATTATGTGTTTAAACCCAGTATATTTTATTACAAAATGACTTACTATCTGTGTAAGCATAAAATTTTGATTTGTGATCTATCTATCTATCTATCTATCTATCTATCTATCTATCTATCTATCTATCTATCTATCTATCTATCTATCTATCTATCTATCTATCTATCTATTTATCTATCTATCTATCTATCTATCTATCTGTCTGTCTGTCTGTCTGTCTATCTATCTATCTATCTATCTATCTATCTATCTATCTATCTATCTATCTGTCTATCTATCTGTCTGCCTTCCTGCCTGCCTGCCTGCCTTCCTGTCTGTCTGTCTGTCTGTCTGTCTGTCTGTCTGTCTATTTTTCTATCTATCTATCTATTATCCTGTCTGTCTATATTCTTGGAGGTATTTTTTCCAGCTATGTTTCACTTGATTTACATGTTATTTCAATGACCCGGAGGATGATATTTCAATTGGAAAACTTCTGAAGTTCGTGTGCTTCTAGCGGAATAAGAATCTCTTCGAAATATGTGAATGTGTGAACATATTCAGAACGTTCCTGTAAGACATTCTTTTTCAGTGTTCATACTGGACTCAACTTTTTTCCAGTAAGTGGCGTGGTCAGCCCAGTGTATTTACAGCCAAAATGTGTTTTCTGTTTAATCCGGACATTACGCAGCTATGATAGAATGCGGGACAGAAGGTGCGGGCTGTGAGGTGACCAACAAGCCCAGCCCTCGGTCCCCGGTCCAGCACCACGTGGGAACAAAGCTGAAGAAATGCGATAACCCGCCGGGATTAACGATAAACTATTCACCGAGGGAGAGTGTGTAGTTGTTACTTTTCACAACACGCTGCAGTACGAATCCCTTAGGCAAGCCCTCAGAAAGCGCTATCAAACAGAAAGAGAGGATATGTAGGACAAGCAAGGCGTTAATGTTGAGGACATCATAAAACACCAGTCCTTACAATACATCTTTACCACACGAAGAACAATGTGATGTTGCAAGGTGACGCTGAAACCATTGAACCCTGGCTGAGGAAGCAGATTATGGAACTAGAAGAGGTAAGCACAAACACGGTCAAAGAGCTGATACTCAGCCAGTTACCATAACTCTCTCAAGCAGACAAACCAGATGAACTAAATGTAACAATCACAAACATGGCTGGAAGTTTCCCATTTCCTACAGAGAAGAATATAAATATTATCACTGATATAGAGGATGGCGGTCAAGCCATGAAAATTGAAGAGTATGTATCAGAAAACGCTTCTAGTGTCCCATGCATCCAAGGCGCTACAGCCTTCAGCAACCACGAACAAGTACCTCCACTTATTACAGGAGAGCCTACAAGAGAACCATTACCTCCACGTATTACAGAAAAGCCTACTAGAGAAGCAGTACCTCCACTTATTACAGGAGAGTCTACTAGAGCACCACTATCTCCACTTATTGCAGGAGAGGCTACTAGAGAACCAGTACCTCCACCTATTACAGGAGAGCCTACAAGAGAACCAGTACCTCCACTTATTGCAGGATAACGTATTAGAGAAAAGTACCTCCACTTATTACAGGAGAGCCTACTAGAGAACAAGGAACAACTTTCATAGAGAAGCGTCCACCGTCTCCAGACAATCATACCAATCAACAATACTACCCCGCCTGGTGATATATTAACATCACAGTACGATGTTCCTAAAATCAGTGACACGAGCAGTTTCCATCAAGCTGCTGAGACAGATATATAACCGGTTACTTGTTGCTGTGGCCACGGCTTTGTAGATGCCTCTGTGACCACGGCTTGGTAGATGTCCCTGTGACCACGGCTTGGTAGGTGTCCCTGTGACCACGGCTTGGTAGATGTCCCTGTGACCACGGCTTGGTAGATGTCCCTGTGACCACGGCTTGGTAGACACAGTTAAAGGTCTACTGAAAACCCTCATCAGAGACATGATTGTTTAACTGATAAAATCAATCAATCCAGAGATCAGTCGTATCAGAGAAGAAGGTCAGCATCTGAGAGAAGAAAGCACATAATAAAACACATAACTGACACTGATGATTGAATCCCTGAACAATGGAACAAATGGTGGTAATAGAACACTACATAAGACTATCCAGATAGGAACTTGTAGTCATTAAGCGACTTCTAGTCAAAGTAAAAAGTACAATGTGAAACTGACGGCTCAGCCATCGTCTCCAGCAAAACCAGACAAGCTTGATCAAAAACAAGACCAGTAAAAGCAGAGTGGAGTCAGTGACTCTTTACCAGAAGAGCAAATCACGTCCACATTAGTAAAAGATCTGACGTGCTACAGCAGAGCCCTGTACCTAATATTCAACAGAAAGACAGGACCCAACAATCAGATCATTTAAACAACACATCCAACCAGCAATCACCCTCCCATCAAGATCAGCAAAGACAACCTACGCAGCCAAATCGTAATCCCAAAGTCGTGGAAAATACAAAACATTGGAAAATTTTGGATCCATTACTAAAGGGCGTATATAGCGACCGGGTGTTCATATGAGAAGAAGACATTGCTTTAGCAGTTGCAGTACCAGGAGCTGGTGGTATGAAAATACCGCAAATACTGAGAAGTTTTATTGAACATCAGGGCGCGACGAAATCTCCATACATTGTGGTATAAATGACGGCATGAATGGCCAGAACCTAAGATGTTCTGATATGCAGACTTTGAATTCCGTCATAAAGGAAAAATACCGTACTGCAGCCATCTTCATATATTCCATCATTCCACCCTGATAGACATCAAGAACAAGGCACTGCATTCATTGTGTTTTTCATAGTAACAACATCGTTTTCATAAACCACACAGCGATTTTTACCTCAGCCTCTGGAGTCCCAAAGAAACGGCAGTACAGGGACCACATACACACGTCAAAACATGGAAGCAGCATCCTGGCTAAAAATGTAAAGTTCACAGAACGTACACTACAGAAAGACGCAGTGCATTTAGATGGTCACAATCAACACTAACATCCAACCAAATCATTTCTTAAAACGAGTTCTACTCCGAGTACCACAAGGGTCTCCAAAACAACACCACCCACCCCTCACAACAAATGCCCACCCCATCAACCACCGACTATGACACAATGTTTCCACCCCTACCCTCACGTCTGCCTCAGACTGTCAGACGAGCTTACACAGGCGTGGACAGAGTCGGGGTTCGCCACAGTTGCCCTCTTCTACAACATTGTAAGACTTCAACATGCACAACTCACATGCAAGACCCATGCAACATCCTCAAAGGAATCTGGAGCTGCAGTATTTGTTGCAGTTTAGTCCTGCAGCATTGAGTCATGCCTATATGTTATCTGTACACAATGTACATGGGACGATGCCCTACAGACACCACGTGTCATAGACTGATGTCAGTATCATCGTGATTCATCATAAGCTGAAGCCTTCAACCAACAGTACCAAGTAAAATCGACGTGACCCTACTAGGAAACTTGAAACAGGATTGGTCGTATATGTTACCACTGCCTTACACTCTTACCGACTCTTACACTCTAACAGACCTTGAGACACGAGATATAGAATGTGCGTGGTTTGAAATCAAACTTCCAAAGTAGAGCCCAATCTTAACTGGGTTTCTGCATCGTAATCCAACGCAACAGCATCGTGGTATGATCACTGTACAAGTATGATGGGGTATAACCTGTCACTGGGGACGCAGACACCCGACAGGTTATCAGCGACTCATAGCCGATATGCCAGCGTCAGGGTTAGCCACCCACAGCTGACCAGGACCCTGTCCCACCTCTCCGTGGTACCCCCCAGTAACAGGCTTAGCCTGGCTAACAGGGCAGAGATCACCATAGTCTCCATGGTGGTGGAGTCTGCTACGGAAGCATTGCACCCCCCCCCCCCCCGCTTTGTAGATGTACTCAGATACGGAAAAAAATACCTGCCATAACCTGGTCCCACGCCGATACGATGCTGTACCTCAACATCTCTGCAGCATCGGCTGCAAAGCACAACAGCTCGCAGTTATAGGGTGTTCGTACAAGCACAGGCAGGCACAATCAATGATTTGTCATTTAAGTTGAAAGATATGATTGTTCTTGGACATTTCGATATTGACTACAGACAATCAAATGCTACATGGAGTGATATTGTTTATCATACACTTATCTCTAAGTGTCATTAAACCTACCATTGTAACTGAAACAACATCCACACTAATAGATCACATATATGTAGCTCATCTAAAAAACATTATAGAATGTAAAGTCCCTCACACTTCATCGAGTGATCAATATCAGGTCTTCTTGATATGGACGCGAAATGGATATAAATCCCTCAAAAATAGACACATCAGCATTAAATTTAGAAGTTTCAAGTTGCAAGCTGCACTTCTAGATCATGTATACCAACAGACTGACCCCGATAAGGCCTTGGAATACTGGATAAACATCTTTCGAAATATATTTAACAAATATGTTCCCATTAAAGAAGTGAGAGTTAAACATCAAGTGAAGTCCCTTTGGATAATACCTGGGGTATTGCATGTCATGGAAGAAAGAGATCAGGCCCACAAAAATAAGGAATTCACTAACTATCTATAATTTAGAAATATAGTTCAATGCTTAATTAGGCAAGAGAAGAAAAAACACTTTCAGAAGCTATTTCAGAAGAAATCGGACAGTAAGACTGTCTGGAAAGCAATTAACATTATTGCAAACGAGAAAACAGTCTGACTTGCGGAGTCATAATCATGTGCCTGCTTGTGCTGAGTTCAGCAATCATTTCAAAGAAGAAGTCAATATCTTAAAGTCTTCACTGCCGAACCCTACTTGTAACTTAAGTAAATTAAACAAATTCACAGGTAATAGATGTTCAGATCTAAAGCAACTAAGTATTCCCTTCATGTCAATTAGTGAATTCAATAATTAACTTGTATCTTTAAATAAACAATATCACAGCAGGCCATGATGAAATTAGCAACATGATATTACACTACTCAGTCGGAGTAATTACAGATACACTAACATACATTTACAGTCAATGCATTGCAACTTGTCATTTCCCCAGGCCTTTAAAAATGCCAAAAATATATCCCCATTTCAAATCTGGTTCACAGAATAATCCCTCAAGCTATAGGCCAATTTCCATTCCATCAACTTTGTCAAAACCCCTTCTAATCGTATATCTTATATCCTTCCTGTGCCATTAAACGTATAATATGGGCTGGCAAGGTAGTTAGCCATTTTTTCCTGTTTTAGGCGAGTCTTTCAAACTCATCAAGGGATTTTATGCTTGTTAATTTGATGAAAACCCCTACAGAAACACATACAAAAGACAACCTTACAACACATGCAAGAAAATGGTTTGATTGTTGACTCTCAATCAGGTTTTAAGCCCAGACAATCCTGCCACACAACTCTCACAAAAATGGCAGAATGTTGGTTATCTAATATAAATGATGATATATTATGTGGTGTTGCTTTTGTTGATTAAAAAAAGCATTGACATGATAGATCGTGTAATCATTGTTAGAAAGCTTGAGGCTTGCAAACTACGCTTAATAAAAAGTGTTACATCTTTTCTTTATAAAAGACAACAGATAGTTTGCCTCAAAAGTCAAGTCCATCTGTGGTTGATAATGGTGTTCCAAAAGGGTCTGTTCTTAGGCCTCTGCTTTTTATTATCTGCATCATTGATCTGGGGCCGGCTAGCGTAGTGGTTAGAGCACTCGTCTAGCAACCAAATGGTCGAGGGTTCGAATCCCCAGCTGAGCGGGATTTTTTTTCCGACCAATACGGCCCCGAGGTCGACCCAGCCTCGTAAAATGGGTACCAGAGAAAATCTGGGAAGTAAAGGCAGCGAGGAAAGGAACTGGTCACCCTACCTCATACGCTGATGACCCAGCATAATGAGGTCTCTAACGCTTCACCCCCTACGGCATTTGCTATGGGACTATCTTTACTTTTTTTTATCATTGATCTTCCACTTCATCTAAAAAAATCGGCTTGTGATCTTTTCCCTGATGACTGCACAGTTACACTAGTGACAACGACTGTTTTAGACTTGAGTCAACTATTCAATTTGAAATAAACAATCCAATTAACTAGAGCAAAAACAACAGAATTCTTCTAAACACCAGCAGAACAAAATCCATGCTCATTACAACAAAACAGAAATTGACAAATTCACCAGCAACAACTCTACAGCTCCATGCTAGAATTTAAAAGATAGAGAATGTTCGATCAATCAAGTGCCATACCGAGTGGCGAAGATGCGGTCATTTCTCTCCACAATTCCCTGTCTTTAGACTTGATTATGAGATCCGCCAGTGGTTTTTGTCCTAGCCACACTGACAGCCCATCCACTGACTTATCTCTGTGTCTTCCTCTGTCTTTCTTCCCTCACTTTTTCCAGTTGCCAGAGTGGGTTCCAATTTTCCTCTTCTCAGAAAATGTCCTATAAATCTCGATTGTCTGCCTCTGATCTTTGTTGTGATTTGCCTTTTCGTTTCAGCCTCTCTTAAGACTTCTTCATTCGTTTTCTCAGCTGTCCATGGTACCTTCAACATCCTCCTTATGAACCACATTTCCACGGCCTTCATTGCTCCCTGTACTCTCTTATTCATGGACCATGTTTCACATCCATAAAACAAAATTGGTTCGATGTAACATTTAAGTACTCGGAATTTTGTTTCCACTGATGCAGATCTGTTGCACAAGATGTTTCTCATTTTCTGGAATGCTGACTTGGCCTGAGCACGTCTGCTTTTCATTTCTTTGTAACTTTTCCCATCAGCTGTTATAATTGTTCCTAAGTACTTAAATCTCTAGTGAGCTTACAGATCAAAGAAAATATGGGCACTAACACCATATCCCTATGTGCCTCTAAGGCATGACAAGATGACCTTTACTGTTACTTTACTTAAATCTATCAAGTTGTTTCATTTGTATGCAGTCGATGGTAATACTACATTTTGGTGGTATTTAAAGAATGTTAGTGAACATAAAACACTAGGTCTCACAACTGACCACCGCATCAGCTGGAATCATCATGTAAGACAATCTAACCAAACTCTTTGCACAAGAAGTTTACCCGTTTGCCAGAATTAAACACTTTATTGACACAGACACTAGGAAAATATACTCATTCATTCATTCATTCATTTGCATGTCCCTTGCGGAACTTTGCCTCCCAAACAGCACTCCTGTAGGCCTCTCGGTTGTGAGCAAGATGGCCTGCTGCTGATGCATCCATTTCCAGATCGTCAACGATGTCTTGCAGCCATCTTCGTTTCGGTCTTCCTCTTTTTCTTTTTCCCATTATGTATCCTTCCAAGACGGTCTTCTCTAAATTATCATGACGTTTAATGTGTCCAAAATATTTAAGTTTTCTCTCTTTAATCCTCTTTACTAGCCAGCCTTCTTCAATACTAAGCTCTTGTAGTATAGATATATTTGTTCTTTTTTGTGTCCACGATATTTGGAGAACTCTTCTGTAGCATTTACATTCAAAGGCATTTATGTGTTTCTCAGCTGGTTTGTTAAGTGTCCAGGTCTCAAAACAGCTACATATACTACATGTTACAAATACAAACACAACTGGACTACTGTTCCACAATCTGGGGTGGCTGTTACATATCAAACATGAAAAGACTTTACTCACTCCAAAAATGAACAGTAAAATTTATAGACAACAAACATGTGGCACATATTGCAAATATGGGCAAATATCTTATCATTCTACCCCTCAAAAAGAGATTTCTATTCAACAAGGCCAAGTTAATTCATAAAATGTTATCACATAATGGTCCACCCTATTTATGGTCATTATTTAAATGTAGCCCAAAACGCAGCCAACGCTTAAGCAACTGTATTTTCCCAAATCCAAGACTTGACATGTGTATACATGTGAATGAATGTGTGTATATGTACATGTGTGGTGTGTTCGTTTATATGTGGTATGTGTGCGAATAAATGCATCGGTATGTATGTGCTTTAAGAACAGTATAGGCATATGAACTATCACAGTCTAAATTAGTTTAAAGTATAACTTGATTGTTGTATCTATTATATTGCTGTTCCAAATATGTGTGAGTTTAAAATGAACGTGAGCACGTAAAAACGGTTTATTAACGTAACTGCATAAAGCAGAACGCGGAGTGTATGGGAAAAAAGGGTTTATTAATTATTTACCTATTCCTTTTTTTTTGTTTTCTTTTCATCCATACGATATTCAATAACAAGTACTGAATATATGTGACTGAATGAAAGTTGTATGATGAAGGGAAGAATTGTAGACCGGAAAACACACCCAATGCTTAACTCTTCGAAAATAAAGACTCTTCGTTCCATCTATCTATCTATCTATCTATCTATCTATCTATCTATCTATCTATCTATCTATCTATCTATCTATCTATCTATCTATCTATCTGTCTGTCTGTCTATCTATCTATCTATCTATCTATCTATCTATCTATCTATCTATCTATCTATCTCTATCTATCTATCTATCTATCTATCTATCTATCTATCTATCTATCTATCTATCTATCTATCTATCTGTCTATCTATCTATCTATCTATCTATCTATCTATCTATCTATCTATCTATCTGTCTGTCTGTCTGTCTCGGTCTGTATACCAATCAGTCTGTTAGTCTGTTATATTGTAGATCATTATGCTTTCAGTCTATTGATAGAATTATTTATCTATTTTTCATAAATTAACTTTCTATTTTGTGTATTTCGAATTTTTGTTAGTATAGTTATGCACCTAATCTTAGGTATAATGTATCTCTTATCAAATAAAAACGTACAATCTTTGTGGACAGAATAATGTAATTTCTCTATAATATAATATATTTATAACTTCAGTAATACTAGATAGATCTATCTATCTATCTATCTATCTATCTATCTATCTATCTATCTATCTATCTATCTATCTATCTATCTATCTATGTCTGTATATGTACCTAGTTTAACAGAAATTAGGAACAAATAGGTCAAGCAAAGACTGCATTTCAAAGAATGAGAAAATTATTAGCTAACACATCTTTATCAATTAATGTTAGAAAACGAGTCCTTAAATGCTGTATTGAACCTATCTTGTTATATGGAAGTGAATCATGGCCACTAGGCAGGTCTGCACAAAAATCATTAGAAGCAGTAGAAATTTGGTTTATTAAAAGAATGTTTCGAATCCCCTGGACAGCAAAAATAACTAATAAAGAATGTATGAGAAGAGCTGGAGAGACAAAAAAAACTTCTCAAAAAGATAAGAGAGAGAGACAATGTACTTTCATAGGATATGTAATGAGAAGAGGGGGCATAGAAAATATTATAACAACAGGAAAAATAGAAGGAAGAAGATCAAGAGGAAGACCAAGATAAATGATACTGGACAGTCTGACGTGATGGTGTAAGAGAAGATCACCAGCTGAATTGATGGTCTGCATGAAGGATCGGGCACTGTGGAGAAGCATAATAGCTAACGACAGTCGGCACAGCACCTGATGATGATGATGATGATGATGAATATCTATCTATCTATCTATCTATCTATCTATCTATCTATCTATCTATCTATCTATCTATCTATCTATATGTCTGTCTGTGTCTGTATATGTACCTAGTTTCCATATTTAACTCCTCTTTTCTATACCTTTAGTATTTATAATTTTTCTATGTTTCTATACCCAAGACTAGATATTTTATATGAGATTTTTAAAAACGTACATCCTTTATAGACATAAAAGTTTTATGTGTTATCTGTCTATCTATCTATCTATCTATCTATCTATCTATCTATCTATCTATCTATTTATCAATTAGTGTACTGTCCCTCATGTGTGGCTCCGTATTCACTACCCAGTCTGCTGTACGTGGTCACATAAGAGGTATAAAATGCCTAAACACAAACATACCAGCATCAAACTGGGACTTTAAAACTTTAACTTGGAATTATTTTTAACTGATCTAAAAACTTCGCCTCTTACGTACGCTTTCCAGTTAACAAATCCAGATGAGGCTATCGAATACTGGGTCGAGATATTTCGAAATATTTTTGACAAGCATGTCCCCATCAAAGAAATGAGAATAAAACACGTAACAAAATCCCCGGGGATAACTCCCGATATAGTGCAACTCATGAGGAAACGGGATGAAGGTCATAAAACCAGAAATTTCAGTAGCTATCGTTCACTTAGGAATAAGGTGCAGTATTTAATTCCGCAGGAAAAGAAAAATTACCTCAGAAATTTAGTGAAAGACAAAACTGATAGTAAGTCTAATTGAAAGCAATTAATACTCTTGTAAATAAAAGAAGTAATCTGACCCACAAACACTTAATGGTGAACATACTTGCACTAACTTCAGTGAACATTTTAGTAAAGAAATTCGTTTTCCAAAATCTTCATTACCGAACTCTAATTGCGACCTGAGCGTCTTGAAAACTTTCAGCGACAGTAAATGTGTAAAGCTAAAACACATTAATATTCCTTTCCTCACAGTCGGTGAGGTTTATAACTACATCCGGTCCTTAAAGAACACTAACTCAGCAGGATGTGATGACATTAGTAACAAGATACTATGCTACGCTGCACACTAACATACTTATACAATTTGTGCATTGACAAACATTATTTCCCTGACGCTTTTAAACTCGCCAAAGTTTTTCCTCTTTTTAAAATCTGGACAGACTAGTGAACTTCAAACTATAGACCCATATCCATTATGTCATCACTATCTGGACCTCTTGAAAAGCATATACAAAAGTTAACACTGCTCCACATGCAAAAAAACAATCTACTAATAGACAGTCAGTAAAGTTTTAGACCAAATTACTCCTGCCACACAGCATTAACTAAAATGACAGAAAGCTGGCTGTCTAATATAAATGATGACAAATTGTGTGGTGCTGTCTTTGTTGATTTCAAGAAAGCCATCGATATGACTGATCATGAAATTATTGCAAAAAAGCTGGAAAGTTATAGATTACATCCTCACCTAACAAAATGTATTACATCTTTTCTCTCAGGTAGAAAACAAGTAGTTTGCTTTTGAAGCAAAATGTCTAGCTCTTCTGTGGTTGATACTGGTATTCCACAAGGCTCCATTCTTAGTCCTTTTCTCTTTGCTAACTATATACACGACTTACCATTACATTTAAGCACTCTTCATGTGATCTTTTTGCTGATGACTGGACTGTTTACAATAGTGACTATGACATCAATAACCTTCAGCAACGCTCCAGAATGATATAAACAGTTTGATTAAATGGAGTAATAAAAATGGTATGTTGATAAACACCAACAAAACAAAGTCCATGCTCATCACTACAAGACAGAAACTGCAGAATGCTACAAAAACTTCACTACAGCTTTGTGCTGGGACTAAGGCAATAGAAAATGATCATGAACATAAAACCCTAGGACTCATCATTGATCAGCATTTAACTTGGAAATCTCACGTACATAACCTAACAAACTTGACTGCACAGAAAGTTTACCAATAAGTCAAAATTAAACACTTTATCGATAAAGACACATAACACATACAAACACACTTAGATTACTGCTCTACAATCTGGGATGGATACTCAGTCTCAAACACAAAAAGGCTCCACTCATTTCGTAAGCGAGCATTAAATCTGATTTGTGACAAACACCCAGTACAGACTGTAAATCAACACAAACAACTCAAAATTCTACCCCTCCAATATAGAATCATTTTTAACAAAGTTAAGTTTGTTCACAGAATTCTGTCGCACAGTGCTCCGCCTTACTTGTGGTCACTGTTCACGTATAACACTAAACATAGCCAGCGTTTAAAGAACTGTCTTCTTTCTAAACTCATGATTGACCTGTACAAGAAAAACCCTGCATACTCTGCTGTACAGCTCTGAAAACCCTCCCCTGCCATTTAAAATCCATTGGTAATACTCCACCCTTAACTCAAACCTGTTTCGTTATTTACTTGCTGTAATTATATGCCTCCATAAAATAACAACTCTCTCAACACATGACTCCTCAACCATCAAGTACTAAAATGACATAGTTCAAAAGTAACTTGTTAGATATTGTTAGAAATTATTTTAATATTTGTTTAAAAAAACATATGTTAGAAGATCTGTATTTACAATGTATTTTTGTTTATGTATATGGCTGTGTGTATGTGTGTGAGAGCGTTTTAATTAGGTTAATTACGTCTTCTCTTTTACTTTGCATGTAATAGTTAATTCTAAAACTCTTTTGATATGTTTTTTTCCTAATTTAATGTATATATTTGTATTAAAGTGAGTGTGTGGGAAGATTGAAAGATGGAGTAATGAAGGGCAGAATGAAAGACGGGCTTGCGTGCCCAATTCTTTAACCTTTAACAATAAAGATTATTCAATCATTCAATCATTCAATCATTTATTCATTCATTCATTCATTCATTCATTCATTCTATCTATCTATCTATCTATCTATCTATCTATCTATCTATCTATCTATCTATCTATCTATCTATCTATCTATCTATCTATCTATCTATCTATCTATTCGCACAAAAAGTATACCAATTAGCTAAAATTAAGCACTTCATAAATCAAGACACTAGGAAGACATACTACATAGCTCATATACAAACACATTTAGACTATTGCTCAACAGTTTGGGATGGTTGCTCAGTGTCAAATACAAAGAGACTTTGCTCTCTCCAAAAACGAGCAGTAAAGCTCATTAGTGACAAAGATCAAGCACAAACAACTAATCATCACAAACGTATCAAAATACTACCCCTTAAGAACAGGTTCCTCTTCAACAAAGCCAAGTTAGTACATCAAATTCTTTCACGGCATGCCCTGCCTTATCTATGGAACCTGTTTAAATTTAGCCCAAAGTGCAGCCAACACTTGAACAACATATGTCTTCCAAAACCTAGACTTGATCTTTACAAGAAAAGCTTTAGTTATTCTGCTGCTCATCTTTGGAATACCCTCCCATCCTATATACAAAATATAAATTATACTCCTTCCTACAACTACAAGCTTTCCCAATATCTATTTGATGTCGACTACATGCCTCCATGAATTATAAAACTTAAAACTTATCTTAAGCTGCTCTTACAAACACGGAATACAATTAATTGTTTTCTGAATAGTCCCGAAAATTTTGTTTAGTAGATAGTCATTTATAATGTATGTAGTTACTTCTGTACTGAGTGAATGTTTAAGAGCGAAACGTAAATGTTATATTTTATTTTATATCTCTCAGCAGCAAGAAGTGTGTTAGCATTAGTGAATTCTTGGAGAGGTCGAAAAGGTACAGTAAGGTCGATGTGTGATTATTAGTCCGTTAGCACATGTGGAAATTCACGTAACGGGAGGAGGAGAGTTCTGGGTAGCAGCAGTCGCGTGACGAAGAAGTGCATGTGCACATGAATTAATTCGTGGAGAGATAGTGGTGTAGATTCGCAGCATTTGGCTGCAATATTCATAAGTGCGGTGGCACACTTGGAGATATATAATATGCAATTTGATGGAGGGAGAGTGAGGCCAGGATAGCCAAGGCACGGTTATCTGGTTCCTTAGTTATGTTAGTATTGCATTATGTTGATATCATGCCTGATTATATCTTATGATATGTGTTGTATGTTCTGTGTAATGTACTGCAACTGTCATTTCTATGATATATGTAGTTTGAGTAATAAAACGTTCATGTATTTTAATGGCTGACTTGATAATATCTATGGTATGTTGTTGTAGATGTTGAGGTACATATAACATGATGCCCAACTGGCATACAGTGTCCTGGGGAGGTGTAACCTGGGTTGTCGAAACGTAGGAGATGTTGGAGCCTAGCAACACAGTACGGTAGTACATTATGACACGGGTTGCGGGTAACATCTGGGTTTTGATTATATCCCTTCCCAGATTCATTCCTTATTCTAACATAAGCACCCGCTAAGTTTACAGTATAGCCATTCCCTTTCTAGATTTAATATACTCATGTACCACCCTCAGCACTCGCACAACACACAAGGATTACTGCTATTATGGCTCTGTGAAAATAAATTATGTTTGACCTAGGACCATGCTAACATCTTAAAAGCAGCCACGGCTGTTCAATCTTTAATAAAAGCTTTGCATGTTTGTCTATGTGAGCTGCTGACGGACCGTGACGCGTTCTTCCTAGTGGTAATCACGAGATTGTGTCCTCGAAGGGCCGGGGGGTTATAGGGAAAAATAGAGACTCAGTGCTTTTACTACAGCATGTCCTTCAGTGCCACGTTAAATTTCAGAGTTAGGAGCCAGACTCTGGGCGTGCCGGTCAGGGAAGGCCAGCGTGACTGGCATATGTTTATGTTGAGCAACAGAAGTTGATGACATGGGAAAACAGTATCATTTCAACAGTATGGCACTTAACGTGCAGTTGTTGAAGGCAGAGAACAGGAGGGAGAAAAGAGGGGGAGGGGGGAGAGAATAACTTTTATTTGGTCACAAAATTATGAGAACCCCTCTACACCAGAAGCGCTTATCGATTGTAAAGAGGACGAAAATCATCTCAAAAATTGTCAGCAGGACCCAATATTTCTAGAGAAATTGTCCTCGGAGAGATTAGAAATGACAAGGACCACGTGCTCCGTGGCCTCTCATTTAAGTAGATTAGTAAACCTCTAATCTTGTTGGTCTGGTCGTCACTAAACCTGGCGGAGCATTCACCGTTAGAGCGACCGAAGTTTGCAGAAAACATCCGCCTGGAAGATTTATTATTAATAAACTTAATAATTAAACTCGTTGGGATCATCAAGTTCTTGTTTTGCAGGTCACCAGTTTCTGACGACTATTTGAAAAATTTGGCGTCTCAGATAAAATCACTTCCAATCTAAACGTAACAACCAGCTGGACTCGCAATTAATCTATGTCAAATGCTAACGGAGAGAGCCACAGAGCTCCCTATAGCAAGTGACCAACAACTTCGCCTCGCTTTCATCGGTGAACTTGGCGCTTTCCTTGCTAAAGACGCTGAGATCGACGACCCTACTGCTTTCCTTGCTAAAGACGATGAGATCGGCGAAAACAGCAAAAGAAATATCAGAGTGTTGTCTCTCTTACCCAGCGTCAGCACAGCTGTCGGGTTGTTGGTCTCGTTTTGGAGACAGCTGGATTTGTGCTGTTATCAACTGGGGTAGGTACTTTTCACAGTATTGTGCTGTCTGCACTAGGAACTGGAACCTTTATTATAGACTGCGTGTACGTCTATTACCTGCAAATGTTTCACTAAAGTAAGAGAACACAGTTTTATAGGATTAGACCTCGAAAAAAATCTCACTTTAGTGAGACGTGAGAGAAAGAAAAATCACAAGAGGATAACTTGGGATTCGAACACGGACTGCGGTGGGACGAGCAACCGTCTACCCACGAGACAACAGCGTATTATCGACTTAGCCAGCTAGTTTCCTATTTAGAAAAAAAAAGAGGTTTCACTAAATCGGCTAAGCATGCTGCTGGGATGAAGGTGGCCAGGACAAACTAAACACTGTTCATTATCATGTGTCTAAGGCGATGCTTGATTCCAAAACCCCCAACGACGAATCTGCTCTTATTATTGATGAAACTGAAC
This sequence comes from Achatina immaculata, assembly GCA_009760885.1. Classification (NCBI taxonomy): domain Eukaryota; kingdom Metazoa; phylum Mollusca; class Gastropoda; order Stylommatophora; family Achatinidae; genus Lissachatina; species Lissachatina immaculata. The sequence continues at coordinate 33,830,401 of CM019721.1, read as the reverse complement.
GATTCCTCTGCAGGATGAGGAATTCTGAAAGAAGGCAGGAGGGACTAAAGAGGTGTCAAAAAATATGTCTGGAACCCTGATGGGAGGAAGCCGGCTAAGAATTTGGAAAATTAATGCCCTCTTTCTAATCTCAAAGTTCTGTTTATGTGGTCAGTAATTGGCACTGTTACGTAACATCGCTCATAAAAAGAAAAAAAATCATTGGCGACTTGCAGGTCTGAACACATTTTGTGTCAGCGAAGAAATAAAAGTGCCGCGTCAGTGGTCGATAAAAAATAGAGTTACTCTGCGTCAGGGAGAATGTGCCAGGACTTGCTTGACCTTTTGTAGAAGCTAACTATAGGGTCGGGGTCTATGGGTAAGTGGTTCAGAAATACGCATGATCTATCTATCTATCTATCTATCTATCTATCTATCTATCTATCTATCTATCTATCTATCTATCTATCTATCTATCTATCTATCTATCTATCTATCTATAAAGCAGTTAACATTCTTGCAGACAAAAGAAGACAATAAGACTTGTAAAGTTATAACCATGTGCCCATTCGTGTAGATTTCAGCAATCACTTCAGTGAAAAAGCCAATATCTTAAAATCTTCATTCCTACTTGTATATATATATATATATATATATATATATATATATATATATATATATATATATATATATACGGGTGTGTATGTGTGTGTTTGTCTGTCTGTCTGTTGTATGGTTTTCTGCTTATATGAAATAGCTTAGCGGAAAACGTTTCTCAAAATATCTTGAGACATAAAAAACTTCACATCCCTATCTTATATTAGCGAAGCAGAATAAGTACGAGAACGCTGAATCTAGAAATCAGAACCGATTGGTCGAAACGAACTTTCGCGCAGGAGATCTCATGATTTACTGTCACGGACAAAAGTTCGCATCTCATTCATTTGCATGACCCTTGTGAAACTTTGCATCCCTAACAGTACTCCTGTGGGCCTCTCTGTTGTGAGCAAGATGGCCTTCTGCTGATGCATCCATTTGCAGATCATCAACGATATCTTGCAGCCATCTTCGCCGTGATCTTGCTCTGTTTCTTTTTCCCATTATGTACCATTCCAAGACGGTTTTATCTAGATTATCATGACGTTTAATGTGTCCAAAATATTTAAGTTTTCTTTGTTCAGTCCTCTGTACTAGTCACCATTCTACAATATTATGTTATTTTAGTATGGATATATTTATTATTTTTTGTGTCCATGATATTTGAAGAACTCTTCTATAGCATTTACATTCGAAGGCATTTATGTGTTTCTCAGCTGTTTTATTAAGTGCCCAGGTCTCACAGGCATATGTTGCGATGGGAAATATGCATGCCCTTAAAAATACTATTTGTGTAGTTCTATCTGTTTCTCTCCACATATTTTTTTACTGTTTTACACTCTGAAGAGCAATAGATGCCCCCCTTTTAATTTCTCGCTCTGTATCTCTATTATTAGTTAATAGTGATCCAATATATTCACAAGTCTCCTCTTCTTCCAGTTTTTCCTCAGTGATACATATTTCAGCTGCCTTATTTGTTTTGTCATTTGCCATAAATATAGTTTTCTTCGTCTTAAGATAGAAGTTTTGCTCTTCGCTGTTCTTATGGACTGACATAATTAGTTTTTCCATTCCTTTTTGTGTTATGAACAGTAATGCTGTGTCATCAGCATATCTAAGTTCTGGTATTTCTTAACCTCCAATTGTTATGGCATCATCATATTCTTTGTCTACATCTTCTCTAACATTCCTCATTATATTTTCAGTATACAAGTTAAATAAGTAGGGTGATAATATGCAACTCTGACGGACCCCTTGTTTTATTTCCAACCAAGTTGTTGTTTCACCATTTATTCTTAATGCTGCTTGTTGATAAGCATTGATGTTAATTGTATCAAATGTGTTGGAAATCACATTTTTAACATTTTTTCCATAGGTTTCTGATGTTGTACACAATCAAATACCTTTGAGTAGTCTTTAAAAGAGAAATATAGATTCACATTAAACTCTCTTCATTTCTCTATAATTAATCTTATATTGAATATGTGATCTATTGGTCCTCTTCCTTGCCTGAAACCAGTTTGGACCATACTGACTTCTATTATTTTCTTACGAAGTCTACCCATTCTGATCTTGATCATAATTCTATTGCCATGACTAATCAGGGCAACAGTTTCTTAGTTTGTGAATAATTTCAGGTTACTCTTTTTTGCCAGTTGTATGAATATAGTTCTTTTCCATTCTTTTTACCAAATTCCTGTGTGCTATATCTTTTTACATAGTGCATGATAAATTGTTGCACATTCCTTTCCTCCTGCTTTAATAAGTTCAGCTGTTATCTCATCACATCCTGGTGATTTACCATTTTTCAGAATATTTATTGCCCATAAAACGTCTTCTGTTGTCGTTTCGGGTTCTTTTCCCCTCAATAACAATACACATTGTTGACTTCTGCTTTCACAGTCGTTTGTTTCATACATTTCTCTGCAATATTCCTTAAATCTTTGTAGAATTTCCTGTCTCTGTGAAGGTATTGCCCATCTTGTCACAAATAACATTTAGCATAGGTGTGAATTTCCTGGTCAATGTCTTAATTTCTTTAAACATTTCTCTATCTCTTTTACACTTCTAATGTCTTTCTATTCTTTCACAACACTCTTGTATGAATTTTTTTTGTCTTTTCTTATATTTCTTCGTACTTCTTTTGTTAACGATTTATATTCCTCTTTGTTGTTGTTTGTCACTTTTCATTGCGTCTTCATTTCTCTGCGTTGTTTTATCAGTTCTAGTGTAACTGCTGTAATCCATCCATTCTTTTTGTTTTATTTACTAGAACCATGTCTCTAGCTGTTGTTATTAAGATATCTCTGGTCTGCATAGCCATTTCATCTGATGTCATCTCCTCCTGTACAGCCATCAGGATTTCGAAACGGTTCTTCACTTCTATATCGTATTAGTTCGCATCTGGACAGAGAATAACTGAATTGAGCTCAATTTTTTATAAATAGGAAACTACGAGGCTTTGGTACGGTAAAGTAAGAGAACAAATTTTGTAGGATTAGACCTCGAAAAAAATCGTAAACAAAGCACTTTAGTGAGAAGTGAGAGAAAGAAAATCACAAGAGAATTACCTGGGATTCGAACACGGACTCCGGTAGAAGTTGATACCTGCTAGAGAGACTGAATCTAAGCTGCGGAATTTCTGTGTCACGACCTCGTTTCCTTCCGGGTGTCACGACCCCTCATGTCTGCTGAGCAGTTACTAAAAGACTATGTCAACAAAACACCTTTTTTGGGGTGATAGTTGGCTAAGTCGATAGTACGCTGTTCTCTGGTGGCTAGACGGTTTTTCGTCCTACCGGAGTCCGTGTTCGAATCCCAGGTAATTCTCTTGTGATTTTTCTTTCTCTCACGTCTCACTAAAGTGCTTTGTCTACGATTTTTTCGAGGTCTAATCCTACAAAATTTGTTCTCTTACTTTACTGAATTGAGCTCAGACCCGCCCCAATTTATCTCCAAGTTCTACTCCTGATGGATGCCAAGCTCCACTAGAAGCTAGAGTTATCCTGCTTTGGGTAGTTCACAGTTACTTATCCTGTGTGTTTTGTTTAGGATGTAATGTTTTGTTTCATGAGAAGATATAGTTTTGTTCTGTTCTGTCTGAGAATAGGCTATAATTAATTGTTATGATTATGTTAGGTACGATACAAACATGTGGACAGTTGTCTCTTGTTTTACATCAAGATTTTCTGGCTAAATTGAGGAAAGGTAAAAGCACAATAGATTCAAATTATTCAATTCAAATTACAATATCCATCCTCACTTATGCATGAGAAAGTTGGAAATTAGAATCTTTTGACAATCAGTGCCTCAGAAAAATAATCAGTTTAAAGTGGAACGAATTCAAGAAAATGCACATATAAGACATATGAGAAAACACAACCTGTCTCATGGATGATCAGAAAAGAAGACGGACATATGTCGGTCACGTGATGAGACGAAACAGTCAGAAAATCCCAAAATAACCTATCAAATGCAATACAACAGTCCGAAAAAAAAGAGGTCGACCACGTGAAACTGAAAAGAAGACATTGTTAAGATATGCCGGTTTAATGGGCATAACATCTCTTGTTGCGGTTGAAAAGCTCTGCGAAAACATGAAAACTTGGCAAATTAACATGCGATTCTTATTTGACGTTCAACGGTACGGGAAGGGTGTAAGATGTTAGAAGAAAAACACAATATAAACCCTGTTGATCCTGGCAGTGAACCATTGTTTGCGATTCTTCAATGATTTATGCTATTATGTGCAAACCTTGTGGTATGAAGTATATACTTAGGAGATCGTTTTCGACAATTTCTTAACGACATTTCTAAGAGGGCTTGGACACCTGTGGCAAAACATTTTTGCCTTAGCAACCACAGGGGAAAACAGGACATTTCTGTTAGTGAGATCCGCTCTTGTTCTGCTGATGTACGATCTCGGGGGCCTAGAACAACACCTTATTTGCCAGACTGGCTATCTCCACCCAGCTGGAATTAACAATGTCTTCAGCTTTCTGTAACTTCTTTAGTTTTGCACTTTTTTCTGCGATTTATACTCTACTTTCTTGTTTCTTTCTCCTTATCTCCCTATCGCCGCCTTCTCTTTTTTATAGCGTCTTGTCCTTATTCACCAGTTTCACATGACCTCCCTGCAGATGTTTATGTTCTTCATTCATTATCTTTCCGCTTCCCCTCTCCCCCGCCACCCCCCACCCCTGCTTCAAAAAACAGCTTACGGGTGTCTATTGACCTTCCCCCTTTCCCCTCCCCAACTTTTTCCCTCCCTTTCTCCGCCTCTTCCTTCCGATTGGCTCTATCTGCTGTCCTTTGTGGGCCGCGTGGTCTCTTTGCCTCGCAAATGGGACAGTTTTATATATTATTATATTCCCTACTTTTGGAGGATGTCACATACATAAGTATTTTTATTTAGTTATACGTTTTGCCTTATGTGTGTATGTAATCCTCAAAAAGACCCACGCCGAAATTTTGGATGTTGTATGTTTTTCATGTATACATTCTCACCTCACTATCATACTTTCTATTCGTTCTTTCTCACTTTTCTCACCTTATTGTTTGCATTTGTAATTCTTGATTAGTTTTTGTTGTGGAGCGCATGGGCATGGGTCAATGTGGGTCTGCTTATAGCTGGGCTAACTCCTTCCCACACTCCCTACACCCCACACCACCACAAATGCCGTCGTCGGTGGGATTTTGCTAGATAGTCCAGAACTGTAAAACCCCAGTTTCTACATCGTCTGTGAAAGTCAAATGCCAATGATATCCACCTTACACTGTGTCTTACACACATGTACAGCACAGGCCACTTTATCGTTGAAACTGCTTCACATACGTTCAAAGTCGCCACGTCAAGAAAGGCGGTCAAGGGGAACATATTTCACTGCCTCGCTATTGTTATGCCAGGCCACTCGTCAGGTAACTCTCAAACCGTCTTACACCCAGGTCAAAGAAGAACAACATCAGCGACCAGACTAGAAGAGGGTCAGACAGCAACTAAGAGGGTCAGACAGCAACTATCTTAAATGCTGACGGCAGTCCCAATCAATCAGTCAATCAAGTGCGGTGCCGCATGGCGTAGGCGATCATTTCTCTCCACAATTCCCCGTCTTAGACTTGATTATGAGATGCGCCGTTGACTTTCTTCCTAGCCACGCTGACAGCCTATCCAGTAACTTCTCTCTCCGTCTTCCTCTGTCTCTTCTTCCCTCAATTTTCCAGTTCCCAAAATGTGTTATAATTTTCCTCTTCTCAGAAAATGTCCTACAAATCTCGCTTGTCTGCCTCTGATTTTTGCTGTAAGTTGTCTTTTAACTCTAGCCTCTCTTAAGACTTCTTCCTTGGTTTTCTTAGCTGTCCATGGTACCTTCAACATCATTCTTATGAATCACATTTTCATGGCCTCCACTTCTCGCTGTATGCTTATTCATGGACCATGCTTTACATCCATAAAACAAATTTGGTTCTATGTAACATTTATACTCGGAATCTTGTTTCCATTAATATAGATCTGTTGCACAAGATGTTTCTCATTTATGTGGAATGCCGACTGCAGTCTCATGTGTTTAAAATACTCCAGCTGTGAAAGAACATCATTAATGCGTCACCGGCATGATATGGGATTGGTCACTGATCAGAGCACCCTAAAACTTTGTAGTCTTGTGTTTAGAGAAAAAGTTTAAGGTATTCTTGTGTGCATTGTTAGTGTACACCAGTAGCAGGCCCAGGGTTTGGATACAATGTTTTCTGTCAGTGCTAAAGTTTATTGTTCAAGGACAGGTTAGAAATGATTCTCTAATGTATTCATGTTTACTATACAATCTCAGCTTATGTATCAAATAGTTTTCATTCTACAAGAGATTACTAATTCTCTGCTAGGACGAATAGAAAAGCACATGAGTGATGGGAGGTCTTGCTCAGGGAATGATACACGAGAGCAGGTATTGTCTACTAGTCTGAGAGTTGGGTTTGCAAATATTGTTTCTTAGGGTGGGAGAATAATTACATGGCGACAAAGTCATCGCCCACACCAGAACTCTATATTCAGATAGAAATATTTATATAATACTGATAGGAACTAGTAGAGAGTAGAGGATTGATGATAATTTCCTACCAAATTGAGACAGAGTGAGCACTGATCGAAATAACCAGATCAGCAATTGACAATACAGAACGTAGTAAGCGTATAGCTAAACCGATAGTCTGTATATCTGTATGTCTGCCTCTGTCTACTAAGTCCACACAGCTACGACCGCCACTTTCTGGCCGTAAATTGTATCTTTTCAATCTGAAAATTGTATTTGTTTAAAATAGAGTACTTTTAAAGGCTTTATGCAAAATAATACACATACCTGGGACACTTCGTAACATCTGGTCAGTGTTGACCATGTCTATGTTAGATGAAACATCGCCATCTTCTTGGAGAACGTTACTTTCTTTTGTAGCAGTAGGGTCACCGTAAGAGAACCCAGTCATCACATAAATGCAAGCCACAAAAAGAAGTTTTCTTGATAGGTTGGACAAAATTCTGGAATTCATTTTTTTTTCTGCTGGAAAATAAAGAAGAAAGAAATAGAAAACCACAGAATGTAACCTTTCCTTGCTGGATGTCACTTGAGTGTTGCTTCCGATGTATCGTTCCCTGCTGGATGTCGCTTTAGTTCTGTTTCCGATTTATCGTTCCCTGCTGGATGTCGCTTTAGTGCTGTTTCCGATTTATCGTTCCCTGCTGCGTTTCTTACAAAAGAAAAAAATTCCAGAATGTTATTGTAAATGTTTAGTGCGCATGTTCAGTGGCCATTTCTGGTCCTTTTGAAGCGTGGGTAGCAACCACTGCGTTTTTCGAAGTTTCTATGGAGTATTTTCAACTTGTGACTTAGGTAGGCATACGGACATGCGCTACGAGCAGGCAAATGTTAATGATTTAGACTTATTAGATGGACTACAGAAGTACTTAGAAGGTTGTTTGAAACATTATTTTTGTATGCAATTCCACATAGCATCAAAATGACTTCGTGTCGTGTGTTACAAGGTGATATGTAACTCGGATGGTAAGTAAAACACAATCATATTTTTTGTTTTTGGTGCAGAACGTATTCTCCTATTTTCACACCAGTTCCTTTTTTTATTAAAAAAACTCTGCATTTGTGGAATCTTCATACATTTACAATTATTTTGAAGTATACTAAGTATAGTTTTAACGTGGAAATACTTTGTTGCATTCACTTTTCCAACTATGCCCTATAAACATCAACGCCCGCGCTTTTAAATTCGCAGAAACGAAACGTCCGAATAAATTTTGCCCGAAGCAAAGAAAGACGGTTAAAATCTAAACGGTAAATCGGAAAATAAAGATGACAGATTAAGTTTCCGCAAAAACATGTGTATACGTCAGCCCAGTGGAGGATATAGAAAATCGAAAAGTCTTGGAAGATGAAATGCACCCTAGCAAAACATTGGCTGAAGTGGAGGAAGAATAATGATAGGACGGTAGAAAGGGATACAACTGGAAAGCATATGTAGCTTACCACATATACCTTCAAATCTCTCGCTGCAGAATCAAACGTATGAGGTCGGTCAGATGTTGAAGACAGATGTATAGAGAGGAGCAGCATTCTTCCACAGATATACTGACCAATCGGACCAGGGCAATATCGAAGATGGTATTTCAGCATGAAACATTGTGGCACAGTCGCCACGATCACTGTAGAATGCAGACTTGATCAGTGATAAGGAAATTTTATAGACCATCAGCGAGTCTAGGGTTAGTCCACCAGGTGATGATGAAGTTCAGTATAGCCACGTGAAGCAAGTGTCAGAAGTTGAAGCTAAGATGATGGACGAGCGTAACAATATTATAAAGTCAGGCGAGATGCCCGAAGAATGGCTAAATAGCTGCCTGCTGCTATTACCTAAACCAATCAAGCAAAACACCGAATTTTTAGGTCACCGGACCATAATCATGCACAATGCTGTTTCCGATTTATCGTTTTCTACTGGATGTCGCTTTAGTGCTGTTTCCGATTTATCGTTTTCTACTGGATGTCGCTTTAGTGCAGCTTCCGATTTATCATTTTCTGCTGGATGTCGCTTTAGTGCAGCTTCCGATTTATCATTTTCTGCTGGATGTCGCTTTAGTGCTGCTTCCAATTTATCGTTCCATGCTGGATGTTGCTTTAGTGCTGCTTGCACTTTATCGTTCCATGCTGGATGTTGCTTTAGTGCCGCTTCCAATTTATCGTTCCCTGCTGGATGTTGCTTTAGTGCTTCATGATTCGTTTCTTAAAAATAAAAGAACAGTCCATAATGTTATTGTAAACGTTTATTCCGCATGTTTAGTGATCATTTCTAGTCCTTTTGAAGCGTATGTAGCAACCGTTTCTATGGAGTATTTTCAACTTTTTGGTGACTTAGGTAGGTATAACATTGACAAGATATGAATAATACTGACAAGTTGTGAACTCTTATTCTTGATGAGTGAAGACAATAGTGTTCTTTGCTATCATATTACTGGAGAAGATGTTCTTTAATCCACACACCACACGTGGAGGTTTCACAAATATTACAGCATATGCTAGTTCAGAGCAAATCCGATGAAATGTTCCTCCATAATTTAATTCTCACAAATAAGTTCAAAATGTATTGCTGATAACATCACTTGAATTGGAACACTTAATCATTTGTTCACAATATCACACTCTATCATATTCTACATGCTGCAAGTTTTCAACTTCAAGATACTATGCACATGATTCGAGGACAATTCTAAACTCTGTACTATATTCCATTTGAAACACGTGGTCAGCTAGTTTCTCGTCTAAAATCACTGTACTCGAAGTTTCACAAGTAGCAAATCTTCATAATTACTTAATCACTTGAAACGCATCTTCAGTCTAGTACTACTTCTGATTCTATAGCGTCTCGTTCTCTTTCTTGTTCTTGTCTGTCTTCTGATTTCTTCTGACGGTCTTCCTCTGCCGTCGCAGTGTACTAACGACCAATGGCAATTTGCCTCTTCTCTGGACTTCTCAGCTTCTCTGATTGTCTAGGCTGATGTTCTTCTCTTGTCTGGACCTGTCTCAATTCACTGACCGTCCTTGTTCCTCCGTCTTCGGGGCTCCGTCCTCTGTCTCCTCTCCTCTATTTCTTCTTCTTTCTTTTTTTTCTTCGTTCTTTCTTCGTCCCTGTCTTACTCTCCTCTCATCTTTTTATCTTCAAATCCAGCTTGATGGATTAACCAATAAGTATTTTGGCTCCGCCCTTCAGAAGTCCACTGGTTCCCATGACCGTTTTGATTGTCCGTCATTCAAGCTGCCCCGTGACTTAACTCTCTTATGTCAATTGTCCAATAGGCCACTACTCTAAATATTTAATTGGTCACCTGGCCAAGCTGGTTACTCCTTCATTTAAAAAACCGTGTGCAACGCGTGTCAGTCTGTGTCAGTTTCGTCTATACAGTTGTTATTTACCTAAGTCATTATCTTATTGTTTGCTGTATAAAATTAAAAAATAATTTTTAAAATTAAAAATAATGATAGGACGGGAGAAAAAGATTGGAAAGCATATGTAGCTTACCACATATACCTTCAAATCTCTCGCTGCAGAACCAAAAGGATGAGGTCGGTCAGATGTTGAAGACAGATGTATAGAAAGAGCAGCATTCTTCCACAGATATACTGACCAATCGGACCAGGGCAATATCGAAGATGGCATTTCAGCATGAAACATTGTAGCACGGTCGCCACGATCACTGTAGAATGCAGACTTGATCAGTGATAAGGAAATTTTATAGACCATCAGCGAGTCTAGGGTTAGTCCACCAGGTCCTGATGAAGTTCAGTATAGCCACGTGAAGCAAGTGTCAGAAGTTGAAGCTAAGATGATGGACGAGCGTAACAATATTATAAAGTCAGGCGAGATGCCCGAAGAATGGCTAAATAGCTGCCTGCTGCTATTACCTAAACCAATCAAGCACAACACCGAATTTTTAGGTCACCGGACCATAATCATGCACAACGTTTATGTTAACTGCTGGAGAAGACCAAGGCTAAGAAACTTAGATAGGAAATGAAGAATTGAAGACAGCTTCCAGCCACATTAGGTGACTACCAGCCGGCAGAAACACAACAAGCAACCCATACATACTGCCATATGATGTATGTGAGGAGTTTCAGAGGAAAGAAGAGACGGCAGTTGTTGCACTGGACCTGGAAGATGCCTATAACAAAGATGACTACAGAACAGTTCTGTGCTTTATTACGGACATGGGCACTGACACCTGGACCTTTCGTTTGGTAGGCTGTGCTTGTAAGGAGAACTATGGAACTGTTGTGAATTGTTGTGTCATGTGCGGATACGGGGAGAGGAGATATGATGATAATATTGAGAAGCTGATATACTGGTCAGGAGCACGTGGTTGTCGTTGTCCTGTGGCCAATAAATGTGGTCGTAACTGTGGGGACTTTGTAGACAGAGCAGATAGCAGGATACGGATTGACTTTGTAGACAGAGCAGATAGCAGGATACGGACTGACTTTGTAGACAGAGCAGATAGCAGAACAAAGACTGGATTTGTAGACAGAAAAGATAGCAGGACAAGGACTTACTTTGTAGATAGAGAAGATAGCAGGACAAGAACTTACTTTGTAGATAGAGAAGATAGCAGGACAAGGACTTACTTTGTAGATAGAGAAGATAGCAGGACAAGGACTTTGTAGATAGAGAAGATAGCAGGACAAGGACTGGCGACATGACTTCTTCTAGAAGTTTCAAGGAAAGGGGGGATTTGACACAGTAAGTCGCGTCCGTTTTCAAACCATAGCCAGGGGGATTCAGGTGTGTGACCTTTACGTTCCTTCCTTTTAACATCAATAAACTTGTGTTGTCTGAGTATAAAAACTACACCACTGGCTTTGTTGAGGCTCTCACTGTTTGACGAGTTTTGTTTATGTTGGGAGACTGCCAATTTCAGTTAAGTTGTTGTATCAGTATTATTCTGTGGAGTTGAAAGCCTGGGAGTCTTGTTGGATTTTCTTAGTGTGTAACAGAGAAAACTGGGTTGTCTTATATCACTAACAAGAAGTAATTTATATAATAAAAAAATTGTACTCCACAAGAAGACTAAGCATCCCTTATAATACGGGTCTGGCACGTCAGTATTTACTATTCAGGCCCAGTAGAATACTGATTCAGCTGCGTGTGGAAGATATGTCAGGGCACCATAACAATAATCAAGGAGGAGACTGTAAGAGCCTCATTGAATAGGCTGATCGTGGCAGAATAGCAAAGTGTAAGGGTCATATGCCGGTGTGGGGAAAAAGTAGGTCTCGGGATAGCCTGGGTACGGTTATGGTATAAGTGCCACGCAAGATTAGGTCAGACAGGAAGCCTTACTTGTTTAACTCAGACAGAGCCCTACAATGTGTTAGTGAGAGAGCCTCATTATGTTTTGGTAGACAGAGTTTTCAGTAGTAGCAGTTTTTTTTTTTAGAGGCAGGTTAGGTTAAGATAGAGGATTATTTTTTGAGATAAATGAAGTTGTAGAGGAATTATTTTGTCCATTGGAAACGTTGTAAGGCTGCCTCTTTTGTATAAGTAAAAGTGTATGGTTTTCTCCCATGTGACGTAGAGTTTCTCACGCCGGGAATCGACATTGTAACTGACATTGTATTCTTCTTACCAGCTTCATGGACTACGTTTCTACCCTCATCACATCATCTGCCATCTTTCCCATCAATAAATGTGTACTTGGTATTTTCTTGAAGTTGTAGTTTTGGTTACCTTCCCCGTGGAATGTTGTATGTTGTGGAGTTGATGACTGCAGGTCTCAGTGTGGTACAGTTATTATTGGTGTGTTGCTGTGGTTATGTGGGGAGCATGGTGTTCTTGTGTTGTGTTACGAATAGTTAAGCAAATGATTTATTACAAACTTGGCTCACACTGAAGTCTTTGCAAAGTAGCAACAAGGGTAGAAGCTAATGAAAATAATATCTGTAGGCAGCAGACCAGGACCAAAGAAATGCCAATCCTTAGCACAACTGGAACCCTATTAACATCAAGTAAAGACCAAATGCAAAGATGGGCTGAACACTTCCAAGAAATGCTTAATCGACCACACCCAAAAGAATTCTTAAAACTTGAAACCGACTTATCAGTTCAACAACTAAACGTCAACCTAGATAAAATTACAATGCATGAAATTGAAACAGCAGAGAATGTAATGGCTCACAACAAAGTTGCAGGTGAAGATGAAATAACACCGGAGATGCTAAAAGCAACATAAGACAACTACAGAGATTTGGAAAGAAGAAAAGGTCCTTTCTAAATGGAAAACAGGAATCACTGTTAAAATACCCCCAAAAAAGACAACCTTAGTGACTGTAACAACTGGAGAGGAGTAACCTTATTATCAGTTGTGTCAAAAGTATTTTGCAAGAATATTTTGAATAGACTTAAAGATATAGTGGATACAACAATGAGAGAATAAAAAGTAGAATTTCGAAAAGGGAGAAGCTGTTTTGATCAGATCTGTATTCTCAGAATAATACTTGAAGAACATATTGAAAAGCAGAAATCACTAATACTGAACCTCATAGAAAGGCATTTGATAGCATACACAGAGATTCATTGTGGATAATTTTAAGTCTATATGGAATATCATCTAAAATTGTCAACATCATTAAGGACTTCTATAATGGATATGTTTGTGCAGTCAAAACAGAAGAAAGGATGAGTGAATGTTTCCAGATTGAAATTCATGTGAAACAAGGACATATACTGTTTCTTTTGCTTTTTGGAATTACAATAGACTTCATAATGAAAAAATGCTGCACAGGTAACACAGGTATTGATTAGGTACATGAGACCCAACTAGAAGATATTGCTGATGACATAACTCTTATCAGTAACAATGTGAATTCCATGAAAAAAAAAAAACAGATAGCCTGTCTTCACCGGCTAGAAAAATGGGACTTGAAATTAACAAGGCCAAAACAAAAATAATGAAACTTCCCATTAATCAAAATGGAAAAATACACATAGAAGGGACAGATATTGAAGAAGTCAATCACTTTGCATACCTTAGCAGCTACATAGACCAGGATGGTGACACTAGAAAGAAGTTAGGATCAGAATTGCAAAACCAGCATCAATCTTCAAGAATCTTGAGAACATATGACAATTAAAAATTATAAGCACAAAAACCAAGTTAAGACTATTCAGTTCAAATGTAATATCCACCCTCATTGTGCATGTGAAAGCTGGAAAACAACTAAAAACAATTAGACAAGAAATTAGACTCTTTTGAAACAAATGCCTAAGGAAAATATTCGACATCAAGTGGAACGAATTCAAGAACAATGCAGAGATAAGACAGAGGACTGAACAACAACCAGTCTCATGGGTGATCAGGAAAAGGAGATGGACATATGTTGGTCACTTGATGAGAAGAAATGATCAGAGAATTCCAAAACAAGCTATCAAGTGGAGCACAACAGGCCAAAGAAAAAGAGTCTGACCGCGTGAAACTCTGAAGAGAGGCCACATTAATAGGCATAAAATCCCTTGATGAGATTGAAAGACTGTCGAACTACCTTGTGAGCCCTTTGTGACGTTTAACGGCACGGGACGGATATAAGATATAAGATATAAGAAGGGAGCAGACACACCAACTATCACATTAAGCAGCTCTCTTGTTCAAGTCTTATAGTAAGATAACGATTGTCAAACTGTTTTATGCCTATGGAGGATGATATCAGGTTTAATGACACCAATAAGATCAACAGAATGAACGAATTGAGGGAGGAGAGTGGAAGAAGACGTTTTTTTTCTGAACAAAGTGATTTAGCGTGCATTATCCGCTATATGTGTGTGACTGGCTCCGTCAGTGCCTGGAGTGTGGGGACGCCAGTCCTGTAGTGTGTTGATGTCAGTCTTTGAGTGTAGGGAAGCCAGTCCTGTAGTGTGTTGATGTCAGTCTTTGAGTGTGGGGACGCCAGTCCTGTAATGTGTTGATGTCAGTCTTTGAGTGTGGGGACGCCAGTCCTGTAGTGTGTTGATGTCAGTCTTTGAGTGTGGGGATGCCAGTCCTGTAATGTGTTGATGTCAGTCTTTGAGTGTGTGGACGCCAGTCCTGTAGTGTGTTGATGTCAGTCTTTGAGTGTGGGGACGCCAGTCCTGTAGTGTGTTGATGCCAGTCCTGTATTGTGGGGATGGCAGTCCTGTAATGTGGGGATGCCAGTCCTGTATTGTGGGGATGCCTGTCCTGGAGTGTGCCGATTTCAGTCTTTGAGTGTGGGGATGCCAGTCCTGGAATGTGGGGATGCCAGCTATGGAGTGTGCGGATATCATTTTTTGAGTGTGTGGATGCCAGTCCTGGAGTGTATGGATGCCACTCTTGGAGTGTAGTTATGTCAGTTCTGGAATGTGGGAATGCCAGTTTTTGAGTGTGGGGATATCAATCCTGGAGTGTCGAGCCAGTCTTGAAGTGCGTGGATATTAGTTTGGAGTGTAAGGATGCCAGTCCAGGAGTTTGGGGATGTCAGTCTTGGAGTGTGGGGATGTCAGTCTTGGAGTGTGGGGTTGTAGTCTTGGAGTGTGTGGATATTATTTTGGATTGTGAGGATGCCAGTCCAGGAGTGTGGGGATGTCAGTCTTGGAGTGTGGGGTTGTCAGACTTGGAGTGTGTGGATAGTAATTTGAAGTGTGAGGATACGAGTCCAGGAGTGTGGGGTTGTCAGTCTTGGAGTGTGGGGATGTCAGTCTTGGAGTGTGGGGATGTCAGTCTTGGAGTGTGTGGATATTAGTTTGGAGTGTGGGGATGTCAGTATTGGAGTGTGGGGATATTAGTTTGGAGTATGAGGATGCCGGTCCAGGAGAGTGGGAATGTAAGTCTTGGAGTGTGGGGTTGTCAGTCTTGGAGTGTGGGGATATTAGTTTTGATTGTGGGGATGTCAGTCTTGGAGTGTGGGGATGTCAGTCTTGGAGTGTGGGGATGTCAGTCTTGGAGTGTGGGGATATTAGTTTGGAGTGTGGGGATGTCAGTCTTGGAGTGTGTGGATATTAGTTTGGAGTGTGGGGTTGTCAGTCAATGAGTGTGGGGATGTCAGTCTTGGAATGTGTGGATATTAGTTTGGAGTGTGGGGATGTCAGTCTTGGAGTGTGTGGATATTAGTTTGGAGTGTGGGGTTGTCAGTCTTTGAGTATAGGGATGTCAGTCTTGGAGTGTGAGGATATTAGTTTGGAGTGTGGGGTTGTCAATCTTGGAGTGTAGGGATGTCAGTCTTGGAGTGTGGGGATACCATTCTTTGATAACAGATTAGTTAATACATTTTATGTAGTGAATAAAAAGGCCATATTTTAACGATAAACATTTAAAAAGAATAATGTCACAACAAGTGTGAACTAACTCGCTAAAAAGGTTACATTATCTCCGTGTGTAGAATGTTCTCAGCTTTAGCAACACAGCCTTTACTTACAACATAAACATTGAACATATCAAATAAAAAGTAAAAGAAAGTAGAATAAAGCAACATGTAATTAATAGGCGTCCTATTCAAAACAATATTTCATTGCATTTAAAGTTATAGTTGTATTTACTCCAACGTAATTCATTTCTCCAATGGAATAAAACTTCATGAAATAAAAGCAGGTGCTTCTGTAGCAGAACTATTCTGTGCGTGTGTGTTTGTGCGCATGTGCTGTGAGTGCCTGTTTGTTTTAGTCATTTGATCCTGGATGTTGACTTTGCCTAGGTGTCGCAAAACAGTTTTCTATTAAAAGCTGCCATCCTATCTACTCTTCTAATCAATCGATGGTACCCTTATTTGATATGAACTTATTGCTGTCCTACTGACCAGGTGATATAATAGAGTGGGAGACGACATGAAATGCAAATCTGTTGTAAAAGTAATGAGTAAAATGGCAAAGAATGTGCATAAGATTGAAACTCCGTGAGTACATCTTTTATCTGTAACTATCCTCAAAAAGGAAATAAAATAACAAATGTGACATGAAAGTTTATTTAAATATTTGTATCGATAGTTTCAGTTTTGTTTCATTCATTTATAACTTATAGTTCTTTGATATTCTTCTGCCTCAAGAAATGTCTAAATATTTTCATTTAGTTGTTTGTCTGTGTGTACCTAAGCAAATATTTTGGAGTTGTTTCTCAGAAACACCGGATGTTTATATGTGCCATTATTGCAGCGATTGCTGAGTACAAAAGTCCGCGGATCCCTGCTATTTCAAAATGCAGGCCACAATCTCCATAGACTGGAACATTGACTGTGGTAAGTGTGTGCTTTAAATGCAAAAAAAAAAAAAAAATTGTTTTCAGAAACTATGGGTAACCTTTAATAATCAAACGCTACACTACACTAAAAACACAGTCCAGACTTGGTGAATTTTAAAATGACATTAATTTAGTTAAGAACAAAAATAGGCAACTATTAACATTCGTACTTGTTCTGACAACAAAATCTTCCGGTGGTGTCACTTGTCCCCTCGGGAAATTCAATGGATTCCCCACCCTCTCCCCCCACTAACCACAACATCAGAGAATACTTTACTCTTGTGAAACTATTCATTTTTATTTTATTATAAAATTAGTGCAGTAAAATGCGATTCATAATGCTACGTGAAGTAGCTAACTGCTAAGATAACTGCATTTGTCACAATAAAAACAACAAAATACATTGGCGTAATGGGAAGCCTATCTGATTCACAATAATTCAAAATTCAAAGAGATGGAAAACATATACTATTACCACTTTATCTACCAGTGTCATACAATTTATATTAAAATAAAGAACATCCAAAGAACAAACATTTAAATGACATCAATAAACAAAGAAACCATTAAACTGGAACAAGCAACATTTAAGCTCTCAAAGGACAAGTACGAGTAATTAAAAAAATCTTCATGTTTTTGAGCAATGAAAAAGAAATATTGACAATGAAAACACTGATAACATTGTTTTATATAACGCATACACGTAATAGAATATTTTTGTGAAAGTTATGATATATTTTAATGAATAAGAAAGAAAATATTCTCACCTCACTCAGGTAAGGGTTCGACTCTTGTTTTGTTTGCTTGACTTAAGACACTGAGCTGTTCCCATGTTCCAATTTATCGTAAGACAAACCTGCCACGTTGTAAGCAGTCACCGAGTAGCCACGCCTCCTACAGCTTTTCAGACACATGACTTTCTCTGGGTAAAGCTGGGGCGACCATACCCATCCCAGCGCGTCACAGTTAGCGAATAGTGAAAGTCCTCCAGATATGAATGATCTCTGTGAATTAGGATTTACCTAAATAAGCAGGCACGGACCAACTGGCGGTAGACTCAGAGAGCGAGGTGGGGTAGGAGGTGGCTCTATTACTCCTATAAAGTACCTCAGGTGGTCAGTGAAGGGAATACCAGGCGGGTCAGAGGCGCTTTAAAACCTCCCGCTCCCGCTGCCCTGCGGGTAGGACAGGGAGTCCAAAGGCTAGCGGAGAGTTTGTACACAAACCGGAAGAAGGCAACGGGAAACCACTGTTGTAGCTCCCAAGTATGTTTATTCAGAGTAATAGATTTGTCATGAGCGACGTTAATGGATGTTCCTTTGGAACAGCCTCGTCCGGTAGGGCAGCTCACGAGCCACAAGTGAGGCCAAATCGTCGTCAAGCTACTGATGGCAAAACTAACAAGTTCAAAATAGCAACATGGAATGTTAGAACTTTATTCCAAGCTGGAAAATTTGAAAATGTAAAGAGGGTAATGGAAAGGACTGACGAAGATCAACATACCAGGAATGAGTGAAATTAGATGAAGAGGTGCAGGGAAGATAAACTCTGATAAATATACAATAATATATTCAGGAAGTGAGAAACATGAACGAGGAGTAGGAATAATATTTGACGAAGAAACAGCAAGGACAATTGTAGGATATTTGAACATCTCGGACCGAGTCTTGCTAGCCCAACTGAAAGGACGACCAATAAACATAAATATTATACAAGTGTACGCTCCAACAACTGAAAGCTCTGAAGAAGATGTACAGCTATTTTATAATGGCACAGAGACAGCCCTAATACACACAAAGTCAAATAAAGTTACCATAGTCGTGGGAGATTTTAATGCCAAAGCTGGTAAAGGAAGAACGTCAGACATTGTTGGTGACTATGGACTGGGGGAGAGAAATGACAGAGGTAGTAAATTAATTGAATTGGCAAGAGTACATAGCATGGTTGTAGGAAACACCTGGTTTAAACAACTTCCCCGAAGACCGGCAACGTGGTGCAGCCCAGACATAAAGATTTTAACCAGATAGACACCGTATTAATCAACAAACGATTCCGGAATGCATTACTGACACCAAAAACCATGTCAGGAGCCGCCTGTTTATTATAACAAATAGATACAATGCAATAGTAAAAATAAATACTATAGATGAAATATGGGCAATGGAGATTCTATCCACCAAACTGTTAAGGAGATAATACTATCGAAAAAAGAAGATACTAAAAGTAACTGAATGACAGACGACATCTTAGGCCTGATGGACAAGAGGAGGAAGGATAAAAATAGCCCCAAATCTCTCTCTCTCTCTCTCTCTCTCTCTCTCTCTCTCTCTAAACCTTAAGAGCCAAGGGCACATGGGGTTCCGCAAGGGTTTTCCACAAATGAATGTCCTTTGCCTTTTTTTCTGCTCTTGCCCAGGCGAGCTCTTTATTGCTGAACATCCTTTCTGTTGTTCTTCTCCATGTCTCTTTTCGACTACCCTTACTTATGTACCCCTGTGGTGTCCGTCTTAGCGCTGTTTTTGGTAGTGAGT
Organism: Achatina immaculata; assembly: GCA_009760885.1. NCBI lineage: Eukaryota > Metazoa > Mollusca > Gastropoda > Stylommatophora > Achatinidae > Lissachatina > Lissachatina immaculata. Next base: position 33,811,006 of record CM019721.1, on the reverse strand, counting down.
TGTCCCAAGCATCGTCAGCGTCTTTCCTCAATAATTACCAAGAAAAAAAAAGCAAGATAATAAAGAAATAAGACGAAAATGCAGAGAAAAAAGGAAGCGAAGTTAAGTGAACATCGCAGACAAACAGATGACTCTTATAATAAAGGGAACAAAAACATGCACAAACGAGTTAGTGTACTCACAGCAGCAAAACAAAATATACCACAGGATGACTGAAATCAACAGAAGGTAAAATGTTAATGGGAAAAGAAGACAATGTGGACAGGTGGACAGAGTATATCGGTGAGCTATATGGAGGAGAAAGACCAGCATTAACAGCAGATAGCGAAAACTAAGATGGACCGGCAATACTTGAAGATGAAATCATAGATGCCATCAAACACATGAAGAAAGGAAAAACGACTGGGCCTGATAATATAACAACAGAAGAAATAGGAATCAAAATAATAACCAGGTTAATGAATGACAGTTACAACAGTGGTTATATGCCCATTGACTTGTCTAAGTCCACGTTTATAGTATTATCAAAGACACCAGGTACAAAGGAATGTGATGACCACTGGGCTATCAAACTCTCATATCACATAACGGAGCTGCTTCTAAGAATAATTATGAGAAGAACAAGGAAAAAGATAAAAATGGAAATAGCAGATGAGCAGTTTGGATTTGTTGAAGGAAAGGGAACACACAATGCCATTTATGCTTTACGAACGCTAACAGAAAGAGCTTTAGAAGTACAGAAAGATCTCTACTTATGCTTCATTGATTACACCAAGACATTCGACAAGGTGAAGCATAATGAAATTATTAAAATGCTTGAAGACATCAGTATAGAGGGCAAAGACCTGAGGATTGTAAAACATCTATACTGGCAGCAAGAAACAGCAGTTCAAGTTGAAAATTGAACTGGGAAATATCAACCTATAAAACAAGGGGTGCGACAAAGATGTGTAATATTACCAGACTTTTTTCCTTCTGTACAGCGAGGATATTCAAAGAATGATCATCACAGAAACAAGCATACAAAATAGAGGATAGAATATTAACAACCTTCGGTATGCTTACGGCATAGTACCGATAGCTGAGAACCAACAAGACCTGCAAAATCTCTTGGATAAAGTCGCCAAAGAAAGTGAACAGAAAGGCCTTACTTTGAATATCAAAGAGACGGAGACTATGGTTATTTCAAGAAACAGAATCCACCAACATGCAGTATAAAATTAAATGGAACTGTTCTAAAACAGGTGCATAAATTAAAATACCTTGGAGCAGTAATAACTTCAGATGAGAAATGCAGATCAGAAATTAGGAACAGATAGGCCAAGGATAGATTGCATTTCAGAGAATGAGACACATATTATATAATACATCATTATTAATGAATGTTATAAAACGAGTCATAAAATGCTATGCTGAATATATCTTGTTATATGGAAGTGAATCATGGACAATAGGCAGGTCTGCACAAAAATAATTGGAAGCAGCAGAAATGTGGTTTATTAGAAGACTGTTGCGAATCCCCTGGACAGCAAAAATAACTAATGAAGAATGTATGAGAAGAGCTGGAGAGACAGAAAACCTTGTCAAAAAGATAAGAGAGAGACAATGTACTTTCATAGGATATGCAGTGAGAAGAGGGGCATTGAAAATATTATAACAACAGAAAAAATAGAAGGAAGGAGATCAAGAGGAAGACCAAAAAAAAGTATACTAGACAGTCTGACGGAATGGTGTGAGAGTAGATCACCAACTGAGCTGATGGCCTGCGTGAAGTATCGTGCACTCTGGAGAAGTAAAATAGCCAACACCAGTCGGCACGGCACCTGGTGATGATGATGATAATAACTTTCGATGCCTGCCCTGCTGACTGTCAGTGTAGAAAGATGAAGATCATATATTACCTGAAATGTACTGTTTGTGAATCTGATTGGGTGAAGAAATTTTAGTGGTTCAGTAAGGGAGCTGAAGCTAACTCCACACTGCATTCTACGTAGATCTGTGTAAGTTATTGAAAGTGATGATTTATAGCAAAATTTAAACTATTTACAACTTGACATGTTTCTAGATTTGTTTTTTACATATATGAAGTAACGAGGTTTTCCCAAAGTAAAGTGATAGAGCAGAGTCTTGTCCAAGTTTTACCACATGGGTCTAGAGTTCAGGTGTGAAAATTTGAATAAAAAAATCAGTAGACCAAAACAGGTAATTGCTGCCTACGGCTGTCTCTTTAGTGAAAGGCTAGGGGAGAAAATGGTAGACAGACCAAACAGAAGGAAAAGGGTATCAAACCATGACAGTCATTCTTTTGTCAAATCATGTCTCACAAATCAATGAATAAGAGAAACAGTGTATAAACGGGTGCCTCAGTCGAGCAGTCTCGATCTCTAGGGTCCAGACTGTTAACAAGAATCTGTGCGTTTAAGAAAGAACATTGCAAATCTAGGGACTTGTAACATCCGTACAATGAATACCGACTTGAAAGAATAAAACAGCGTGCAGGAAATGAAGAGATTAAACATCAGCATACCAGGACTGTGTTAGACTAGAAGAAGATACTCAGGAGAAAAGGAGTTGCTAGCTCAGAAAGTTTTCCATTCGGGGGGAAATCTAAGGAAAGGGGTGTAACAACGATCACGAAAAGACAAATTCAGATTTCGAGACTTCATTTAAGAAGAGATAAAAGCACTTTGTGAAAAAAACAAATAGGACATCACAGGCTGTTTAAAAATAAATGAGGGAAAGTTTGTAATGGAAAATAGAGGATATCATTGAGGGAAAGTTTGTGACAGAAAATAGAGGATATCATGGAGGGAAAGTTTGTGACGAAAAATAGAGGATATCACTGAGGGAATGTTTGTGAAGGAAAATTCAAGATATCATGCAGGGAAGATTTGTGACGGAAAATACAGGATATCATTGATGTAAAGTTTTTATCGAAAAAGAGGATATCATGGATGGAAAGATTGTGACTTAAAATAGAGGATGTCATTGAGGGAAAGTTTGTGACCGAAAATACAGGATATCATGGAGGGAAAGTTTTTTACGGAAAAAGAGGATATCATGGATTGAAAGATTGTGACGGAAAATAGAGGATATCATTGAAAGAAAGTTTGTAACGGAAAATAGAGGATATCATTGAGAGAAAGTTTGTAACGGAAAATAGAGGATATCACTGAGTGAAAGTGAAAGCACATAAGCGACCTCTATTATGCTCTTCTGTATAAAGGTGAATTTTAACTAACAGATCCAGCCGAAGCAGCACAAAAATATCACGACTTGCTAGAACATTTGTGAAGTGTACAAATGTGTGCAGACTTTGCTATCTTAAACGGTCTCCGTATACAACACTGGAAATAGTAATATCAACGTTCAGTTAACAATGCTACATTAGGACAATATTTAAAAACATCGGAAAGAAAAAAAAAAGTGTCATCTACGAGAAGAGATGCTTTATAAAGAAAGCATATCAAAGGAGATGGATAAGAAAATACAACACTCGATCTTACATCTTACATCATTCCCGTGCCGTTAAACGTCACTTAGGGATCATATGGTAGTTCCTCGATTTTTCATGTTTTCGAGGATCTTTTCAACCTCATCAAGGGATTGCCTACTAAGTAGACCTCTATTAGCAATATCCTCTTTCACGTGGTCGATATCTTTTTCGTTGGCCTGTTGTGTTTCACTTGATAGCTTGTTTGAAATTCTCGGACTGTTTCTTATCATCTCGTGACCGACATATGTCCATCTTCTTTTTCTTATCGCTCATGAGACAGGTTGTTGTTCGCTCATCTGCCTTATCTCTGCGTTGTTCCTGAATTCGTTTCAATTTTACCGAGTATTTTCCTTATGCATTTGTTTTCAAAAGAGTCTAATTTCTTGTTTATTTTTGTAGTTGTTTTCCAGCTTTCGCATGCATAAATGGATGCGGATATTACATTTGGATTCTAACTTCCTTTCTGGTGTCACCGTCCTGATTTACAGGTTTATTTCCTTTAGTTTTAATTTCCTTGTAAATTTTACCACCTTCTGACCGTCCACAGCGAAATTTATGTAGACAATTTATTCTTCACCATGTCTTTAAAAAAATCCCCTGTGTATTTAATTGGTAATAAAATGTGTGCTTAATGTCTTATACTTATTTAATAAATCTTTGACAAATGAAAGGAAGTCTTTCACAAACAAATGGTACATGCATTAAAAAATACAGTAATGATTTTGCGGCTTAACGAAAAAATAAACGAAAATGTTCGGAGGGGAAATTTTATAACAAACACAATTTATTAAAATTAACAGAAAAAGGCAATCAACATTTCTTGGAATTGACATGAGAAGACTGGTGTTAGAAAACCAACTAATGGCTTTAAACATTCGATAAAGAAAAGAAGGAAGGGTGAACGAAGAAAAATATCTCAGCTGAATAACCAAGTAAATGGAAAGAGAAAAGTGTCTCAGTTGAGTACATGCACCAAAGATCGCACAAGATGGAGAAGTACAATCACCAGCTCTGTCCAGCACGACACATAATGAATGAATTGTACTTTGTTGAAATGAGAAGGTGTTACGTCGTCACTTTGTTGAGATTCAGGGGTGTTACGTCATCACGTTGTTGAAATTCAAGGGTATTACGTCATCACTTTGTTGAAATTCAAGGGTATTACGTCATCACTTTGTTGAAATTCAAGGGTATTACGTCATCACTTCGTTGAAATTCGAGGGTGTTACATTGTTCCTAGAGGACCTTCTACAATCTCTCACTGCAGACATGCTCAATTTTCTGTTAAACAGACAATGCAAACGTGGATAAAATCATAAAAACATATTTAATCTTTCCATATTTAATCTAATCCGAACTCAGTCTAGAACATGATTAATGCAGAGGTATATTGTTTAAGATATTTATAGACTACCTCTATACTAATTTTTTTCTGTGACAATATACTTAACAGAGGATGCGGTAAGAACAGAAACTGGCTTCCATAGCGCAGAATGTGACATTGTCCATGCACTAGTTATAAGTTACGTAACGGTAAAGATGAGCCTATTAGAGATAGAAACAAGCAGCTGGAAAGATGAGTAAAACGCTACTCAAAACTCTACTCAGAGAAGAAACCAGGAACTCTAAGCCTCGAATATTTGGTACCTAAAGATGTTGTACTAGTGGAACTAGATGATTGGCCAGCGGGATAATAGCTCTCTGGTGCTATCAATAGACTTTCAAATGGGAAAACAACATGTCAAGACAACATTCCAGCAGAAGTGAAGAGAATATAAATATCCTTCTTCCATATTCCGGAGAAACAGCTGAGAAACATATAAATGCTGTTGAATGTAAATGCTACAGAAGAATTCATGGACGCAGAAAAGAACAAATACATCAATGCTACACGAACGTAATATTGAAGAAGGCTAGCTAGTTAAAAAGTGGAATAAACAAAGAAAACGTAAATATTTGGACAAATTAAACGCCACGATAATTTAGAGAATACTGTCTTGGAAGGGTACATAGTGGTGAAAAGAGAGTTAATTTATGCAGGTAAACGCTGGAAAACAACTAAAGAAATAGACAACAAATTAGAATCTTTTGAAAACAAATGCCTAATACTCGGCATCAAGTGGTACGAATGCAAGAACAATACAGAGATAAGGCAGATGAGCGAACAACAACCAGTCTCATGGGTGATCAGGAAAAGGAGATGGACATATGTTGGTCACGTGATGAGAAGAAACGATCAGAGAATCCCAAAGCAAGCTATCAAGTGGATCACAACAGGCCGAATAAAAAGAGGCAGACCACGGGAAACTCTAAAGAGGACATTGTTAAGAGAAGCCAAATCAATAGGCAGAAAATCCCTCATGAGGTTGAAAAGCTCGCCGAAAACAGGACAAATTGACGTATTTTCTTGCGAGCCCTATGTCATATTTAACGGCACGGGAAAGATATAAGATATAAGATAAGAAATGTGTGAGGCCAATCAAAATTCATCGGCGAATGGAGGTTCAGTGTGGTCCATTCATGTCTGTCACTGAAGCAAGTTTCTGAGTCGAGGAGGAAAGTTCCGAGAAGATTTCAGCTTCGTATTTGACTCTTCCATCCAGGTCAGGCAAACCATGTACTGGCACCAGAATCAACTAGAGAAATTTAAACACTACAGCCATACACTTTGAGTGTACCAGACTTGTCAGATCTATTCCAGGGTCATTACATTGTTGGTCCATTCAGAAAGATATGGGTGGAAGCACTTTCAGCTCAGAAAAAGAAGTGGAGGGAATGTTGTTGTAGGCAAGATTGTGTACAGAAACAAGAAACACAGAAGTGGAGGGAATACTGTTGTAGCAAGATTATGTACAGAAATAAGTAATACAGATGCACTAATATACATTTACACTCAATGCATTGGACATTTTCCTAAGTCTTTTAAAAATCCCAAAATATGAACCATTTTAAAATCTGGTTCAGAGAAAACTCCCTCAAGCTATAGGCCAATTTCCATTCTATTTTGTCAAAACTTCTAGAAAAACACATACAAAAACAACATTACATCTTATGCAAGAAAATTATTTGATTGTTGACTGCCAGTCAGGTTTAGACCGAAACATTCCTGCCACACAGCCCTCACAAAAATGTTACACTATTGGTTATCTAATATCTTACATCTTACATCCTTCCATGCCGCTAAACCTCATATACAGCCTGGTATCTTGCCAAGATTTCCTGATTTCGGTGAGGCTTTCAACTTCACCACGAGGTTTTATTTTTACTACATCAGCTTCTCTTAACAACGTCCTCTTTATAGCTTGACGCGGTCGTCCTCTTGTTCTTCGACTTTTTGTGTTCCAGTCGATAGCTTGTTTTGGCATTATCTGGTTGTTTCTTCTCAGCACATGGCCGACATATGTCTAGCCTCTTTTTCAGATCGACCATGAGACAGGTTGTTGTTTGCTCATCTGTCTTATCTCTGCATTGTTTTTTTTTTTAATTCGTTCCACTTTATACCGAGTATTTTCCCCAGATATTTGTTTTCAAAAGAGCCTAATTTGTTGTCTATTTCGTTAGTTGTTTTATAGCTTTCACATGCATAAATGAGAGTGAATATTACATTTGAAATGAATAAGCTTATCTTGGTTTTTGTTCTAATTGCTTTAGAGTGCCATACGTTCTCGAGATTCTTGAAGGTCAATGCTGCTTTTGCAATTCGAAGTCTAACTTCCTTTCTGGTGTCACCATCCTGGTCCATGTAGCTGCCGAGATATGCAAATTGGTTTACTTCTTCAAAAGCTGTTCCTTCTATGTATATTTTTCCTTCATGGTTAATGAGAAGTTTCATTATTTTTGCTTTTTCCTTGTTAATTTCAAGTCCTATTTTTACTAGTCATTGAAAACACGGTATCTGTTTTTTTTTTCTTGCATTGATTTTACGTTTTCACTGATACAAGTTATGTCATCTGCAAAATCAAGATCTTACAGTTGGGTCTCATGCACCCAATCAATGCTGGTTTTACCTGTGCAGCATTTTTTTTTTTTTTTCAGTATGAAGCATACGGCAATTCCACAAAGCAAGGGAGATAATATACAGACTTGTTTTACGCTTGTTTCAATCTGGAACCATTCACTCATTCCTTCATCTTTGTTGACTAGATAAACATATCCATCGTAAAGATACATAATGATGCGTTGACATTCCTAGATGGTATTCCATATATTCTTAAAATTCTCTACAGTGAATCACTATACCATCAACATTATATGCTATCAAATGCTTTTTAAGGTCATGAAGCTCAGTATTTATGGTTTTTGCTTTTCGATATGTTCTTCAAGTATTTTTCTTAGAGTAAAGATCTGATCGAGACAACTTCTCTCTTTTCTAATTCTTTTTGTTCTTCTCTCATTGCAGTATCCACTATATCTTTAATTATATTCAGAATAACTTTGCAAATGACTTTTGACACAACTGATTTTAAGTTTACTCTTCCCTGGGTATTGCAATCGCTAAGGCTCCTTTTAGTGGCATTTAGAAGGGACCTTTTCTTTTTTCCAAACTTTATTAAACATTCTCAGTATTTGGATCATGTTGTCACTGTTAATGGCTCTTTTCGAATTTTATTTAATCTTCACCTACATTTTCGTGGTTAACCTTTAGATTCATCGCTGTTTCAATGTCATCCCATGTAATATCATCTAGGTTGATATTTAGCTGCTGGACTAGTAAGTCCGTTTAAAGGTTTAACAATTCTTTTGGGTGTGGTCGATTGAGTATTTTGGAAGTGCTCGCCCCATCTTTGTTTTAGGCCTTTACTTGATGTTAATAAGGTTCCAGTTTTGCTAAAGATTGATCTTTCTTTGAGTGCATTAGTATTTGTTAGCCTCTTGTGTATGTTATTAAAGTTTTGCTGTGTCTTGCTTTTCCTCCTATCTCTGCTTCTTTAGCCATATTGTCCATGTATTCTCTTTTATCCCTTCTAGAGTAATTTATTACCTTATTGTCCAGTTCTTTTTATGTTTGGCTTTTGCCAAATCTTTTCCAAAATGTGTCTTTACATTCAACATGTCTAATTTAGCTGTTCGTCTTTCATGTATGTATTTCCATGTGTTATCTGATATCTATGATTTTCTACATGTTTTTTTTTTTGTTTTTGTTTTTGCTGGTGTGATTATGGCTTATATTATCTCTTATATATAGTAACCTGCAAGGAATATCAATAGGCGGGTACAACCTTAACAACTTAAAATATGCAGACGACACAGTTCTGATTGCTAAAAGTGAAGGGAAGCTACAGGCACTTCTGGACATCGTGGTTCGTGAAAGTAAAAGTAAAGGTCTCAGCCTGAATAAAAAAAAGAAGACTGAACTGATGGGCATCTCAAAGAAAAGAATACCACCAAAATGTAGCATTACCATCGATAGCAAAGAAATGAAAACAGTTGATAGATTCAAGTACTTAGGACCGATTATAACAATCATTCATTCATTCATTCATTTGCATGTTCCTTGCGGAACTTTGCCTCTCAAACAGCACTCCTGTAGGCCTCTTGGTTGTGAGCAAGATGCCCTGCTGCTGACGCATCCATTTGCAGATCATCAACGATGTCTTGCAGCCATCTTCGCCTTGGTCTTCCTCTGTTTTTTTCCCCATTATGTACCCTTCCAAGACGGTCTTCTCTAGATTATCATGACGTTTAATGTGTCCAAAATATTTAATTTATAAATTATAACAATTATAAATTATAACAACTGATGGGAAATGTCACAACGAAATAAAAGGCAGGCGTGCTAAGATCAAATCAGCATTCCAGAAAATGAGACACATCTTGTACAGCAGATACGTATCAATGGAAACAAGATTCCCAGTACTTAAATGTTACATCGAGGCAATTTTGTTTTATGGGTGTGAAACATGGTCTATGAATAAGAGAGAACAGCGAGAAATGCAGGCCATGAATATGTGATGTATAAGAAGAATGTTGAAGGTACCATGCACAGCTAAGAAAACAATGAAGAAGTCTTAAGACAGGCTGTAGTTAAAAAGCAAATTATAGCAAAGACCAGAGGCAGAAAAGCGAGATTACACAGTCAAACTCTAAAGTATTTTAAATTATGGCTTGATTGTGCATTTTTATATACTGTTTTTTCTATAAATTTCTTAGTTTTGAATGAATGTAAGAATGTGAGTTTATGTTATGTAGTTACATAAATCAGAGTGTGAAGTGTATGGACAAAAGATAGTTTAATATTTATTTATATGATCACTTAGTTATGTCTTCATGATTATTATGCTCTATTAATACACGTTGAATAACTGAGACTCCGTGAAAGCTGTATGATGAAGGATATAATGTTAGACGGCCTCCGTGCCCAATTCTCAACCCTTTTAAAATAAAGTGTCTTCGTTCGTTCGTTCATTATCTATCTATCTATCTATCTATCTATCTATCTATCTATCTATCTATCTATCTATCTATCTATCTATCTATCTATCTATCTATCTATCTATCTATCTATCTATCTATCTATCTATCTATCTATCTATCTATCTATCTATCTATCTATCTATCTATCTATATGATTCAGAGTCCACTGTGTCCTGTTCAGAGACGAAAACAGTGACTTATTCTTGTTTGTGTAGCATGTGATAGTGATCATGTGGTGGTGATTGTGACTTCACGTATGTTTTTAATAACGCTTTACTGGTTATACTGTTGGTGATGAGTATGTCTGGTTGCTTCATATGGTCAGACGGTCAGCTTTCATATTGACCGGTATCCCGTAATGATGAATCTGTGATGTGAGTCGATGTACGACAAAGCATCATTAAGGTCTGGTAGTGTGTTGCACTGAAGAGTTTCCATTACCGATCTTGCAGCCGTCAGAAATACTATAGGGCATATATCTATACTGGAGTGTGATAGAACTGCAGCAATATTTACTCTAACTTGTGCATCATTCTTCTTGCAGTATTTTCTTGTGTATATGGAAATCGTGTTTTAGTATTCAGTATTTCATTAAGCCCTTTTATTTTTTATGACATTGTGTGCAGATCTATCTGTATACACACGTATAAAGATGCCACATTGATATTTGTCATCTAGCACACTAAGTGTGGCTGTTGATCTTACAAGACTGACTTGCATCTCACCATTCTACACACCTTTCCCTTCAGTTTCAATAGTTATTTGTGTACAATCTACTTCTTCCCGTCTGCTATGGTACAGATAATCATGAAGCAACTACGGCTGGAAGGTCACGTATCAGCTTATGTATACGCTTGGCCTGGTGAGTGAAGCTGCTTCTTTCTTGAGCTACCTTTGAGCCAATTTATTTAATCTTTCCTTCAGGGGATAGCTTACAGAGCTGTTGAATTTCACTCCCAAGTTCGTGTGTAATAGAAAGATATTCTGTGACAGAATGAGGGTTGTAGTTGTAACCCAGTTATTGTAGTCAAAAGTTGTTGACTACACCTCAGATGATTTTGGCAAGGACGGTGCAAAATATATACCCGTGTTTCCACTCGCGATTTTTCAACCAGGTCTAGGTTGATTTTTGCACGGAGAGAGGACTTATGTTCGAGACGTGGAAGTGATAGGACATACTTTAGTTTCTGTCAGAACTGGTTGGCTTTTATGGTCATGTAAGTTTTTGTACCTGTTTGCCTTTTTAGGACAGTTGTTGTAAAGTTTATTGTGTAGTGTTTGTAGTTGATTGTCTCTTTAGAAAAAAAGTTGCGATTTTTGACTGGGAAGGTTGTGTTAATAGGGGGTTAGTATGCTGTCAACATTCAGTGTGACCGTGTGAGTCTCCAGGCGGGGGTCAATCGTTCTGACAGTGTTTCGTGTGTTTATTGTTGATCGCACCGTTCTTCGTCAGTTTTCAGTCACCACATCCATATGCAACGAGTCATCCACACGTTGGATTTTTTCTGTTAAACTTTTGCTGTACTTGTAAGTACAGATTCCTGTGGCATTTTCCATCCATGTTTAGTGTACCACCTGTTAGTTATCAGAGTCGAGTTGTTTCTTCTGTGACTGGCCACGTTCGTATGCTGAATATGTTCACTCATTCACTCATTTTTATATCCCTTGCGGAACTTTGCCTCCCTAACAGCACCCCTGTAGGCTTCTCGGTTGTGAGCAAGATGGCCTGCTGCTGATGCATCCAATTGCAGATCATCAAAGATGTATTGGTCTTTCCTCTCTTTATTTTTCCCGTTATGTACCCTTCTAAGACGGTTTTCTCTAGATTATCATGACGTTTAATGTGTCCAAAATATTTAAGTTTTCTCTCTTTATTCCTCTTTACTAGCCAGCCTTCTTCAATATTAAATTCTTATAGTATGGATGTATGTGTTATTTTTTTGTGTCCATGATATTTGAAGAACTCTTCTGTAGCATTTACATTCAAAAGCATTTATATGTTTCTCAGTGTTTTGTTAAGTGTCCAGGTCTCTACATTCTTTCAGCGATTGGACTTCAACTATTTTCTGCATTTCTAGGACTGTTGTGGACCTCGTGGCACCTGTGCTAGTCCATAGTGACTGATTTTGTAGCTAGTCTCGACTATGTAGCCTAGCGTTTGATGTTGTGCACCAAGCTGTTGATCCATATTCTAAATGTGGTAGAATACTTTGCTTATTTGTGTTCTTGAAGATTCTTCTATTGGCTCCCCGTGTGATTTCACTCACTTTTCTTAATATGGCTATATTTCTCCTGTCGTTTGCTCCTGCATTGCAGATGTGCCAGTTTTAGGTCAAGAGTCACTCCTAAGTCAGCGGCTTGGTTGTCCATTCATACAGATCTTAACCGGTTTCTGTTTATATGAGGGAGTGAAAAGAGTGATACTTGATTTCTCTGTAGTTCATAAGCAACACTCGATTCCTCAACCAAACAAACACAGACATTGGCACGGAGCTCATTAACCTAACACCCTCTAACATTCACATGAATTCTGCAACCAATCTCCAACACCTGCATGAGGCTCATCAACCTAACACCTTCTAACATTCACATGGAGTTCTGCAAACAAACAATCTTCAACACCTGCATGAGGCTCATCAACCTAACACCTTCTAACATTCACATGGAGTTCTGCAAACAAACAATCTCCAACACCTGCATGAGGCTCATCAACCTAACACCTTCTAACATTCACATGGAGTTCTGCAACCAATCTCCAACACCTGCATGAGGCTCATCAACCTAACACCTTCTAACATTCACATGGAGTTCTGCAAACAATCTCCAACACCTGCATGAGGCTCATCAACCTAACACCTTCTAACATTCACATGGAGTTCTGCAAACAAACAATCTCCAACACCTGCATGAGGCTCATCAACCTAACACCTTCTAACATTCACATGGAGTTCTGCAACCAATCTCCAACACCTGCATGAGGCTCATCAACCTAACACCTTCTAACATTCACATGGAGTTCTGCAAACAATCTCCAACACCTGCATGAGGCTCATCAACCTAACACCTTCTAACATTCACATGGAGTTCTGCAAACAAACAATCTTCAACACCTGCATGAGGCTCATCAACCTAACACCTTTTAACATTCACATGGAGTTCTGCAAACAAACTACGTCTTATTCTTCTTTTTCTCCGTTAACTTCTACCACAAAGACCGCCCCGTGATCCTACTGAATTTACTCCTGTGGTCCTCGATATGTCCCATGGTCCTCCTGTGGTCCCCGAGAGGCCTATACGAGATCCCCGAGAGGACCACAAGAGGTTCAGAGTATTGCGGGGCTTGAGCCTGTATTCTCTCGGTGGGTCGCAGAAGCGAGATTGCGTGACACCGTGGTTTTCGTTGCGCAGTTTAATCCAGAGTTGGACTTTCTCATCGGAAAACCTCGACGAGTTTTGCCTGTGAGACGTGGACACTTAACAAAACAGCTGAGAAACACATAAATGCTTTTGAGTGTAAATGCTACAGACGGGTTCTCCAAATATCGTGGACACAAAAAAGAACAAATATATCTATACTACAAGAACTTAATATTGAAGAAGGCTGGCTAGTAAAGAGGATTAAAAAGAGAAAACTTAAATATTTTGGACACATTAAACGTCATGATAATTTAGAGAAGACCATATTGGAAGGATACATAATGGGAAAAAGAAAAAGAGGAAGACCAAAACGAAGATGGTTGCAAGAAATCGTTGACGATCTGCAAATGGACACAGCAACAGCAGACCATCTTGCTCACAACCGAGAGGCCTACAGGAGTGCTGTTTGGGAGGCAAAGTTCCGCAAGGGACATGCAAATGAATGAATGAATGAATATCCCCGCCAGGTGAGAGTTGGTTGCCCATCCAGTCTAGAGTTGGACTTTCTCACCGAAAACCCTCAGCGTGATTATGATATGCATACATCCCCGTAGGGTTAGAGGTGGTTGCCTATCTAGACTACACTGGTTCAGTGTCTCCGATTTCAGCATCTTGTGGTCGTGGCCGCTACCCTTCCTAGTTGTGACCAGGACGGAGCTTTTGTCTAGGAGGGCGAATCCTCGTCACTAGTAAGTTTCATCCTTGTGTTAAGCCGGATTAGACGTATTATCCAAGTATGGGCGTATTTAGGACGAGACCGACCTCTAGAGCAGAGGTACCGTGAAATGAGTAGTCATCAAGTTTCATCCTTGGGCTAAGCCGGATTAGGTATATTTCACATTTATGGATGTATAATGGACGAGGCTAGTAGAAGTGCTGTGGAATGAGTAGCTCTCGCCACGAGACTATTGGACATACCGATTAAGCTTCACTTTATCCTTCCCATCACCTTTTCACATCGGTGCCGACCGGCAACTCTAATAGTATTTTCGCATTTTCTTCATTGTTCGGGAGGAGTTTCACTCCACGTGCCACAGCCGAAGAATCTCTACAGCAGTGTATTAGTTTAGCCCCTGAGTTAACCCGATTTAGGCAATCTGCCCCAGTATGGGTGTATATAGGACGTGGCCGGCCTCTAGTGCGTAGGTGCCGTCATATAAATAGTCGTGACCTCGAGACTACCGGTTATTTCAATTAATCCTTTCCGTAACTTTTTCCACGACGACGCCGCATGACAACCCTAATCGTATTTTTCTTCATTGTCTGGACTTGACTGTCAGAGGCTATTTGAAACGCACGCCTTGGAGACATTTCATTCCAGTGGAAAGCGATCCCCCACCTCACTTCCAGCTATAACAGTCATTAGAAACAGCAACCAAACAATCTCCAACACGTGCATGAGGCCCATAAGCCTAACAACGTTTAACTTTTACATGAAGTTCAGCAACCGAACAAAGCACCAACATGACTCCTAGGGTATATGAGTTTTTTTTTTTCCTTTTAATTGCCCTCTTCCCGATATTGAAACATGGTCTTCGAAGTGGCACAACCTTGGAGTACATCTAAGCCGTTCAGCTCTTCTGTAACATTTACATTCAAAAGCATTTATATGTTTCTCGGTGTTTTGTTAAGTGTCCAGGTCTCACAGTGATACGTTGCGATGAGAAAAATGCATGCCCTTATAAATATTATTATATATCACAATTAATATTATTTAAATTCAATACGTAAATATCGAAACATCGGAAAATGTCCACTTATCCACAGGAAACAGCTAAATGCAATAGGGCTTTTTTGGGGGGTTAAAGGTAACCAAGAAAGGATACGAGCATAATTCTGAGGACACAAATGAGGGGAAAAAATAAACGCAGCAGGACTCGATACTATAGTATCAGCTAATTAGCTAGAAGGCGTGGGGATGTAACAGCTGCATTTGGTTAACAGCTACGAGTCGACCAAGATAATAATTAAGGATACCAACAGACGTATTAAAGAAGCGAACAAAAAGACGATACTCATCATCATGCAGGTAAGTGGTCAATAAAAAAAAAAACTGTTTGTATAAGGGGATAGAGGTTTCATGGAGAAATTCTTAGAGACATTTTGTCAGTTATCTTAGGCCTCCATGTATAAAGATATCTAGTTTATCTACCCTTTATATCATAGCTATAATGTCTTTGCAATACGCAGGAGGCCTTTAATGAAATTTGAACCTTCCACGTTAAATATACTGGAGATATTATCATCTTAACGTGCTATAAAATTGATGAAGAATTCTTTCTTTTATGTGTGAACTTGTTGACAAAAATGCCCTTCATTTCCCTTCTAATTAACTTTCTTTGTTGTTTTTCATTTACGTATTCATCTCTCAAAAAAGGTGAGTAAAATTATTATTAATTAATTAATTTATTTACTATTCTGTAATGTATAATAAATATATTTATACTACAAATAAACATCGCACACATGTATGAGAAAGCCCATGAGAGCGAAACTGTTAAACAGCGCTTCTAATCATGAGAGAAGTGCCCTCATTCTGAAGGGTTCAACATCTGGCAATGTATGGAGCCGGGTTATCCTCGTGTCTCGACTCCAAGAGATTTCATTGTTGTCACTTTTCTGAACGAACATGCTGAAATTACGAGGCATCGTAATGTGACTCTGTTAGTCTGATAGCGTAATGTGACTCCGTGTGTCTGACAGCCTAATATAACTCTATGTGTCTGATAGCGTATTATCACTCTGTTTTATAACGTAATTTCACTCTGTGTGTCTGATAGCGTAATGTCATTCTATCTGATAGCTTAATGTCACTATGTTTGTCTGATAGCATAATCTGACTCTTTTTGTCTGATACCTTAAGACGAGTTTATTTTTTCTGATAGTGTAATGTGACTCTGTCTGACAACGTAATGTCACTCAATTTGTCTGATAGCATAGTGTCACTCTATGTGGCTGTTAGGATAATGTCACTATGCATAACTATTAGCGTAATGTCACTCTGTTTATCTGATAGTATAATGTCACTCTGTTTATCTGATAGTATAATGTCACTCTGTTTATCTGATAGTATAATGTCATTCTGTTTATCTGATAGTATAATGTCACTCTGTTTATCTGATAGCATAATGTCACTCTGTTTATCTGATAGTATAATGTCACTCTGTGTGCCTGTTTGCATAGTGTCACACCGTGTGTCTGTTAGCGTAATGCCACTCTCTTTTTCTGATACCGTAATGTCACTCTGTCTTATACCATTATGTCACTCTGTCTTATAGCATAATGTCACTCTGTCTTATAGCATAGTGTCACTCTGTCTTATACCACAATGTCACTCTGTCTTATAACATGATGTCACTCTGTCTTATAGCATAATGTCACTCTCTTATTACATAATGTCACTCTGTCATATAGCATAGTGTCATTCTGTCTGCCATCCTCTGCTTGGCAAAGTGACAGATTAACTTTAGAATAGTTCTAAATTAATATTCTTGAATTGTGCCAAATATGTTTCGTTTGACAGAAGGTTTTCACGTCAAATTAAGTTTAGAATAGTTATAACTTAATATTCTTGGCTTTGCCAAGTTGGTTTCGTTAGATAGAGCGTTTTCACGTCATATTAACTTTAGAATAGTTATAACTTAATATTCTTGTATTTGCCAAGTTGGTTTCGTTAGATAGAGCGTTTTCACGTCATATTAACTTTAGAATAGTTATAACTTAATATTCTTGTATTTGCCAAGTTGGTTTCGTTAGATAGAGCGTTTTCACGTCATATTAACTTTAGAATAGTTATAACTTAATATTCTTGGCTTTCTTCCGGGTTTAAGTCTTCATGCAGCTCTTTTCTTCCTGTTTTAAGTCTTCACACAGCTCCGTTCTTCCTGTTTTACGTCTTCATTCAGCTCCTCCCTTCCTGTTTTAAGTCTTCATGCAGGTCCTTTCTTTCTGTTTGAAATCTTCATGCAGCTCCTTTCTTCCTGTTTTAAGTCTTCATACAGCTTCGTTTTTCCTGTTTGAAGTCTTCATGCAGCTCTTTTCTTCCTGTTTTAAGTCTTCATGCAGGTCCTTTCTTCTTGTTTTAAGTCTTCATGCAGCTCTTTTCTTCCAGTTTTAAGTCCGTATGCAGCTCCTTTCTTCTTGTTTTGAGACTTCATGCAGGTCGTTTCTTCCTGTTTTATGTCTTCATGCAGCTGAGTTCTTCCAGTTTTAAGTCTTCATGCAGTTCTTTTCTTCCTGTTTAAGTCTTCATGCAGCTCTTTTCGTCCTCTTTAAAGTCTCCACACAGCTCCGTTCTTCCTGTTTTAAGTCTTCACAAAACTTCGTTCTTCCTGTTTTAAGTCTTCAAAACGTTCCTTTTTCCTGTTTTAAAGTCTTCATGCAGTTCTTTTCCTCCTGTTTTAAGTCTTCATGCAGCTCCTTTCTTCCTATTTTAAGTCTTCATGCAGCTCCTTTCTTCCTGTTTGAGTCTTCATGCAGCTCCTTTCTTCCTGTTTTGAGTCTTCATGCAGCTCCTTTCTTCCTGTTGTAATTCTTCATGCAGCTCCTTTCTTCCTGTTTATAAGTCTTCATGCAGCTCCTTTCTTCTTGTTTTCAGTCTTCATACAGCTCTTTTCTTCCTGTTTTAAGTCTCCACACAGCTCCGTTCTTCCTGTTTTATGTCTTCACAAAACTCAGTTCTTCTTGTTTGAAGTCTCCACACAGCTCCGTTTTTCCTGTTTGAATTCTTCACACAGCTCCGTTTTTCCTGTTTTAATTCTTCAAAACGTTCCTTTCTTCCTGTTTTTAAGTCTTCATGCAGCTCCTTTCTTCCAGTTTTAAGTCTTTATGCAGCTACTTTCTTTTTGTTTTAAGTCTTCATGCAGGTCTTTTCTTCCAGATTTAAGTCTTCATGCAGCTCTTTTCTTCCTGTTTTAAGTCTTCATGCAGCTCCAATCTTCCTGTTTCAAGTCTTCATGCAGCTCCTTTCTTCTTGTTTTAATTTTTCATGCAGCTCCTTTCTTCTCGTTTAAGTCTTCATGTACCTCCTTTCTTCCTGTTTCATGCAGCTCCTTTCTTCTTGTTTTAAGTCTTCATACAGCTCCGTTCTTCCTGTTTTAAGTCTTCACAATACTCCGTTCTTCTTGTTTGAAGTCTCCACACAACTACGTTCTTCCTGTTTTAAGTCTTCACACATCTCCGTTCTTCCTGTTTTAAGTCTTCAAAACGTTCCTTTCTTCCTGTTTTGAAGTCTTCATGCAGCTCTTTTATTCCTGTTTTAAGTCTTTATGCAGCTCCTTACTTCTTGTTTTGAGTCTTCATGCAGGTCTTTTCTTCATGTTTAAATCTTCATGCACCTCCTTTCTTCCCATTTAAATCTTCATACAACTCTTTTCTTCCTGTTTTAAGTCTTCACACAGCTCCTTTCTTCCTGTTTAAGTCTTCATGCAGCTCCTTTCTTCCTGTTTTGAGTCATCATGCAGCTCCTTTCTTCCTGTTGTAATTCTTCATGCAGCTCCTTTCTTCCTTTTTATAAGTCTTCATGCAGCTCCTTTCTTCCTGTTTTAAGTCTTCATGCAGCTCCTTTCTTCTTGTTTTAAGTCTTCATGCAGCTCCTTTCTTCCAGTTTTAAGTCTTCATGCATCTATTTTCTTCCTATTGTGAGTCTTCATTCAGCTCATTTCTTCCTGCTGTAATTCTTCATGCAGCCCATTTCTTCCTGTTTTATGTCTTCACACAGCTCCTTTCTTTCTGTTTTAAATCTTCATGCAGCTCCTTTCTTCCTGTTTTAAGTCTTCATGCAGCTCTGTTCTTCTTGTTTTAAGTCTTCATACAGCTCCTTTCGTCCTGTTTTAAGTCATCACACAACTCTGTTTTTCCTGTTTTATTTCTTCACACAGCTCCATTCTTCCCGTTTTAATTCCTCACACAGCTCCGTTCTTCCTGTTTTAAGTCTTCACACAACTCCTTTCTTCCTGTTTTGAGTCTTCATGCAGCTCTTTTCTTCTTGTTTTATGTCTTCTTGCAGCTCTGTTCTTCCTCTTTTAAATCTTCATGCAGTTCCTTTCTTCCAGTTTTAAGTCTTCATGCAGCTCTGTTCTTCTCGTTTTAAATCTTCATACAGCTCTGTTCTTCCTGTTCTAAGTCTTCACACAGCTCCTTTCTTCCTGTTTTAAGTCTTCAGACAGCTCCGCTCTTCCTGTTTTAAGTCTTCACACAGCTCCGTTCTTCCTGTTTTAAGTCTTCACACAGCTCCGTTCTTCCTGTTTTAAGTCTTCACACAGCTCCGCTCTTCCTGTTTTAAGTCTTCATGCAGCTCTGTTCTTTCTGTTTTAAGTCTTCATGCAGCTCTGTTCTTTCTGTTTTAAGTCTTCATGCAGCTCTGTTCTTTCTGTTTTCAGTCTTCAATTAGCTCTGTTCTTTCTGTTTTAAGTCTTCATTCAGCTCTGTTCTTTCTGTTTTAAGTCTTCATGCAGCTCTGTTCTTTCTGTTTTAAGTCTTCATGCAGCTCTGTTATTACTCTTTTAAGTCTTCACACAGCTCCTTTCTTCCTGCTTTAAACCCCTCTATCCAGTCATAGACGTTTCGTTGAGTACATTATGTTTTATCTTAACTGCTGAGCCAACATTACAACGGGGATTTTTCATCAGCTTCTACTCCTTTTGACCAAAGAAATGTCAACACAGGGCCGTGTTTAATATTGGCGCAGTCCTTTAGCAAACAGTCAACGTCTACTGGACCATCGCTTCAAATAAGGGCTCTTCGCTGTGTGTGTATGTCTGTGTGTTCGAATTACCCATTAGCCATTGTTAATGTGTTGTATTTCGCCACATTCTATCCGTTGTGCTTACTGCGTCTTTTTCTAATTGCGTGCAAATTTTGATTCTCCATTGGAGATATACAGTCCATTATGGTATGCTTCTCTGTGTAATCTGTTAACTAATTCACATTTATACAGCCGCCTTGTATGTATGAGTGTGTGTGTTTTAAGAGGTTCTTGAGGGTAGATTAAAAGTTTGAGCCTTATGGTAACTGGTGAGGAATTCAGCCTTGCAGATCCTGTCTTCGTTATCACGGGAGTATGAAGAAGTAGGGAGCTACATATTTACTGAGGCAGAAGCGTGAAATTAGTGAAGAGGACAATTCATTTATGTTCTTCTTCTTTATATCTACCTTAAATATGTATTTCTTCGATCTAGTCACAGGTCCAGGTTGTGACCGTTTTGTTGACGTGGCGGTTGTTGGAGCAGGCTCAGCTGGAGCCTACTTCGCCTACAGACTCAGAGATGCTGGGCTGGCAGTGGAGTTGTTTGAGTACTCAGATCGAGTCGGCGGGCGCCTTTTCACGACCACTCTGCCAAACATACCAGACCTCAAGCTAGAGCTGGGCGGGATGAGGTACATAGACGGCGAACATCACAGAATTCAGCGATTGGTTCAAGAATTAAGTAAGTTCTAGTATCATTAAGAAGAAATGGATAAATAGAAAGGCAGAAAGATAGATGTAAGTTGATGAAGATGATAACTTGCCACAAGACAGCAGACATACAAACAGAAGCGAACTAACGAATGCACGAAATTTATTTTCAAAGCGTGAATAAATGAATACTCAGGTCCAACAGACATTTTTCATCTCTCAATGTTCATTCAAACTTAATCATTAAATATCAGCACTGTAATATAACCATAATTAACAATAATAAATATGAAATAAACAACTCCGAAATGTGATATAATCGACATACATTCAGCAAAGCAGTATATGGAGACAAGTAAGCTAGATTTACTTCACATTATCACACAGTATTTGCTAACATTGATAAACAGCTCAATTCAAATTATAGAGCTGCACGATTAATTACATTTAGTTTGACAGACAGATAAATGAATACCCAAATGTCAGGACTGCTTATCCCCTAAATGTAAATATCCAGTCCAGTCTGACCACACCTAAACAACTAATAAGAATTCGTTCACCTGCCGAATAGTTACAAATCTGCTAGAGTGTAATCTACAGACTCATAAATAAAGCTCATCATGTATGGCTGAGGGGTTTCTTGGCTGTCAGCCAACAGGTAGACCACACCCTTTCTTGGCTGTCAGCCAACAGGCTTTCTGGGCTGTCAGTCGACAAGTAGACCACAACCTTTCTTGGCTGTCAGCCAACAGATAGACCCTACCTTCTTGGACTTCTGTGTCATAACTTTCGCCAGTAGGAAAGATTTAAAACACTCGCTACTAAACTAGAGTAACCTTGACCTCATTTCTGTTATCAATTACCAATTTAGCGTTATCACCCCCGTGAGGCTATTTTTTTGCCTTCAAAAAATAAATTAAAAAAA
Organism: Achatina immaculata; assembly: GCA_009760885.1. Classification (NCBI taxonomy): domain Eukaryota; kingdom Metazoa; phylum Mollusca; class Gastropoda; order Stylommatophora; family Achatinidae; genus Lissachatina; species Lissachatina immaculata. Next base: position 33,789,358 of record CM019721.1, on the reverse strand, counting down.
AAAAACAAAAAGTTAGATTTGCTGTTTTCAGCTCTCAGCGTTTTACCATTCAGAATGTTATCGTTCAGATTGTATCTTTTAAGGCTGGGATTTTCTAGAACGGAAACTGTATTTTTAAAAAATAAACTCCGTCACATTTCTTTGAATATCTATGATGCCTCCTTGTAACCAGATATTCTTAACATTTCCAAAATTACCTACCCCTGCTGCTTGTAACAAAGTGTTCTCATGTCTGCCGCACGAGACTGTCCAACTCAAACTCATTCCCCGTACCATAACATCTTGAAAAGATGTGACTTTACTTTACATATGGAAAGTTAGGACCACATATTATCTCAAATCTTACAACAATTCTTTTTCTTTGAAAAATGTTCAAAGACTGAATCCCATACCTCCATCATATGATTCTTATAGCCCAAAGATGCATAGAAAAGAACGGCTGCATTAAGCAACTCCAGTGTAATCGATAATTCTGTATTCCATTTAGTGCAACCGAACGGTACTGGTACCTAGTCTAATGCAGTGGATCGCTGACGTATCTGTCTGTTTCTTTCGTCTTCTCTGTCGTCCTTTATAAGTTTAGTTTTACCGAAATAATGAGCTGTTGCTGCTTTTTGCTTGTCATTGCCATTTCAATGTTCCTGTCTCTCAATAGCAGCTTTTCCTACTTTCATTAATCTTTCTGTCTTTTTTATTTTTGTTGTGAAGCCGAGAATGATAAACATATTATCCAACATATCTTTATCAATGAATGTTAGAAAACGAGTCATAAAATGCTATATTGAACCTATCTTGTTATATGGAAGTGAATCATGGACAATAGGCAAGTCTGTACAAAAATCATTGGAAGCAGCAGAAATGTGGTTTATTAGAAGAATGTTGTGAATCCCCTGGACAGCAAAAATAACTAATGAAGAATGTAGGAGAAGAGCTGGAGAGACAAAAAAACCTTGTCAAAAAGATAAGAGTAAGAGACAATGTACTTTCATAGGATATGCAATGAGAAAAGGGGGTGTTGAAAACATTATATCAACAGGAAAAATAGAAGGAAGAAGATCAAGAGGAAGACCAAGAGAAATGATACTGGACAGTCTGACGGGATGGTGTGAGAGGAGATCACCAACTGAACTGATGGACTGCATGAAGGATCGTGTAGTCTGGAGAAGCATAATAGCCAACGCCAGTCGGCACGGCATCTGATGATGATGATGATGATGATGATGTGAAACCGCACCATGCGTCTATGCCTATGTGTGTCACCAACTATAACACCGTCTATGTTCTGCTAGAACCAGTTTTACCATAGCCACTATCACGCTTATCCTAATAAATAACCAGGAAATGTGTGTACTACTTTTTTTATATTTATCCGCTCCAGATTTGACTCAGGTGGAGTTTGCTGAAGGTTTTGGTCAACCAGAAAGAACCAGATATTACCTTCGAGGTCAGAGCCTGAGTACAGAGGATATCAACAAAGGAAATGTACCATATGGCCTCAGTTTGGAAGAGAAAGCCAATCTGGCCAACATGTCGCTGTAAGTTAGTTTTGGTGTTAATATTTATACTCTCAGCTTTAAGATTGTACACTTGTTTTTTTTTCTCCGGTTTGTTGATTTGATTTGATTTCTAATGTCAGTCGCCTGAAACTGCGAGTAATTATTTCTCGGAGCCAGGAGTACCACGACTGATAATGAGATGCGATGGGAGATTGATGAGTTCGAGGCCTAAGGTACAACGAATTATTGGTGGACAACTTTTTTTGGGGTTATTTCTCAACATAGTCCCTTGCAAGTTCATGCACTTAGTCTAGCGATCCTCGAGCATACGGATCCCTTCTTTGTAAAAGTCAACCATCTTGTTCCAGTAGAAAGTGGTCACAGAATTTATGACGTCATTATCTGAAGCAAATTTCAGACCAACGTGCTCATTTTTGAGTTTAGTAAACAGGTAATAGCCCGAAGGCGCCGAATCTGGGAAATGGCAGCCATTGCCACCACCGACTTATGAACTCGAGCACTGTCTTGATGAAAGATGACTGCTTTCGTCAAAGTCCCTCGAAGTTTTTTCCTTTATTTGTCCCGCACTTGCTTCACAAGATTAGAGTAATAGGCCCCAGTGACCGTTCTGCCCTTGAAGATAGTCTACCAATAGGACACCTTCTGAATCCCCAAAAATTGAAGCCATCACTTTGCCTGCAGACAAAACCACTCTTCCTTCTTTCGAGGTGGGGATCCATGATGCTTCACTGCTTTGACTGTTCTTTGGTTTCTGGTTGAAAATGATGAACCCACGTCTCATCCTTAGTTACAAATTGCTGAAGAAGCTTTTCAGGATCTGCTATGGCAATGATTGTGTCTTGACATGCTGAGACGTTGTCGTTTGTGATCAGCTCCAAGAAGTTTCGGGACCCATCTAGCAGAGACCTTTGTCATTTGAAGATCATTGTAAATAATGGCATGAATACGTTCTTGGGAGATGCCCAACCCATTACCAATGTACTGTTCAGTTAGTCGTTGATCCTCCATTATCATGTCATGGATTCTGCTGATGGTTACCGTTCTTGGTCTTCATGGACGGGGATCATCTTCCAGGCTCTCCTTTCCATGTTTGAATTGAACTGCCCATTTCTTCACTGTGCTGTAAGAAGGGGCACTCTCCCCTAGAGTCTCTACCATATCCTCATGGATCTCCTTCGATGATAAGCTCTTGACGCAGAGATAGCGAATGATTGCTCGATGAGAAATTGTATCCATTTCTCAGTTCCTGCCACAACTTACCATTTCAGTAGCCTGTAAAAAAAAATTGGTTGCAGTTAATTACTTGAAACTTGGTATTTAATCTTACATTAACGTGATCTAAAAATGCACCTAATATCAACTGTGTGTTTCAAGTATGTGTACCTTAGGCTGAGAATTTATCAGTCACCCCTCATATCTGTGTAAAAAGAAGGAAGCGGAGTCTAGCTTGGTTCTCACGTGCTCTGATTGCATTTGCTGTATAATTTACGTCTGATGACTTTCCCACACAGTTGTAGCTCATTCGTGTTAAGGTTAAACAAGAGAGAAGCACATTACAACGTCAACAATAAAATAGTTCGATTATAATTCAGATCTGAATAAAAAGGGAAAAGGAATGAGCGTTTTCTGTTTTGAAATTTGATATTTTGCTTGTTAATGTTGTTCCAAATGTTTTTTTTCATCTGAGGATATTTACAGAGAAGTCTTTTCTCGGCCTCCCTACCAAACAATTCTTTTTGTGCAGAACAGAACATACGAAAGATGCATTACTTACGTATAAAAACGGTCTGGGAGAAGAGAAAGGGAAAATTATGTGTGAAATGAGATATGTTGGAGGACGTTTAAGAAAAGGTGAATACAAATCGAAGAATAACTTGTATGATATTTATATTGTAAAGATGAAGATCTGGAATGTAGCTGCAGATCGGGGACAACCGCATGGATCAAAGATTCTTATTCTTCTTCATCTTCTTCTTCATTTTCTTCTTTCCTAGCATTCCAAGAATTTAAGGCAATATGAAGCACACAACTTTCGCTACCATTCCTCCCTATCCTAATATTCCCTCCCCAGTTGGTGACAACAGAGTCCTGTATCTCCTCTTCTATGTAGTATCTCCATCTCCGTTTTTGTTTACCTCTCGGCCTTGTTTCCTTCATCTCGTGTACATTCATCATTTTCGTTTGTCTGTTCTCTTCCATTATTTCTATATCGCGCAATCAGCGAAATGTGTTAAGTTTCATGAGATTTATAATCCACTGTGATTTATATAAGTTCAGTGTCCTCTCTAGGTCTCCATTCTCCACTGGTGGTTTCTTTTATAGGCCCACAGATTCTTCTTAGGATTGTGTTCTCAGATCAGAGATACAGTCAATCAATCATTTGCATGTCCCTTGCGGAACTTTGCCTCCCTGACAATTTTCCTGTTTACCTTTCGGTTGTAAGCAAGATGCCCTGCTACTGATGCGTCCATTCGCAGATCATCAATGATGTCTCTACAGCCATCTTCACCTTGGTCTTCCTCTCTTTCTTTTTTTCCAATCATGTACACTTCTAAGACAAATCAGAGAAGGGGGTTACGGAATTAAAAAAAATATATATGCGGAAGAATGAAAGCATTAAGCAGATATTATCAATGATGTACAGTGGCACATTGGTGTGCCATGAAGAGTCTGCAAGTTTGCCACACAATTTTAAGGTAAGTCTAGATACCATTCCCAGTAACTATTATTAAAGTTAATTTGTTCACTGCATCAGCTGGTGAATGTACACATCAAAGACTAGGTTAACTGGTTCACTGCATCAGCTGGTGAACTTACACATCACTGACTAGGTTAACAGGTTCACTGCATAAGCTGGTGAATGTACACAGATCAGCGTGTGAAATACTGCGTCTGAATTTTTAAATAACTGAAATGATAGTGATAATTTCGTGAAAAAAAATCATCAGACGGGCAAGAAAAATTCTATAGAACAAATAATTTTGTGGAATGCAAACAATAAAATCCGATAAGCAAGTAAAAATGAAAAATGTTAATGCACGGCCTTTTATATAAGTTATTAAATACGCCGTGACTGTTGTGGCATTGCTTCCATGAAGCACGTGACGATGTAAAATTTTAGTCATGTGACTGAGTTGTTATTGAGCTCTGACACAATAGGGGGATTTTGGCAGAACCTTTTTGGAGAAAGAACAGATGTATGAACATTAGAGACTGGATATGTGGTAGTATACAAGGTCTTTGTCTGTATACATGATTGTTGAGACAATGATTAAACACAGGCGCTCGGGTTAATAATCAGATGGTACCGGCTTCAGTCCCAGAAGTGAGATTTTTTTCTGGTACACGCCAAACAAGCCCCGGGGTTCACCCAGCCTCTAAAAATGGGTACCAGAGAAATCTGGGAAGGTAAAGCGGCCAGGCGTGATAGTGACCACATCACACATTCATGTGCCGAAGGTCACGGAAAATACTGATCTAACACCGTATTCCCCCAATATGCCTTAATGGCATGGAAACTGGAATTTTACCATATATATATATAAGGGGCCGGCTAGCGTAGTGGTTAGAGCACTCGTCTAGCAACCAAATGGTCGAGGGTTCGAATCCCCAGCTGAGCGGGATTTTTTTTCCGACCAATACGGCCCCGAGGTCGACCCAGCCTCGTAAAATGGGTACCAGAGAAAATCTGGGAAGTAAAGGCAGCGAGGAAAGGAACTGGTCACCCTACCTCATACGCTGATGACCCAGCATAATGAGGTCTCTAACGCTTCACCCCCTACGGCATTTGCTATGGGACTATCTTTACTTTTTATATATATATATGAGATATTGAAGCCGGACTTATGCTTGGACCTGTTCTTCAATGTAGAGGTCTTTCCTGAGTCGCTATCAGAGTGAACGTGAAGCTTTCGTTTATGACATTTTTTGTGATGACGATTTGGACGCGATTCACTGAAGAAAACAAAATAGATAAAGAACTAGAACATACCTGAACTGAAAATGAACTATTAAGAAACAAACAAACATTCGGAAGGGAAAATATTTTGGTGACAGCAGAGAACGTAGTAAGTGAATGAAAACCATACTCGATGAAACGCTAGAAAGGAAAGCAATGAAACAGGGATACTGATGGTTGGACCAGAGTAATTTTGATTAGTTTTATCCCGAGAGTGATAGACAAAACCAGCTGGAGAACAGCTGCAGACAGCTTTTTTAAAAACTATTTTAAGATGCTGACACAGGTCCCTGCTGCTTGTAAAGACAGCGATGCTGTTCCCCTTCCTCCTAAGTCTCCCGCTGTCTTCATTACACCCTTTGCGCACCCAACACGCTCGACTTCTGCTCGACCTAGTTCGTCTTCCCAGTGCGATCCACATTCACTAGACCAGACTTTTGTTTCCAGAGGCACCACTGGGACGTAGAGTAGGGTACTAGCCACCTGTCGGTTGCTAACCCTGATATGAGCAGTCAGCTTTTAGTTACTCACTGTCATCTTATTCAGTTTGAGTACTGCATCTCTTTCCTGATGATGATGGTGATTATTATTATGATAGCAGCAAAATGTACGGGCCTTTCAGAATATGCCCTCACGGTTGCCTCGGACAACAGCAAAGAGTTTAATTTTCATTTTATTCTCAAAACTTTATTAATGTCAGTCCCGCTAATCAATTACATTCTGATCATGACATCGAAATCTACGCTACATTTTGTTATCTTGAATTATAAAGAGATTTATAATTGACAAAATCAATGTATATTTTCCAGAAATACCTGATTTGATAATAAAAACTCATTGCTTTTAAATTTAGAATGGATGAGGCGTTGGACCTTGTAGCTACACAGGAAGGGAAACGTTATTTGAGAGCTACTAACGGATATGATGGTGATTTCGGCGATGATATAACTGCAGTGGAACATTACATGCTGGGCGCACTAAGCACAGGGTAGGTTAGTTACGTCATCGGGTCTGTGCTAGTTATAATAAATGATAACAATACCACCAAACCTTCTGTTGCCAGTGCAATCAGTACCATGACCACGAATACTACTACTACTACTACTACTACTACCACTACTACAACTACTACTCCTACCACTACTACTACTACTACTACCACTACTACTACTACTACCACTACTACTACTACTACTACTACTCCTACCACTACTACTACTACTACCACTACTACTACTACTACTACTACTACTACTACCACTACTACTACTACTACTACCACTACTACTACTACTACTACTACTCCTACCACTACTACTACTTCTAGTACTACTACTGCTGCTGCTGCCATCATATCATTTCCTGGTACTGCTGTTTTTACAACAACAACATGAACAGCAAGAACAACTGCTACTACTAGTTCAGCTACTACTACTATTACTTCTGTCATTACTACTACTTCTACTACTGGTACTATCGCTACCATCACTGCTGCTATGTATTATCACTACTGTTACTATTACCACCATTACATCCACGTCTGTGTATAATACTTTTATAATTACTGTTTACTTAAACTGATGCTGTTACGAAACTAATATTATTAACCCTGTTTCGTATTACAATATGCCTACTATTAACCATTTAACTGATATAGTTTCCTGATATTATATATTAAAATTATTTATACTGATTCCCACATATATCTACCTACATATATGTCTACAATATGTATATTCTATTTGCATTCCTACTTGCTACCCTACCTGTTAAGGTACGTTTCTGTCAACTTGCGTGTCTTCCTACTCAGCTTCTAACGTAACAGTATATACTTTCACCAGCCGCCGAGCTATGACGTTAAAGGAAGGTATGAGTTCTTTGCCAAAGTCGATGCTGACAACTTTTCTACAATCCAGTCACAGGTAAACAAGTTTTGTCCTGAAATATAGTGGGAAATTGAATATCAAACACACGTGAAAATGAATCTTTTATTATATTCTGAAATATGTCAGTTCTTGTGGTCCGATAAATTGCTGGTGATGCGTTTCTCTCTGCTAGAGAGATACGTTTCTCCCATTTATTGTCAGGGATGAATGAAACAAATGTTTCATAGGGATCAGGGTGTTGATGTAAGTGCTGTGAGATTGTTCTGAAACTGACTCAAAACATCATGCCTATTTTTAAATAAGGGCAGACTAGCTGTACACTGATGGAAATGTAGAAAAGTTGGAGGAGATTAAGTATAAACTTCTTCTTCTTTGTCATTCACCTTGAAATTGAGAGCTGACGTTCACAATCGGCAGACATGTCGAGGCGCAGCTTTGTGTAGTTTGTGAGCAATGTCGGGGCCCAGCTTTGTGTGGTTTGTGAGCAATGTCGAGACCCAGCTTTGTGTGGTTTGTGAGGAATGTCGAGACCCAGCTTTGTGTGATTTGTGAGCAATGTCGGGGCCCAGCTTTGTGTGGATTATGAGCAATGTCGGGGCCCAGCTTTGTGTGGTTTGTGAGCAATGTCGAGACCCAGCTTTGTGTGATTTCTGAGCAGCGTAGAGTGCCAGCTTTGTGTGGTTTGTGAGCAATGTCGTGGCCCAGCTTTGTGTGGTTTATGAGCAATGTCGGGGCCCAGCTTTGTGTGGTTTGTGAGCAATGTCGAGTGCCAGCTTTGTGTGGATTGTGAGCAATGTCGAGACCCAGCTTTGTGTGGTTTGTGAGCAATGTCGGGGCCCAGCTTTGTGTGGTTTGTGAGCAATGTCGTGGCCCAGCTTTGTGTGGTTTGTGAGCAATGTCGAGTGCCAGCTTTGTGTGGATTGTGAGCAATGTCGAGTGCCAGCTTTGTGTGGATTGTGAGCAATGTCGAGTGCCAGGTTTGTGTGGTTTGTGAGCAATGTCGAGACCCAGCTTTGTGTGGTTTGTGAGCGGGTTACAGTTTCTATTTCTTCAGCCACTCTGTGGAGCTAAATTGTAGAGGGTGTACAGTACCTCTTTAGCAGACTCCACACCCATGGGGGCTGTGGTAACCATTGGCCCCCTTAGTCAGGGTAGGCCTGTGGCTGGGAGTGCCACATGAGAAGTGAGACAGGGTCTTGGCAAGCTATAGTTTTGGCCAACTCTGACTCACTGACTACCAAATCTTATATCTTATATCTTATATCCTTCCCGTGCCGTTAGACGTCACATAGGGCTCGCAAAGTAGTTCGCCAATTTTTACTGTCTTCGGCGAGTCTTTCAACCTCAACAAAGGATTTTATGCCTGTTAATTTGGCCTCTCTTAATAATGTTCTCTTCAGAGTTTCACGCGGTCTGCCCCTTTTTCTTCGGCCTGTTGTGTTCCACTTGATAGCTTGTTTTGGGATTCTCTGCTCATTTCTTCTCATCAAGTGGCCAACATATGTCCATCTCCTTTTCCTGATCACCCGTGATACTACCAAATACCACAGGGATTTTCTTCGCCCACAGTACAAAATTAATTAAGCGGTGTTAAAAATATTATGTCCGTAAACATCAACCTATTTTTTACACACAGGAGGTTAAACTCCTCTTAAAATCCTTAAATAAAGGAAAACGAATCGATTTCACGACAAAAGTGAATGAATGGAGTCATTTTTTTTTTCTGGACACATTTCATTACCATGTAACACACGCCGGTCGCGACCTCGCTTGACATAACTACATTACAACAAAAGGCCGCCCTCACGTGGATATCTTGGAGGCAAGAAAGTGTCTTGGCCAGTTTAGATTAGCTGATCATGAAAGCCGCTTTCATCTGTGCCCACGTGATAAAAACATCAAACAACAACTGAGTATACTTAACAGTTTGATTGGTGAGTGGTTTCTGAATCTCTGACTCTCTCTCTCTCTCTCTCTCTCTCAAAGTGTAGAATGTCAGACGGGCCTGCGTGCCTAATTATTAACCCTTTTGAAATTAAGATCAATCAATCAATCAATCAATCTCTCTCTCTCTCTCTCTCTATATATATATATATATATATATATATATATATATATATATATATATATATATATGACACAGGCTCCTGTTGCTTGTATATATTTTCTGATTTTTCAGGCACAAAGTGAGCATGAACAAAAAATTAGAGGCCATCAGTGAGAGAAAATTTGGTGTCTACGAGCTACTTCTGTTCACAACTACAACGAATAAAGGTTTTACAGAGGAAAGAGTATGAGTTTGGTTCTCCACTTTTGTATTAAGGACACATTTAAAGATGCAATTAAATTCTATGGTTCTCCACTTTTGTATTAAGGACACATTTAAAGATGCAATTAAATTCTATGAGATGAAGTATATAATGCACTAAGTATATTTATATGTATATTTATATGCATATTTATTATACATAACGGGTACTCTGGAGAAGCAGAATAGCCAACGCCAGTCGGCACGGCACCTGATGATGATGTTATATTTATAATGTTACATACATATTTATAACTGATGAGATGGCTGTAACGAAAGCAATCGCATGGTTGGAGTCGCAAGACTACTCCCGTGTCTGGATTCTAAGTGATTCAGTGAGTATGATCTGGAAGGTCGAGATGCACGAAGGTAGTGGCTTGAGTCAGTGCAGAGATCAGTGTTCGCATAGTCACCTTCATCTATGTCTCTGGGCTTACAGGTGCCCAGGGAAATGAAAGAGCCAATAGGTTTCCTTGGCTTTTCCCTTATCGAAAATGGACAACTGGATCGAACTGATAATATCAATGCGCTTAGAGAGATAGGCAGAGTGGAGGACTTCAGAGAGAATAGAATCTATATCGCTGCTTGGACTGATAGAGCTGGTATAATCAAGTCAATGTTTGCACTATCATATTATTGACTACACCAGTATAATATTTTCAAGCTGTGAACTATTATTCGTGATGACCGATAGAAGACTTCCACACTAACACATGACCTGCATTATCAGCCGTAGAACGGCGATGGATATGTGGAGGTGGGCACATTAGGACATGTCCGGAGTGCAATGATGACGGTCCCAGCCATAACCATGAAGATATTTGTATACAAAACCACCACAGTAAACCTGTAGTAAAAAAAAATTGTTAAGACTATTACAAGCAAAACTGGAAACTCTCTTCTTGCAAGGCACAGCTAAGTCCTTCTGTTTTCCTTTTTTTTTTTATATGTTTATTTGCCCGTTCTCATCTGTTATGTGACATCGATGCCAATTTATGTTTTCTCTTCTTTTCATATTTCTTTCGTCCTGTATGTTTTTGAATCATTCAAATGTAAACCGATACGTCACAACTGTATGCCTGTTAATAAGTAAAGTTGTTATATCATTTTAAATAATCGGACAACCAGTCAAGTATCCAGAGACAGAGAGAGAGAGAGAGAGACAGAGACAGAGAGAGGCAAACAGACAGTGAGAAAGAGGAAGGCAGAGAGAGAGAGAGAGAGAGAGAGAGAGAGAGAAGAGAGACAGAACGAGAAACGAAAAGAGAAAGAAGATAGATATAAGATGAGTGAGAGATAAACTGAGAAAGAAAAAGATGGAGAAAAGTTAAATATAGATAGATAGATAGATAGATAGGTAGGTAGGTAGGTAGGTAGGTGAGTAGGTAGATAGGTCGGTAGGTCGGTAGGAAAGGTAGGTAGGTAGGTAGGTAGGTAGGTAGGTAGATAGATAGATCTTTATATTTAATGTGTAAATAATTGGGCTTGCAGACGCGTCTTACATTCTGCCCTTCATCACTCCATCTTTCATACTTCCCAGACACTCGATTTAATATAAGTATACAAATTACATGAGGAAAAACATCAAAAGATTTAAAAATTAAACTATTACATTCACAATATAAGAGAAGAAGTAATGAACCTAACAATATAGTGAGCACACAGGCATGTACGGGTACATAAACAAAAATATATTTTCAGTATAGTTCGTCTAAAATATATTCTTTAACATTCGTTAAAATAATTTCTAACACGATCTAACAAGTTACTTTTAGAACTTGATGGCTGGCGAATCATGGGTTGGGGACTTACTGCCTATTCTGTGAAGGCATATAGTTACAAATCAGAGAGAGAGAGAGAGAGAGAGAGAGAGAGAGAGAGAGAGAGAGAGGAAATATGTATTAGGAATTATCAGCGTGAAAAGTGTTGTTTCTCAATGCCATGTTAATGTCTTCTACACTTACTCTAGATAACATACATTTATCTGACACCCACAGAAAGCTACATCACTTAATTATGTTGTGTGTTATTGAATGGCTATAACCACTTTCTTATATTTCTTAGGGATATACTGAACTCGTGTGTGCCGACAAAGTTGTACTGGCCATACCAAAACTTGCACTGACTCAGCTGAAATGGAAGCCATTAAGGTGAAGTTTGCTCTGTAGCTCTCGAGTTAACACAGAACGCGCCGCTGTACTTAAAAATACATTACAGTTATTCACACTTATAACATTCTTCTTCTTTTTCTTCTTCTTCTTCTTCTTCTTCAGCTCTCCGAGCCATTAAGCCCATTACTGCAGATACAGTTTGCCTCCATTCCTGTCTATTCCTAATATTCTCTCTCCAGTTGGTGACACCAGTTTCTTTTATATTCTCTTCTGTGTTGTCTTTCCATCCCTGTCTTGGTCTATCACTTGGTAGTGTTTCCCTTATCTCTTGTGCTTACATCATTTTCATTTGTTCGTTCTCTTCAATTTTTTCCACATGCCCCAGCCAGCGTAGTCTATTCAGCTTCAAGACATGTATAATTTGTTTGGATTTAAATAAGCTGTTCAGTTCAGTGTACTTTCTAGCTCACTATTCTCCACTGTTGGTATCCTTTATTGGACTCAATATTCTTCTTAGGATCTCGTTCTCACAGATCTGCAATTGTTGTTCATCTTTCTCTGTTGAAATTAAAATCAGAGTACATGTACAGTATAAAATATACATTGCCTTACAACACTTGTTAAAATCCAAAATCATGTCCCAAAACACCAAAATAGCAATCTACAAAATTATAATAAGACCATCTGTCATGCATGGATCAGAAACATGGAGTACATTGCTAAAATTAGCAGTGTAATGTAGGTTTAACCACATTTTGAAAAGCCAAATTAGAAGGCTAAAATTCATTCTCTCATTACGTAGCTTGAAGGTAGGCCTAGTGAAAGAGAGGCCCAGCTTGTTTTACGGGACGGCCAGAAGGGCTTCCTGGGGTTTCCTTCGTGGATGACAACAGACTGGATAATCAATGTCGTAACCGACTGTACTGGAGGTGGGGGAGGGGAAGGGGGTATATGAATAATTTTGGACCAGCTGGAGAAAACCTCTCCGGGCGGCACCGCTTACAGAGCAGGGCTGACTCTCATGCTTCTCCATTGTGTGCCATTGTTGCTTTTTCCAATGAGCTCAGTTGCTGTTCTTCACTCGTGCCCCTTGGTCAGTCCAATGAGAGAACGTTTCATGTGGAGTAAAACAAGGTGTTTTTAATCTAAGCTCTGAGACTGTACAATAGAAGCATACAGAGAGGATCATTATTTGAAATGCTGAAAATGAGAGCAGATTTTTTTTTTCAGAAACTAGTTGATAAAGGTACCAACGATAGCAACGAAAGAGACTTAAAGCTAAACAGCTGCAAGACAAAAACATTGGCAATATTTAAAACAAGTAAATATCCCAGTTTACAACGTCCTGTTACAGTAAATGGAAAGACTGAAGCAAGTAAATGAATTCATTTACTTCTGAATAACAGTATTAGCCACTCTCAAGTGCATAACATGACACCCAGTCACGAATAGGTGAGGCAAATGCACTTTTTTATCACAATGGTATGATCTGTACTTGTCATCAACTGAGACAGATCAAAATGGTATGATCTGTACTTGTCATCAACTGAGACAGATCAAAATGGTATGATCTGTACTTGTCATCAACTGAGACAGATCAAAGTGGTATGATCTGTACTTGTCATCAACTGAGACAGATCAAAGTTGTATGATCTGTACCTGTCATCAACTAAGACAGACCAAATGGTATGATCTGTACCTGTCATCAACTGAGACAGATCACAGTGGTATGATCTGTATCTGTCATCAACTGAGACATCAAAATGGCAGATGCTTGTTATCTAATAACATCGGTTTACTTTCGATAATAATGAAGAATCTGTTAGTGGATATCAAATAATAGTTTTGTCTTGAAAGGATTATCTGAGAGCAGAGATGTAGAAAAAAAAGTTACAAGCGTTGTCTGTTAGTGAACTCTTTGTCTTACATGTTTATGCAGCTATATACATAAAATGCTGGTGACGTATGTCGCAGTATACTGTTTTGTACAACAAACACATGACAACGCAAAGTTAACTCATTGCATTGAGTCTACATATGACACTGAAAAGTAAATTCATTGCATTGAGTCTACATATGCCACTGAAAGGTAAATTCATTGCATTGAGTCTACATATGCCACTGAAAGGTAAATTCATTGCATTGAGTCTACATATGACACTGAAAAGTAAACATATTGCATTGAGTCTACATATGACATTGAAAGGTAAACTCATTGTACTCAGTCTGAATTTATTTTATTTGTTTTGTTTCTCATGAGAAAGGGACCCACGGGTGACAAACGCTCTTTTCGCACTTGGTTCTGGAAAAGCTAACAAAATATATCTGACGTTTCCCAGAGCATGGTGGCTACACGACAGCCCAAAAAATGCATCTGTTATGTTTTCAGACTTGTCCTTCAGACAGTGGTATGACTGGAAGTGTTCTAACAAGACTGCCGGCTGCGCTATGCTTGCAAGTTACGCTGACGACAGCTCGACGCTTTATCTCCAGAATCTGAACTCTAAAGGTCGCATAGCTGCGGGGTCCTCATTTGGTTTCAATTTAGTTACACGCAGACTACAAGAAAGACTGCTCAGTGACCTTGTGGAAGCTTTTGAAGTGGACAGAAAGCTACTACCGGAACCAATCAGCGGCATCTCTCAGTTCTGGACAGGATACCCTTATGGAGGTGGCTGGACCTACTGGAAGGCAGGATACAACTTCACAGATGTCGTGAATACCCTTCGACGTCCATCGTTGACAGATGATGTGTTTGTTGTCGGTTCTGACTTCGCATTCTTGGGAAGCAACTCTTGGACCGAGGGAGCTCTGATGACAGTTGATGAAATTTTTGACAAATCTTTTACTTAAAAATATATCTCTTTGACCAATATATATACAGAGAACAGAATGAAAGAAGATTAATGAAGAATCCATAACTTATATATATGTTTCTGTAAACATATGGTTTTTTTTTTCAAAGGCACAGTTTGACTTTATGTTTATTAGCAGATGATATTATGTGGAGTGCAGTTACGAATGAGTCTCTCATTAGATTTCGATTTGTAACATACTTCATCAAATTATTTTATGATTTTCTAAATGTTTTTTATTTTATTTTATTTTCCTTTAATCTTCTTTCATTCTGTTCTCTGATATATATTTTTCTTTTTTTTAAAAATTCCTCTTTTCATCTTTATATGTGTAAACAAATTTGATTGTCTTTTGCAGTTGTGTGTAAACATGAGCAGATACTGTTTTGTTTACAGATTTGTTAAATGTGTTTCCATTTTCTAAACGGCTACTCAGTACCCGCCTTACCTGTGTCAGGACATTGCAGGATCTAGTGGTTAGAAGTGAGAACTGATAGAAAGAATCACAAGATCCAGTGATTAAAACTAAGAGTCAGGTTGAAACAATCATGGAATCTAGTTGTTACTGCCTAAAACTATCCAAAAACAATCAAATGATCCCAATGATTAAGGTCGTGAACCTGTGGACTTCCACGCTTGGATAGAGGGGTGTACGACCTTGACTGGGGCGTCCTCGTTCACGTGATTTTATACTTAGTTTCGGGGTTGGAATATATATATATATATATATATATATATATATTGATGGCTTGCATCAGTTTAAATAGAGGCAATGGCCTGGTTATGTCTTGTTTACTTGTGTTTATGGATGTGCTGTAAATTCCTGTGTATTATGGTGATCGTTATTTATATTCTTCCCGTGCCCACCTCATGTGCTGTAGATTATGTAGTTGTGCAGTAAGCTGTGATATAGGTTCATGTCAATCTGTGTAAGAAAATAATTTGTCTCTGATTACATTGTGATTTTCTCTCTTGACTGAAGTGGTAACATTTATGCTTTTTCATGTAGACTGACCTTGTATTTGCATCAGTACAGATGTTGTTGATATAGGTAATGACAGCAATAGCTGCGGAGATGAAAGTGCAGTGACACATATAGTCGTGGTGGATGCCACAGGTATCACCCAGTGAGCTGAGGGCCCCAGGTACATAGAGTAAGAATGTAAATATTGCAGACCTGAGAAGTTTCATTATTAACCGATATTCTGCTTAACTTACTTTGCACTTTCATTGATCGTTCCTCACAATGTTTTGCCTTTATTGATTAATAATATCTTAACGTCATCTTGATTGTCAGAGCGAGATGTTTGTTGTTGCTGGGTTCATGGTAAAGTTAACATTGTTGCATTATTAAATTCGGACTTCGTGATTTGTGCTGCATGTCAGTGTATTGTTGTATTGATTGAATGCTTGAGATGAATGCAAAATTAGCATACAACATACCAAGGGGAGAGAACCTGGGTAGGCGGTCATGATGGGGGAGCCATCTTGTCCTCGAGTACGGTAGTACATTACCAATGGAAATATTGGTCTGTAACCATTTTGATAAAACATTCCTCCCACTAGTTAAAAAATGGAAACTTGCACCAAAACGTTTTACAAAATTACCAACAGCAATCATACGATCCAGTGTTTTAAACTGATTGCCAGCCAGAAACAATGACGGGATCTAGTGGTTAAAATAGAAAACGAAATATACTCGATCACAGGACATAGTGGTTAAAACTGAAGATTAGCCAAAACAAACACAGGATACAGTGGCTAAAATCGTGAACTAACCAGAAACAATCACAGCATCCAGTGGTTAATATCGGAAATCAGGTGGAAACAATTCATGATCTAGTGATTATTGACGAGAACTCGCCAGAAAAAATCACAGCATCTAATGGTTGAAATCGAGAACCTGTCAGAAATAATTATAGAATTCTGAGAATCAGGCAGAAATAATCACAGAATCTAGAGTAGTTAAAGTAAAGAACCAGCCAGAAAGAATCAGATCATCTAGATTGGTTAAAACTGAAAATTAGTCAGAAACAAGTACGGAATCTAATAGTTAAAACTACACAATTAGCCAGAAACACTCACGTCATCTAGAGTGGTTTAAACTGAAAATTAGCCGGAAACAAGCAAATAATCTAGTAGTTAAAACTGTAAAGTTACCCAGAAACATCTGGTTGTGCTGAAGACAAGTTCGCTGTGGTGCATGCAACACTAACAAGACAGTATGAAGATATAGCTTTACATCTTCACCGCTCAATAAATGCTAACAGAAAGAAAACAAAGAAAGTAAGATAACAAATATTGTAGGATTAAACTAGTGCTAGTTGGCTAAGTCGATAGTACGCTGTTCTCTCGTGGCTAGACGGCTGCTCGTCCTACCGGAGTCCGTGGTTCGAATCCCAGGTAATTCTCTTGTGATTTTTCTTTCTCTCACGTCTCACTAAAGTGCTTTGTCTACGATTTTTTCGAGGTTTAGTCCTACAATATTTGTTATCTTACTTTACCGTACCGAAACCTCGTAGTTTCCTATTTACAAAACAAAGAAAGAGTTAGTGCGCACTAACAAGTGTTGGTCTTATCGAAACAAATGGTTTAGAGGGAACGGGGTACAGAGCTCAGAGCAATTACGCAAAAGAGTGCCCAAGATACATACATTAAAGCAGCTAGATCAGATCAGCAATGTCTTCGTCTGAGTTATCAGATAAGTAGGGAACGCTGAATATCTTCCCGGAGACTGAGACCCTGATGTCCATCTTCTCCTTCTTCTTCTTCGTTCGCTTCTACCATCACGACCGCCCAGTGAACCTACTGAATTTAATCCTGTGGTCCCCGATAGGTCCAGTGGTCCCCCTGTGATCTCAGAAAGGACCCCACGAGATCCACGAGAAGATAACGAGGGGTTCCGAGTATCGCAGGGCTAAGCCTGTATTCTTGATCGGTCTCAGAAGCGGGATTGCGTGACACCGTGGTTTTCATTGCACCGGTTTAATATAGAGTTGGACTTTCTCACCGGAAAACCTCGACGTGTTTTGGGATATCCGTTTATCCCTGCCGGGTGAGAGGTGGTTGCCCATCCAGTCCAGCGTTGGACTTTCTCACCAGAAAACCTCAACGTGATTAGGATACGCTTACATCACAGCCGGGTGAGAGGTGGTTGCCTATCTAGACTGCACTGGTAAAGTGTCTCCGATTTCAGCATTTTGTGGTCGTGGCCGCTACCTTCCTAGTTGTGACCAGGATGGACCTTTTGTCCAGGAGGATGAATCCACGCCACTAGTAAGTTTCACCCTTGGATTGAGCCGGTTTATGCGTATTATCCCAATATGGGCATGTTTAGGACGTAACCGACGTCTAGAGCGGAGATACCGTGACATGAATAGCCATCAAGTTTCACCTCTGGTTTAAGTCGGATTAAGCATATTTCACTAGTATGGGTGTATATCGGATCTGGCCGGCCTCTAGTGCAGAGGTGCCGTAGTATTAGTAGCTCTCGCCGCGAGACTACTGGACATAACGATTAAGCTTCATTTTTTTCCTTTCCATCACCTTTTCACATCGGCGCCGCACGGCAACCCTAATTGCTGTTTCGCATTTTCTTCATTGGCCTGGAGAAGTTTCACTCCATACGCGCCATCCGAAGAGTCTCGCGAGCAGTGGCTTAACCCCTGGAGAAGAAGAAAAAAAAACACATGATGAGAAGTTATTAATAAAGTACAAAATATATCTGACAGGTCAAGGATTTCTAAACTTGTGCTCGGGGCCATCTTAACAGAATCAGAGGCCCCTGGGCAAAGAGGCCCCTACACTGGTCCCCATCATTGTCTCTAATCTGTCCAAGTAATGTTAGGAAGTAAAGTATACCTAGTTAGTGGAAGTAAGGATATTTTTATTAGTACTTTCAATAACATTCACTATCAGTTGAAGAAAAAAAAAATGATCTAAAGTAAAGATGCACATGGGGGCCCTGGGCAGTGCCCATGTAGGCCCGTGCGTTAAGACACCACTGCTTGTGTTGTAAAATAGTGTATGACACGTGGTTCACCCATTTCCGATAACAGTTTTATGGGACGGCGGATTAGTCATTCGTTCACGACCAGGCAAACCGGTTTGATTTCCAACCTTTTCTTGTGAAAGCTCCCACGGTTCACCCAGCCTCGAGAAAAACGGGAAAGCAGGGCTAATGCACTGGGAAGAAACAGGAATGGCGCCGCTAGCTAGGGAGTTCGTGCTGATGGCGACCCTAGTCGGCACTTTCTTATCAGCCGCTGCAGAGCAGTTATGATGTAACAGTGTGCAATGAAGCTGGATCACAACTCAAAACCTCGATAACAGTTTAACACACACTGGCATAACCATTTCAAAAATTCAAGTCTCCTGACAAATGCAAGCAGTAGGCATAGAGTGTCAAAAAGACTAGTCCTGTCATGCCCTTAAGATACACAACGGATGTTGTGCTAGTTACCACATTGTCATTGACTTGCTGGCGTCAGTACCGTCTTAAGTCATGGGTATACTCTGCAGTTGCCCATGGGCATCCCATGATTAAAATATTGTCAGTGTAATTCTTCTTTGTGTGGGTTAAATAAATGCCAGTTTAAATAGAGCGGGAAAACTAATCGAACTGCTCTATCTACAAATGTCGATACACCAAACCATGACTTAGTTTCTCTACTGTCTTAATACGTTGGCACCGCGTGCTAAACTTGTCACAGTTGATTAATGTCGACGATTAGATTGAACTCCCTCATAAAATAACTGAAGAAAAAAGGACTAAACTGAACACATGAAAAAAGAAGTCTTCGAGATATAGCAAACAACAACAACAACAACAACTAACCCCAGTGAACAAAGCCCAGTGTTGAGGGTCGGAGTGAGGAAAGAAATGTGTGAAGTTGTAGAAACCTGAACCAGGTGACCTTTTTTATTCTCGTGAATGGGTGGGTAAGGGCAGGCCCCCAGAGAGAGGGGTCCAATCAGTGCATCGCTCGGGGGAGGGGGGTCTGGAGGGGTTTATCTAATATAAGGGTGTACCCCGAGGGTTTTATCTAATATAAGGGTGTATCTTATATTTTATCTTTTCTATCGCAACATATGCCTGTGAGACCTGGACACTTAACAAAACAGCTGAGAAACACATAAATGCCTTTGAGTGTAAATGCTACAGAAGAGTTCTCCAAATATCGTGGACACGAAAAAGAACAAATATATCTATACTACAAGAGCTTAATATTGAAGACGGCTGGCTAGTAAAGAGGATTAAAGAGAGAAAACTTAAATATTTTGGACACATTAAACGTCATAATAATTTAGAGAAGACCGTATTGGAAGGATACATAATAGGAAAAAGAAAAAGAGGAAGACCAAAACGAAGATGGATGCAAGACATCGTTGACGATCTGGAAATGGATGCAACAGCAGCAGGCCACCTTGCTCACAACCGAGAGGCCTACAGGAGTGCTGTTTGGGAGGCAAAGTTCGACAAGGGACATACAAATGAATGAATGAAAGGGTGTACCCCGAGGGTTTTATCTAATATAAGGGTGTACCCCGAGGGTTTTATCTAATATAAGGGTGTACCCGAAGGGTTTTATCTAATATAAGGGTGTACTCGGAGGGTTTTATCTAATATAAGGGTGTACTCGGAGGGTTTTATCTAATATAAGTGTGTACTCGGAGGGTTTTATCTAATGTAAGGGTGTACTCGGATGGTTTTATCTAATATAAGGGTGTACTCGGATGGTTTTATCTAATATAAGGGTGTACTTGGAGGGTTTTATCTAATGTAAGGGTGTACTCGGAGGGTTTTATCTAATATAAGGGTGTACTTGGAGGACTTTGTGATGAAAATATATATCGGGGAGAGTGGTTTCGTAACATAGTATCTTCTAAGTTGGGATTATAATATTATTATAGCCTTGTAAATTAGGATAGTATTATTATTAATAGTATTAATTTTACTATTAACATTTTTATTATAGTTATGATTATTATTGGTAAGTAGGAAGTAGGTACGAAACGATGGGAAGTTTGAGAACTGATGGGAGAGGAACGCTCTCATAGTATTAGTATTAATACGATTGCATTAAGTAGATACTTCGAAATACTAGGCATAATGAAGCTAATGGAAAGGCAGATATACACCCAGATTATAATAGTCCTGACACGACTATACTGAATTGTATCACCAATAGGGAGACAGGAAGACAGAGAAAAGGGAGAATATAAGGATAGATAGGAGAGCAATGACAGACAGAACAGATGGACAGGTAGAGCAAATAGATATTCAGGAGATAGAGAACCAGTTTAGAACCAGAAGTAGTTTAGGACAGACAGAAGACGCGTTTCAGATTAGCAAGTGATTATTTGTAAAAAGTAAAGCACTCGTCTAGCAACCAAATGGTCGAGGGTTCGAATCCCCAGCTGAGCGGGATTTTTTTTCCGACCAATACGGCCCTGAGGTCGACCCAGCCTCGTAAAATGGGTACCAGAGAAAATCTGGGAAGTAAAGGCAGCGAGGAAAGGAACTGGTCACCCTACCTCATACGCTGATGACCCAGCATAATGAGGTCTCTAACGCTTCACCCCCTACGGCATTTGAAATGCTATGGGACTATCTTTACTTTTTAGAAGCTATCTCGACCAGATCTTTACTCTCAGAATAATACTTGAAGAACATATTGAAAAGCAGAAACCATTAATACTGAACTTCATAGATTTTAAAAAGGCATTTGATAGCATACACAGAGATTCATTATGGAGAATTTTATGTCTATATGGAATACCATCTAAAATTGTCAACATCATTAAGGACTTATACAATGGATATGTTTGTGCAGTCAAGACAGAAGAAGGGATGAGTGAATGGTTCCAGATTGAAACACTTTACTTTTTAGAAGACGCGTTTCAGATTAGCAAGTGATTATTTGTACCGCGTGAGAAATGCAGAAGATTTGAGATTTTTTCCAGCTTTGTGGAAAATGCTTTCAGAGATGTCTCAGTTTGATACTTGTGAGTTTCCGTTGGTGGATATTAAAGGTGAGCTATACTTTGATTCTGGAACGAACCAACTGAATTTTATAGCGACTGCGTGCGTTAAGATGTCAGTCTTTTGATGAAGCTTTAGAATCATGTGAAAGGACACGCTTAGCCGCAGTGACTGCGTACACGCCAGCTCTCAGTGCCAGGGAAAATGTGAAGTGAACACAAAGAAGAAGTAGTAAGTGCTTTCATCAAATACAAAGTGATATGTGATACCCAATGCAGTTGCCAGCACAGCCTAAATTAACGATGGAAGAAAGTCAACCTAAACAGAGAAAGTCAACCTAACAGAGAAAGTCAACCTAAACAGAGAAAGTCAACCTAACAGAGAAAGACAACCTAACAGAGAAAGTCAACCAAACAGAGAAAGTCAACCTAAACAGAGAAAGTCAACCTAAACAGAGAAAGTCAACCTAAACAGAGAAAGTCAACCTAACAGAGAAAGTCAACCTAAACAGAGAAAGTCAACCTAAACAGAGAAAGTCAACCTAACAGAGAAAGACAACCCAACAGAGAAAGTCAACCAAACAGAGAAAGTCAACCTAAACAGAGAAAGTCAACCTAAACAGAGAAAGTCAACCTAAACAGAGAAAGTCAACCTAACAGAGAAAGACAACCCAACAGAGAAAGTCAACCTAACAGAGAAAGTCAAACTAACGATCATATAAATTAACATTAAAGACTATAATAAAATCAACGGAGATCACACTCTTCGTCAATATAATCGTAATTCAGAACTTGTATATAACATTTCTCTTGGAGGTCCTGGGTAGGGGCCCTATTGCACTGATTTTCTCAGGGCCCAGAATGCCATCAACAGGGCCCTGGTTGGCAAACTAGAGATTGGTGTGGTCGCAAACATTCCTGGTTTCCTTTACTTCCTTAGCCCCACCATGAAACTGAAACTCATTACAACATCTGGTTACTGGGGTGTCGCCAGCCGGACTTGAACTACAGACTTCGTCGTGAGAGACCCATGTTCAAACCACTTCATTACTCAGGCATCAGTAAATTGTTAATAACCTTCCACATTTTTAACCTTAATAATGTCAGGGAGGTGGAGCAACATTTGTTTATTGCTGCTTTTGTCAGGTAGGTAGATCAACATTTGTTCATTGCTGGCTTTGTTTATCCCAGAGAAACCTCGTGTACCCTGGTTTCTACTGGTCTGGAACAAACATCACCACCCCTTCCCCTCCAGGAAGGAGGATATAGAACATCAGAATATTTTTTAAAAAACTGGGAACGAATGAAGAAGTGAGGCCGTTCTGTGCAGGAATCGATTTCAAGATGTGTCTTGAAAGGCAGAAGATCAGAGAGCATGGGCGCATGGAAACTTAAGTTTTCTCCGCTAGTCTTTATTATTCGTCCAGACTATGTACAGTACTGTTTTAGGCGTTAGCCTTTCCTACAGCCGTTGTTCTTAAACTTCTTTTTATTTATTAGCTGTGGACCGCTCTTTCGGCCTAAGAACAGCCGTGCATCCTTCTTTTTGGCCTGAGGACAGCCGTGCAATCTTTTTTTTTTTCGGTTGAGAACAGATTGAGAACAATTGTCTCTCTAAAGAATTGTTTCTGTAGGTTGCGCGACCACTGTTGACAACATAAACAGAATTTGACTTGATCTGATCCGTTGTTTGCACCACTAAAATTGTGTTTTTCTTTATGCTGATTGCCGTAGAGTGCCTTGAACGTTCTGGGGAACTTCCATGACATCGTGAAGTTGTTACATTGATACGATCTATACAAATTCATCTAGTCCAGGATCACTAAACAGAATGTATACAGGATTTGTGAACTATATACATACAATTAACTGACCATTCCAACTCCACAGTTGTGATACAAAACATAAGTCAATAATCTCCTAACTCCGGATGTTACAATGATCTAAACGGAAATACCAAGGATTGCACATGATGAAGAATCATTTGGGATAACGTTGTTCTGTGGCATGTATGTGAAGCATCACATTTGTTGTACTTTTGGGACTCCTATGTTTTAACGAGAGTCATACAGAAAGGTTTAGCAATATGTTGAGAAGGAAAGTGACGCCAGATATAAGGAGACAATTTTTTAGAACGCTTTTTCTCGTGGTAAACTCTTCAGAACTGTGTGAATATAGTAACTATCAAATATGTATTCATGAAATCAGCGTGTATAGTAGGGTATTGATGTGTGCAGCGAGGTTTGTTAGAGCATACACGCGTCTACTTAACTTCACTTTTTTTTCAAAGGGATGCACGCTGTCAAGTAGCAACTATTTTTGATGTTTCCATTTGATGGCGGTGAACAGCATCCACTTAACCATACTATTGTCCTCTCAGCGAAACAGAAAAGCGGGGAATGATTTCAAGTTGGCTTACTTCCGAGAGGAAACTTACAAAAACTTATGTGGGATTTTTTTTTAATGGGTAACGTAACACTGCGTCTGCATGTTAATGGGTGAGGCTAGACAACAAACACTAAGCACTAAGATGAATCTTGTGAATTAGCTGAAATTGGGGGGCAGCGGTTTTCAAAAACCATTTTTAGTGTCCTTGGATGTGAGTGTCGGGCCAGCCGGTTTCGTTTAGATGCATGTAATATGGCTGATAAATGTATCTTCTCATACAGTGCAGATGTTGTCATTCAAGGCTGAACGGAAGAAATATTGTCTTCACGTTAAGATTTTATTATCAGTAATTTGCGGTAATCTACAATAATGAAAACAATTAATTTAAAAGGGACGAATTGAGCACGGTAATCAATCGGACATTTGTGAAAATCTAACAATAATGGCGTAAAATACAGAAAACAAGGAATCGATTAGCGTCACTAAGTGTGTATGTGTGTGTCTGTGTGTGTGAGGGATAGAAAGGGGCTGATGGAGAGACTTAGAGATAAAATATATATCGAAGTTTGATATCCTATAAGAGGAGTCTGCAAACTGTGTTGTACAGGCCCCATTACAATATTTATGGCGTCATATTACACAATATTATGTTCTAGGTTGCAATTTGATTTCTTACAGAACAGGAACAGGCAATCTTTGTGTACAACATCGCTGCTTGGACTAGGAGAGCTGGGAGTACAAATTGGCACGGCCAGGAATGAGAGTCACAGACGCGAGAGAGGACTTGTCAATCAACACATGACGGGAACTATCAGCCGCATGACGCTGATGGATATGCTGACGGGGGTGGAGGGAGGGGGGAGATATGAGTACTTATGGTCACGTCCAGAGTACAATGATGATGACCAAGACCATAAATCATAAACCTTTCTGTACAAAGTGACCGGTATCCACCAGTTTGAGAGAATAAGACCAATAGAACACCTAAATATAAACACAAAGAGAAGAACAAATATCAAAATCTGTATGAAAACAAAGTAGAAGTAGTCTCGAAACCGCGTTGTTGAAAAAGTTGGAAAAACGTTACGTGATGAAATCTAAAGGAAAATTTTGCGTGATGAAATCTAAAGGACAAACTTTACATGCTGAAATCTAAAGGAAAAACTTTACATGATGAACTCTAAAGGAGAAAACTTTACGTGATGAAATATAAAGGAAAAATTTTACGTGATGATATATAAACGAAAAACCTTACGTTATGATATACAAAGAAAAAACTTTACGATATGAAATCTAAAGGAAAAACTTTACGTGATGAAATTTAAATGAACAACTTTACGTGATGAAATATAAAGGAAAAAAAAACATTACGTGATGAAATCTAAAGGAAAAACTTTACATGATGAAATCTAAAGGAGAAAACTCTACGCGATGAAATATAAAGGAAAACATTTACCTGATGGAATATAAAGGAGAAACTTTAAGTGATGAAATCTAAAGGAAAAACTTTACGTGATGAAATGTAAATGAAAAACCTCACGTGATGAAATCTAAAGAAAAAACGTTACGTGATGAAATCTAAAGGAAAAACTTTACCTGATGAAATATAAAGGACAAACTTTACGTGATGAAATCTAAATGAAAAAAAAGGAGGAGTAGGTAAGAGGGAAATGAAAAGGACTAAAGAACAAGAAAGAAAAAAGGTGATGGTTTTTCGTTTGACTGAAGATCAGAGATTTGTGAACAAGGAAGACTTTCTGTGATGGTCTCTCTGGTTTCTTCCAACGAGATCAGAGATTTGTGAACAAGGAAGACTTACTGTGATGGTCTCTCTGGTTTCTTCGAACGAAACATTTCAACTTGCTGCTTTCTTGTAGCTTTCTTTGTGATCTGTAACAATTGGTGTCAAACAGTTTTGGGCCCATAGTCCCACTCTGGGAATCCATGGCCTGTAAGAAAATAATGAAGCTGCAGACACGCATGCTTTGAGATCATGCCAGTATTTTTAGTTACAGTTGTAACTCCCATTTTTTAAACTAATGTAACAAAAATGCCAGGTTCAAACATTCAGGTCACGTGACATGACCGCCCAGGCCGACGAGAGTAGATTAATTTACTTAAGGTTGTTGGCATGTGCTCTACTGTTACCACTAGGACTTCTCATTAGTGGAACTCTCTCTCTCTCCCCCTCTTTCTTAATAAGACAAGAGAAAAAAAATACTTCAAGAATCTAATACAGAATAAATCAGACAGTAAATCAATTTGGAAAGCCATAAATACCCTATCAAATAAAAGAAAAGAATTTGATTCTCAAGCCATCAATCGTGCATACACTAGCGCACATATTAGTACTCATTTCAGAGAAGAAATAAACGTTCTTAAATCATCAATATCAGCTCCTGTATGCGACTTACATGAACTATAAACATTCCTGGACAGCAGATGTACTGATTTTAAACAGTTACACATTCCATTCTTAACAGTCAGTGAAGTTCACAGATATCTCTTAACCTTAAAAAACAACAATACAGCTGGACTTGATGATATTAGTAATAAGATATTACGTTATGCTGCACCTGTCATTTCACACACACTAACATATATTTACAACCAGTGCATTGCAAAATGTTATTTTCCTGAGGCTTTTAAAACTGCTAAGGTGTATCCTCGCTTTAAATCTGGCTCATCCAACAATCTTACCAACTATAGACCAATATCCATATTATCGTCATTATCAAAACCACTCGAAAAACACATCCACAAAATAACTCTACGACATATGCAAGAGAACAATTTACTCATAGACAGTCAGTCAGGCTTTAGACCCAATCATTCCTGCCACACAGCTCTTACCAAAATGACAGAAAACTGGTAAGTAAACATAAATGACGACATACTATATGGTGCCATCTTTGTCGACTTTAAAAAGGCATTTGATATGATTGACCACGATATTCTTGTAAGAAAAATAAAGACTTATAGACTGCACCCTGACCTAATAAAATTAATTGCATCGTTTCTTTCAGACAGACAACAGGTAGTATTCTTCAACAATTCTCTATCAAATTCTGCTAAAGTTGACACTGGTGTTCCGCAAGGTTCTATTCTAGGCCCGTTGCTCTTTGCTATCTATATCAATGATCTTCCACTTCATCTTAAACACTCTTCTTGTGACCTTTTTGCCGATGATTGCACAGTCTACACCAGTGACTACGATTGTGTTAATCTAGAATCAACTCTTCAGGTCGAGTTATACAATTTAATTGGATGGAGCAAAAATAATGGCATGATTATAAACACCGATAAAACAAAATCAATGCTCATAACAACAAGACAGAAACTACAAAACGCAACAAAAACAACACTTCGGCTGTGTACAGAAACATCACAGATAGAAAACGTTAGCGAGCACAAAACACTAGGTCTTATTATTGACCAACATCTGACCTGGAACTCTCATGTGCAATGTCTAACAAAACTCATTGCACAAAAAGTATACCAATTAGCTAAAATTAAGCACTTCATAGATCAAGACAATAGGAAGACATACTACATAGCTCATATACAAACACATTTAGACTACTGCTCAACAGTTTGGGATGGTTGCTCAGTGTCAAATACAAAAAGGCTTTGGTCTCTCCAAAAGCGAGCAGTAAAGCTTATTAGTGACAAAGATCAAGCACAAACAACTAATCATCACAAACGTATCAAAATACAACCTCTTAAGAACAGGTTCCTCTTCAACAAAGCCAAGTTAGTACATCAAATTCTTTCACAGCATGCCCCGCCTTATCTATGGAACCTGTTTAAATTTAGCCCAAAGTGCAGCCAACGCTTGAACAACATATGTCTTCTAGACTTGATCTTTACAAGAAAAGCTTTTGTTATTCTGCTGCTCATCTTTGGAATACCCTCCCATCCTATATAAAAATTAAAAATTATACTCCTTCCTACAACTACAAGCTTTCCCAATATCTATTTGATGTCGACTACATGCCTCCATGAATTATAAAACTTAAACGTTATCTTAAGCTGCTCTTACAGACACCGAATACAATTAATTGTTTTCTGAATAGTCCCTAAAATTTTGTTTAGTAGATAGTCATTTATAATGTATGTAGTTACTTCTGTACTGAGTGAATGTTTAAGAGCGAAACGTAAATGTTATATTTTATTTTATGTCTCTCAGCTTCAATGTTAGTTATGTTTGTTATATGAACAGCATATTTGTAGAATGTCTGGAATAGAGTGAAAGATGTATGATAAAGGGCAGAATGTCAGACGGGCCTGCGTGCCCAATTCTTAACCCCTTTGAAATAAAGATCAGTCAATCAATCAATCTCTCTTTCTGTCGCTCTGTCTGTCTCCGTCTCTTCTCTCCACTCTCTCTTTCTTACTCTCTCTCTCCCTCTCTCTCTCTCTCTCTCTCTCAGTGGGTAGAAAATAAAAGTTTGTATTCTTATTTGAAACTAATTCACATACGTCAAATATATAGGAAGTAGTGCAGGTTTTAAGTCACAACATTTAGGTACGGTTCGTTAATCAAAAGTTTGTCTTAGTGTACAGTATACAATGTACCCTTTTAATGCATTAAACGTTAAAGCAACCAACGAACCTATGTAGACGTGCTTTGGTTTGATGCACCCAGCAAAACAACGCCTATTTGATTTACGAACTATCGCGTGTAAACTCGAATATTTCATGTAATAGGCTTTACTGCGGGTGGGATATCCGCAAATAGGGATTAGTCGTAACTCAGACGATCGTAAGACGGGGACTGCGTGTACTGAGCTAATATGAAATGTCAGTGACAACTGAGAGTTGAATGAAAAGACTCAGAGATACTTCCTGCCCATTTCATCATCATCATGTGCATGCAGGTAAGTATTAGCTGCCATGTTTCTCCAGAGACTTCGTTGATTGATAATTTCCATCAGCGAAGTTGAGGATTTTTTTTTTCCTAGCGTCATCGTGTTAGGCTGTCCTGGATATTTTTCTTTTACTTTCCATCTTGCTCCTCTTCCCATTTTCCTTCCCTATTTTTATGATGTTTTCAAGCTTTCCTCTTCCCATTTTCCATCCTTATTTTTATTATGTTTTCAAGCTATCCCATTCCCTTTTTCCTTCCCTGTTGTTAAGATGTTTTCAAGCTCCCCTCTTCACATTATATAACCAGTGAATGGAGAATATTGTTCTCTTGTGAATTTAATTAAGCTCCTATCTGCATCTACTTTTCTTAGACATTCCCTGTTTGTCAGCTTCCTTATCCATGGTAGACTTAGTATTCTTCTTATGAATCACATCTACCATACTTCTAATGATCTTTCCATCGATCTATTGATTGTCCATGACTCACCTAAATTGAGGAGGATAGACTCGGTATGGGCTTTTAGAACTTTTGTTTTGATGTTCATTGATAGAGATGGATTGAAAAAGATATTTTTCATTTGTTGGAAAGCTGTTTT
This sequence comes from Achatina immaculata, assembly GCA_009760885.1. Taxonomy (NCBI): domain Eukaryota; kingdom Metazoa; phylum Mollusca; class Gastropoda; order Stylommatophora; family Achatinidae; genus Lissachatina; species Lissachatina immaculata. The sequence continues at coordinate 33,759,886 of CM019721.1, read as the reverse complement.
GGCTTGTCATGTTCTATTCTTGATTTCAGAGGTACATTTCCCATCTGATGTTACTCTAGTGAACAGATATTTTCGCACCTGTTTCAAGGCTAACCTTATGCCTCAGCATTGCATTTATCTGGGTTTTTTTTTATAATATGGCAGTTGTTTCTGTTTTCTTGCTATTTAGGGCGAATTCTTTCTTCTCTGTTTCTGTCACTGTTACATCTAAAAACAATTTCTGTAGGCTTTTCGTTTTTGGCTGTTAGTACTGTATCACCTGCAACTTTCCAGATTATCCGTGCTGAGCCACGAACTTGAATTCCCCATTTATCTGTTTATTTCTTTCACGATATTGTCATTGTGCAGTGAGAACAAATCTGATGAGAGGACAGTGAGAACAAATCTGGTGAGAGGACAGTGAGAACAAATCTGGTGAGAGGACAGTGAGAACAAATCTGGTGAGAGGACAGTGAGAACAAATCTGGTGAGAGGACAGTGAGAACAAATCCAGTGAGAGGACAGTGAGAAGAAATCTGGTGAGATAACAGTGAGAATAAATCTAGTGAGACGACAGTGAGAACAAACTTGTGAGAGGACAGTGAGAACAAATCTGGTGAGAGGACAGTGAGAACAGACTGGTGAGAGGACAGTGAGAACAAATCTGGTGAGAGGTCAGTGAGAACAACTCTGGTGAAAGGACAGTGAGAACAAATCTGGTGAGAGGACAGTGAGAACAAACTGGTGAGAAGATAGTGAGAACAAATCTGGTGTAAGAACAAATCTGATGAGAGGACAGTGAGAAAAAAATCTGTTGAGAGGACAGTGAGAACAAATCTGGTGTGAGAATAAATCTGATGAGAGGACAGTGAGAAGAAATCTGGTGAGAGGCAGTGAGAACAAATCCGATGAGAAGATAGTGAGAACAATTCTGGTGAGAGGACAGCGAGAACAACTTTCATGAGAGGACAGTGAGAACAAATCTGGTAAGAGGAGAGTGAGAACAAATCTGATGAGAGGAGAGTGAGAACAAATTTCATGAGAGTACAGTGAGAACAAATCTGGTGAGAGGACAGTGAGAACAAACTGGTGAGAGTACAGTGAGAACAAATCTGGTGAGAGGACAGTGAGAACAAATCTGGTGTGAGAATAAATCTGATGAGAGGATAGTGAGAACAAATATGGTGAGATGACAGCGAGAACAAATCTGATGAGAGGACAGTGAGAACAAATCTGATGAGAGGACAGTGAGAACAAATCTGATGAGAGGACAGTGAGAACAAATCTGATGAGAGGACAGTGAGAACAAATCTGGTGAAAGGACAGTGAGAACAAATCTGGTGATTGGACAGTGAGAACAAATCTGGTGATAGGAGAGTGAGATCAAATCTGATGAGAGGATAATGAGAACAAATCTGGTGAGAGGACAGTGAGAACAAATCTGGTGAGAGGATAGTGAGAACAAATCTGGTGAGAGGACAGCGAGAACAAATCTTATGAGGGGACAGTGAGAAAAATTTGATGAGATAACGATGAGAACAAATCTAGTGAGAGGACAGTGAAAACAAATCTTGGAGAGGACAGTGACAACAAATCTGGTGAGAGGACAGTGAAAACATATCTAGTGAGAGGACAATGAGAACAAATCGGATGAGAGGACAGTGAGAACAAGTCTGGTGAGAGGATAGTGAGAACAAATCTGATAAGAGGACAGTGAAAACATATCTGGTGAGAGGACAGTGAGAACAAACCTGATGAGAGGACAGTGAGAACAAATCTGATGAGAGGACAGTGAGAACAAATCTGATGAGAGGACAGTGAGAACAAATCTGATGAGAGGACAGTGAAAACATATCTGGTGAGAGGACAGTGAGAACAAATCTGATAAGAGGACAGTGAAAACATATCTGGTGAGAGGACAGTGAGAACAAACCTGATAAGAGGACAGTGAAAACATATCTGGTGAGAGGACAGTGAGAACAAACCTGATGAGAGGACAGTGAAAACAAATCTGGTGAGAGGATAGTGAGAACAAATCTTGTGAGAGGACACAGACTTGTTTAATGTCCTGCTTTATTGCTTGATGTTTGCCTATCATATTTTCTAGCTTGATGGCTACCTCTTGATTCCAATATATTTCTTCATATAGTGAAACAAAAAATGTTCGTGTTCTCTCTCTCCCTTCCTCTCTTTCAGTCCCTCTCGCTCCCTTTCTCTCTCTCTCCCTCCCTCTATCTCACCTTCTCTATTTCTCTCTCTCTATCTCTCTCCCCCTCCCTCTATCTTTCTCTCCTTCCCTCTACCTCTCTCCCTCTTTCTGTCTCTCTCCTTCCCTCTCACTCTCCCTCCCTCTATCTCTCTCCCTTCCTCTCTCTCTCATACCTCTATCTCTCTCCCTCCCTCTATGTTTCTATTCTTCCTTCTATCTCTCTCCCTCCCTCTCTCTTCTTCCATCTATCTCTCCCCCTCTTTCTGTCTCTCTCCCTCCCTCTATCTCTCTCCCTTCCTCTCTCTCTCATACCTCTATCTCTCTCCCTCCCTCTATGATTCTATTCTTCCTTCTATCTCTCTCCCTCCCTCTCTCTTCTTCCATCTATCTCTCCCTCCCTCTATCCCTCCCTTACTCCCTCCACATTTCTCTAGCTCTCTCTCCCTCCCTCTCTTTCTCTCTCTCATACTGTTTGCGATGTTCAGCTTTCAAGTGTTTCTCTTAACTTCCACTCACCCACCTACTCAAATTTTACTAGAAATTTCCACTTACATAGTTTCATAGCCGGAAAATTTCGTTTCTCAGTAAATGACAAACAGGTACAATTGTAACTTTCGTTAGTCAGAAGAGGAACAGAAACCTGGCAAAGTGAGCCCCAGCTTTCATAGTCAAAGCCAACAAATGGCAGTCAACAATGAGCTGGTTCTAGCTACCAGAGGATAAACCACCGAAGCCACTGGAACACATTTGTCTGGAATGCAAGCATGACGCCGATGATGATTCCGTCTAACTAGTAACTGATAAACGCGACTGCCCTGTCCCCTGTGTCAAATTATTTCATAAACGTGAGACAAATCATGCACACATTTCCTTTGGCTCGATTTCATGAAATATGAAATGTCAGTTTAAAACTCTCTCTCACACACACACCAATATACACACTCAGAGAGAAGTGTTTAGTGCTTTATTTTAGCATCAAAGCAGAAAACAGAACAGTTAGTAAAAGATGACAGTGGTTCTGAATTTATGGATGACTGTAGTCGGCCTGTCAGCCGCCATAACGACGGGTGAGTTCAACCTGCATGTGTGTTTGAGCAACGTTTATACTTCTTACTCTAACTGCTTTCTTATGTAGGACGCCTCCATCTGGCCGGATTTCTACCATCTACTACGAAATGAGAGACTAGTGGCATTAACCACTTTGCCATTAGAGACTAGTGATACGAACCATTTCGCCAATCACGCAATATTTGTATGTACATATGTGTGTGTGTTATTCTTTCCTAATAGAAAGATTTATACTAATTTTCTTGTCTTATTCTTCTTCTTCTTCTGATCTTGACTGCCCTCTTAATCTATTTTTCGCTCCAAAGACTCAACCGTAAATACGCGATCACGTTAGTGGAAGTTAGCTAGAGGAAAATTCTAGGAGAACATTCCTATCATTCATCTCAGTTATTCCACGACAAAGTGTTCATATTTAAACATCTGAACCAGTTATCTTATTCCTAGGGCTCACTGTTCATGTTCAAACATCTGAACCAGTTATCTTATTCCTAGGGCTCAGTGTTCATGTTCAAACATCTGAACCAGTTATCTTATTCCTAGGGCTCAGTGTTCATGTTCAAACATCTGAACCAGTTATCTTATTCCTAGGGCTCAGTGTTCATATTCAAACATCTGAACCAGTTATCTTATTCCTAGGGCTCAGTGTTCATGTTCAAACATCTGAACCAGTTATCTTATTCCTAGGGCTCAGTGTTCATATTCAAACATCTGAACCAGTTATCTTATTCCTAGGGCTCAGTGTTCATATTCAAACATCTGAACCAGTTATCTTATTCCTAGGGCTCAGTGTTCATGTTCAAACATCTGAACCTGTTATCTTATTCCTAGGGCTCAGTGTTCATGTTCAAACATCTGAACCTGTTATCTTATTCCTAGGGCTCAGTGTTCATGTTCAAACATCTGAACCTGTTATCTTATTCCTAGGGCTCAGTGTTCATGTTCAAACATCTGAACCTGTTATCTCATTCCTCGGGCTCAAGATAACTAACTTTTATAAAGGCCATTTCATTCATTCATGTGCATGTCCCTTGTGGAACTTTGCCTCCCTAATAGCTCTCCTGTAGGCCTCTCGGTTGTGAGCAAGATGGCCTGCTGATGGTGAATCCATTTGCAGGTCATCAACGATATCTTTCATCCATCTTCGCCATAGTCTCCCTCTTTTTCTTTTCCCCGTTATGTACCCTTCCAGGACGGTCTTTTCTAGATTATCATGACGTTTAATGTGTCCAAAATATTTAAGTTTTCTCTGTTTAATCCTCTTTACTAGCCAGGCTTCTTCGATATTAAGTTCTTGTAGTACTGACATATTTGTTATTTCTTATGATGGCCCCTGACAAGACACACTGACCGCTTCTTCTCCGAGAAACTTTGCTACTCTCAGTGTAAAACTGCATAATGATGTATTCCGTAAACTGAGTGTAAAACCGCATCTCGATGCCTTCCGTAAACTGTCTTAGTGTAAAATAACGTCACGATGTCTTCCGTAAACTGTCTCAAAATTCTGTTTAAATTCTTGTCATAATTTACACGTTTAATATAAACTTTCTCACAAACATGAAGAATTTCCTGCCATAATCCATAACTTATACAATTTCTCAAGTAATTCATTCATTCATTTGCATATCCCTTACAGAACTTTGCCTCCCTAACAGCACTCCTGTATGCCTCTCGGTTGTAAGCAAGATGGCCTGTTGCTGATGCATCCATTTGCAGATCATCAACGATGTCTTGCAGCCATCTTCGTCTTGGTCTTCCTCTCTTTCTTTTTCCCATTATGTACCCTTCTAAGACAGTTTTCTCTAAATTATCATGACATTTAATGTGTCCAAAATATTTAAGTTTTCTCTCTTTAATCCTCTTTACTAGCCAGCCTTCATCAATATCAGGTTATTGCAGTATGGATATATTTGTTCTTTTTTGTATCCATGGTATTTGAAGAACTATTCTGTAGCATTTACATTCAAAGGCATTTATGTGTTTCTCAGCTGTTTTGTTAAGTGTCCAGGTCTCACAGGCATATGTTGCGATGGGAAAGATTCATGCCCTTAAATATCGTATTTTTGTGGGTTTTTTTCTGTTCCTCTCCACAGATTCTTTAGTTGTTTTACTTTCCGAAGAGCGATAGATGTCCTCTTTTTAATTTCCCTCATTGTGTCTCCATTATTAGTTAGTAGTGATCCAAGATATTCAAAACTCTCCACCTCTTCTAGTTTTTCCTCAGTGATACATATATCAGCTGCCTTGTTTGTTTTGTCAGTTGTCATCAATTTAGTTTCTTCACATTAAGACAGATGTTTCGCTCTTCGCTGTTCTTACGGACTGACATAATTAGTTTTTCTATTTCATTTTTGTATTGTGGACAGTAATTTTGTGTCATCAGCATATCTAATCTCTTGTATTTTATAACCTCCAATTCTTATGGCATCGTAATATTCTTTGTCTACATCTTCTCTAGCATTCCTCATTATATTTTCAGTGTACAAGTTAAATAAGTACTCACGTAAATCAGGTTTAATATTAACTTCACAAATTAAAAAAAAATAATTAAGATGTCCAATAAAATTTATTGCATATACTCATACAGTATAGTGAGTTATGTTCCTATATGAAGGTATCATTATTTACGTGTTGTTAGGATAGAGCATTCTGTCTCAATATGAACATATAATTTCTTACTTGCTTTTAAGAGAGAGCGTTCTGTTCCTATACGAACGTGTCATTTTTTACGTGTTGTTAAACAGAGTGCTGGCTATCAAGTCTTCTTCAGTTTAGAAGGTGTGTGGTATTTCTAAGTAGATCGGTTGTTATTTCTGTCACGTGGCACTTCATCAGTCAGTTATGATGCATTTAGCTTGGTCTCACTTTATTTCTTTTTTTTTTTTCCCTTTGCAATTTTAGTAACATTTTTTTTTTAACCTTTCGCTTGACAAAATGTGTCTTTTCCTTCTGATTTAACATTATTTTCAGCAATTTCTCTGACAACTTCTTCATTTACTCACTTTGCCGCACAGAGTGTGTTTCCCAAAACTACACCTCTGTTCTTGAAATCTTTGCTTCACCATTTTGCATAACTTGAACACACACAGGCTGTGAAACTGGATGGTTCGGACCGCTGTGTCAGTACAAGTGTAGATGTACTCCACAATGTCAGACTGATGGTTCCTGCACGCGTGGGAGTCGCTGTCAGACAGGATGGTTTGGTCCAGCTTGTCAGTATGGTAAAGATACTTACAGCTTATAGTTAATGTGTTAATGCTTAGTTTAAAAATGACACTTCTCTCACGACTTTGTTAATACTTATTTTTTTAAAAAAGACACTTCTATCACGACTTTGTTCATATTTAGTTTAATAAAAAAAAGGCACTTTTAGCATGACTTTGTTAATACTTAGTTTAATGAAAAAAAAACACTTCTATCATGACTTTGCTAACGCTTAGTTGAAAAAAAGGACACTTCTATGATGACTTATAGAGGAACCTAGGAATATGACGCTAGTGATCATCTTTTCCCTGATCTGTTGTCATACTAGAGGGTGGTGTAGATAAAATCACGCTAGGCTGCCTTTCATTCCCTAGCTGCAGAGGAACCAGGTGCCCATTTCTACAGATGAGGGACTAGTTCAGCGCCTGCCGAGGTTTGTAGGACCGAGATTAGTGCACTCACCATTTCCCTACTCGGGCACCTGTTAACACTTAAGTATGCTGAAACAGTATTGATGAGGGAGTGAAAAGGATAGAGAGAATGGCGAATTTGTATTGAACAGTAGTTCCTAAACTTATTTGAGCGAAACTTGGTACGTGATTGTCGACCAATAATGTTGCGTGACCAGCGACCAGTGATGTTATGTGACCAACGACCAAGGATGTTACGTGACCAATGAACAAGGATGGTACGTGACCAGCAATCCATGATTTCTTTTTTCATTTTTATTTTTGAAACTGAACACACATTAATTAACACGTGTTCGGTGTCATTAACACGACATAAAGTTGCCATTAATCACAAATATATCACTTCCTAAATTATCTTACATTTCTCATGATATTATAAAATACTCAGATCATTAGAAAAAAAAACTAGTTAAAAAAAGTCAGTCTTGCGCTGGCTAGAAATAAGTTTGCTTATTCAAAAAAACATACAAGAAAAGAAAAAAAGACATACAGGAATGTTTCAAGCATATAACGCATGCCAATGGTTCTCAGCCTGTGGTCTCGGGACTATAAGTGCTCGGACGAACATTATCGGGCTGTCCGTTGCTGCATTATCGATGTATTATTAGGTGCCGTCTGTTGTATAAAAACAAGTAAGTTTCTGGCAATTAGATATTTAGATATCATATGATTGTTCGTAACTTAGACATAGTTGGATTTGTTGCTTTTATATTTAAAGAGAGTGGAAACCACTGATCTATGCATAAAATGCAGTAGAAGGGGTTGCCTAAAATCCTGTAATTTCTTTTATTATAAGTTATTATCTCTCTCTCTCTCTCTCTCTTACATTTATCATGTCTTCTCCGACAATATCTCAAACCCTCATCGTCTATAATGCCTGGTCTCAACCCCGACCCGACCTCTAGTCTAGAGCAGTACAACCTTTCTTGCCCATGTACCTTATCATCATATGCCAGAATGTCATATCTCTCTCCCTTATCCAATATTGTATGACTTAAAAGATTGTGTAGCTATTACAAAGATCAGAGTTCTAATAGTGTGTAGTCGTTAATCTATAGTTCCACCCATACCTCTCTCTCTCTCTCTCTCTCTCTCTCACATTCACAAATGCCTATTCTGCACTGTTTGGGAACTAGTAATCTAGACCTCGATATTTCAGGACATCCAGGAAGAGGTTATGTCGTTCTGGTCAAGAGAGGCGGCATTCGTTGCTTCCCTCTCCTCCTCTTATATCCCTTTATCACGGTAGATATTACATATTTATCTGTAGATAAATCAAAGAGCTATATAAAGAAGAAAACTCACTGGCTATTAAACAGGAACGAATAGAGAATGTTTGTTCTGCGCATATATGACTTATGTATGTGCATAGCGTAGCAGTTATAAATGAAGTGAATAACGTAACATGAAATTTGCCCTATTTCTCTTTCCACGTAACAAAACACATAAAAACACAACCGACTAACTTCACTAACTGCTTTTAAACTAATGTTAAGCTATTTTAAAATCACAGTGGATCTGGCACCATCTGCAAGCGTAAAAGTCTCTGGTCACGTTACCTCTGTTGTCACAGACCACGATGTAGACACCTGTAACATGGACATTAATGCCAGATCTTTAACTCTCATCTGGAACCAGTCTTACCTGATCACGTGGTTGAGACTCCATGCTAAAAATATAGGTTGGTTAACGTGCGGTTTCCAGTTCATCATTTTGTTCCAAATTTCCCATTGTTACATTCTTTACTTTTAGATATGTGTTCACACAACAAGCGAAACATAGCATCCTACTGTAGCATTCATTTTGTAACACACGAATAGTTTTTGGGTGTTATGTGAGGAAGATAGAACTACACACAGAAATAATACTAAAACCACTGCTGTAAATTTGGGATACCGCAAAATTACACTATTTAGGAAAACAAATTGAACATCATTAAAAGTTAACGAAGCACACATATATAATTCTTTCCCTTAAACTTTAACCATACAAAAATATACAAAAGGAAGAAATAGGAAAATAAAAGAAAATCTAAAGTACAAGTAAAATATAAAATATTTAAGACTATTTTTAAAAAGGAGGGAAAGAGGAGAGGGCCGGGTAGACGTATTTTGTAATTTGAATGAATTAATATCTTTGTGATTTGAATGAGCCTTTGTCCTTGTCACTTGAAAGAAGTTATATATGTGTGAATTTAATGAAGTTATGTCATTTGACTTGAAAGAAGCTATATACGTGTGTGTGTATGTGTGAATTTAATGAAGTTGAAGTCATTTGACTTGAAAGAAGCTCTATATTTGTGAAGTTAATGAAGTTATGTCCTTTGACCTGAAAGAAGATATATGTGTGTGTGTGTGTGTGTGTGCGCGCATTTAATTAAGTTAAAGTAATTAGACTTGAAGGAAGGTATATATTTGTGAAGTTAATGAAGTTATGTCCTTTGACCTGAAAGAAGATATATATATATATATATATATATATATATATATATATATATATATATATATATATATACATACTGAATTTAAGGAAGTTATGTCCTTTGACTTGAAAAAAAAGCTATGTCCTTGTGACTTGAATAAACCTGTGTCCTTGTGAACTGAATGAAGTTTTTTCTTGTGAACTGAATGAAGCTATGTCCTTTGACTTGAAAGAAGTTATATACTTGTGGATTTAATGAAGCCATGTCCTTGTGACTTGAATAAATCTATATCCTTGTGAACTGAATGACGCTACAGGTATGTCCTTGTGACTTGAATAAATATATGTCTTTGTGAACTGAATGAAGCTACAAGTATGTCCTTGTGAACTGAATGAAACTATATTATTTGACGTAAAAGAATATATATATATATATACATGTATATATATATATATTTGTGAAATGAATGAAGCCATGTCGGAGAATGTATTCTTAAACAAACAACTTTTAAAAAAACTCTTATTATTTGCAACACTCATTGCACGAATATTATTAACATTTGTTTTCTGTAAAGCATATTAAAAGGCGAAGCTTATATTTACTATAATTCTTCATTGAATTTCACCTTCTTACACAGACTGTATTATACCAATGTTGTCTGGTTACTATGGCACACCGTTTTCTACAATTTAACTTTAAATTGATTTTAATGGGTTTTTAAGGATCATTTCCTTGTATCCAATTCTCGTTTCTCTACACTTTATACACATTTCCATTGTGTGCATTGCTTCTATATTGATTTTAATCTTGTGCTAGTGTAAAGATTAACGTTTCAGTCTTAAATATTAATTATTACAAACATTTTATTTTCTCTGCTTCAGATAACTGAAAAATACTAAGAACTGACGTAGATTTGTATTAATTATTAAAAGTAAATGTTTAATTTACATACTCGTCAACTTATATTAGGCTACTTTATCTATGATTGTTTCGAATTTTAAAAAAATTCTTTTGTTTATGTGTTTATTTGTTTGTTTCATGTTTGTTACTTTGTGTTTGTTCTGTTAGTAATTCTCTCTGTTGTTATCACCAAGCAGTTTTTTTTATAATAAAGTCAACTTCCTTGTTCCATGCCTCTATGGTAGGGCTTATGCAAAGCCTGACAGTTGCGTTCAGTAGTGATACGGGCGCTACAACCTTTAACGTGACCTGTATCAAGAGCGTCACCATTGAGGACCAGAACCTGGACATCTTCTGTGAGGAGAAAAAACCCGTGAATTACGTGATTTTTACTGGAGAAGGTGTCTCGTCTTTGTGCTCTGTCCACATAAGCGGAGGTATATTGTTGTATATTAAAACTTTATGCTCTAAATATGGAAACGAACTGTACTGTCTCTACGTCAGCGGAGATATAGGACCACGTACTGAAATTAGAAAGGAAGTGAAAAAGGCTCCACTTCAGAGGGAGATATACTATGACATTTTAAAGTTAAATGTTAGAAAAATATAAATCTTCATTATTGCAAAAAATATGCAAATTTTGCTGTTTAAAATAAAGCAACATTATAAATTCTGATACATCAAAGTACTCGATTACACTTTTGTGTTCAGGGAGAAGAGAAGAAAGCTAGTAGCATGAACAAAAAATTCAGCCAGTCATTTGCATGTCCTTTGCGAAACTTTGCCTCCCTAACAGCTCTCTTGTAGGCCTCTCGGTTGTAACCAATATGACCTGCTGTTGATGCATCCATTTGCAGATTATCAACGATGTCTTCGCCTTGGTTTTCCTCTTTTTCTTTCTCACATTATTTACCCTTCCAAGACGGTCTTCTCTAAACTATCATGACGTTTAATGTGTCCAAAACATTTAAGTTCAAACAATTTTTTTAAACAAAAATTACTAGGTGTAAAAAAATTTTTTTAAAAAATAATTTGTACAAAAATGTATATGCTGTTCGCTGATGTGGCTCCATCTCTTTGGAGCTTTGAGTAAGATGATCTTTGTAGCTGATGTGGTGATGACGTTGAAAGACAAAAACTTGTATCAGTAATGGTGGGAGTTATGGTCCTTGGCTTTAAGACCCGGGAGAGTAACCCCCACCACGTCCCCCCTCCACCACCAAACACGGGATGCATCTCTGCAGACTAGCAGGCCATGTCCCCTTTAATTAGGCTGTTATTAGGAGCAGCAACAGAGAGATAGGAGAGTGTCTTGGCCATCTCTGGTTGAGTAGCAATGAAAAGTGTACCGTCACACACGTACAGTAATCTTTGCTGGCAATCCATCGTGGTGACCTCGCAGAAGAACAGAGACAGAAAGAAGGAGAGAAAGAGTGTGCGTGCGTGCGTGCGTGTGTGTATATGCGCGTGTGTGTGCGCGTTCGCGTGTGCGTGTGGGTGTGTGTGTTTCCGTGCGCGTGCGAGTGTGTGTTTGCGTGTGCGTATGCGTGTGTGTGTGTTTGCGTGCGCTTGCGAGTGTGTGTGTGTGTTAGTGTTCTTTAATGGAAGTGGAAAGATGTTTTTCATCCCTTACATGTTATGTATTTATTTCTATACGTCCAACAGTTTTTCTTTAATACCTCCGAGAATTTATATTTCTATCTTTATCGCTTCTTTTCTCTCCCTCAGTTCTTTTTCTATCTATCATGTCGTATATGAGGACCGTAGCAGCCCCGTCCCCCGACGTTTTGAGATACCACTGTCATCATTTCAGAGTTTCTTCTTCTTTGAGCAGCTGTCAGCAACTTTCCGAGCCATTAAAGTTCATATCTGCAGGCAAGCCACGCCTCCATTCCTCTCTGTTCTTGAACTTTTCCTGCCAACTGTCGATTCCAAGAGCGCCTGTATCTTCTTCTAGGTGGTCCCGACATCGTCTGGGTCTACCTCTTGGTCTATCCCCTTTCATCACTTTTGTGTGGGGCATCTTTGTTTATCGTGTTCCGTTTTCTCTAAATGTCCAAGCCGCCTTAGTCTGTTGTTTTTCGTTATGGCTGTTATAAGCGGGGAGTTAAACAAGGCGTAGATTCTATGCTACTTCTCTTCATCCACTTCTGTGTTATAGTGTCCCTTACCTTTCCTAGTTTATCGCAGTAGAATTATATAATCCATAATTCCTATCAAGTGTCTTCTTCCTCTGCGCTCGCCCTATAAGAGGCGTTGGTTGTGTTGTGTCACGGTTTGCACCTATACTGTGATATTTGCACCTTTCAACACATCACTTTTCTGCATTGCTTATTGTAGGCACTATAATTGCCTTACCATTTCACCTCTATTCACTTGGCCAAACTGGGGTCTATATTCATGGACGACAGCGTGGAGGTAGACTAAGATCTTAGCTTTGATTCGCTAGCCCTGATGCAAATAGCCAGCTATTGGTCGCTAACCCTGACCCAAGCAGCAAGCTATTGGTAGCTAACCTTGACGCACGTGGCTAGCGGTCTCATTTAAATACTGCTTCTTCCACTGTTAAGTGTAGTGATGGAGTCCCATTTTGTAAACTACGAGTGTACTCTTGCTATATTCTCATATGCTATTCAGGCCGAAATGTTGCCCTGCGCCAAACAACGTCACAATCTGGTACTTGGGTTCATGAAAACCGCAAATACGGCTCAGAGAAAGCTGTGGATGGAAACACAAATGGAGACTTTAACGGCCACAGCTGTACAGCTACTCAGGGTACAAGTAACCCTAAATGGACAGTCACACTAGCACATCCCGCGAAGATCACAAGATTTGTCCTATACAACAGACAGGATGGATTTCATGGTGAGAAATTTCTGTAACAAAAATGTCTACTCCGTAACCTGAAGCAAATCAAAATTTTCACTACTGTTATATTTTCTCTTTAATGTTATACTGTGTTAGCTGTTGACACTATCTTTGGCTTGAGTTCGAATATATATATATATATATATATATATATATATATATATATATATATATATATATATATCTGTTCTATAGGTTTATGATCAGCGGCTGATAAATAAATTAGAATTGGTTTTGGAGAAATTTGCAACAAATCCCATTCTCAGAAAACAAATGAAGAATTCGTCAGAGCAGTTTCAGAACAACGAAGACCAGTTAAAATTATAAGAAAAAAATAGCCACAATGTTGGATATAAAAACGTTTCCTTACTTTAAACACTTTCATATGTTTATTTTTTAACAATGTTTACCTAATTTATGAAATATTGAACACTATGATCCACTGAAGGTGAGCCGGCACGCCTGAAAGGCTTCAAGCTGACAGGTTATGACGCTCAAAATGGCCAGGTGTACAGGTACAAAGACAGCCTGACAACAGTTCAGAATGTCTACACACTAAATCCCCGCACACCAGTTTTGGCAGTCTCAGTCGTCGGCATAGAGGGAGCTATGGAAGTGCTGACCCTGTGTGAAGTTGAAATTCTTGGCGGTAAGTAGACTAAGTTTTATATTAGCCATCAGATAATCAGATTAATAAGGAAAATATATTAGAAAATTAAAAAAAAAAGAATGTTAAAGAAATTATCTTTTTAAAAAAATAATTTCTTACTTGTCGAAAGGGATTTTCAAAGCACGTCGTATTTTGCTGCTGTAGATACGAGGGGTGATTAATAAGTTCAGGCATAAGGTACAAATACCTGAAACACGCAGTTGATATTACGTGCACTTATAGACCAGATTAATGTAAGATTAAACACCAAGTTCCAAGAAATTAACTGCAACCAATTATTTTTTCAGCATACTGAGGTGGTAAGGGGTGGCAGAAATTGAGAAAATGGATAACATTTCTCACTGAGCTGTCATTCGCTACCTCTGCATCAAGGGCTTATTATCGAAGGAGATCCATGAGGATATCGTGGAAACTAGCGGAGAGTGCCACTTCTTACAGCACAGTGAAGAAATGGGCAGCTCAGTTCAAACATAGAAGGGAGAGTCTGGAAGATGATCGCCGTCCAGGAAGACCAAGAACGGTAACCACCGATGAAACCACCAGCAGAATCTATGACATGATAATGGAGGATCGATGACTAACTGAGCGGTACATTGCTACTGAGTTGATCATCTCCCGGGAACGTGCTCATACCGTTATTCACAATGATCTTCAAATGACAAAAGTCTCTCTTCGGTGGGTTCTGAAACTTCTTGGGGCTGATCACAAACGACAGCGTCTCAACGTGTCAAGAGACAATCTTGACCATTTTTCTGCAGGTCCTGAAAAGTTTCTTCAGCAATTTGTGACTATGGATGATACGTGGGTTCATTATTTTCAACCAGAAACCAAAGAACAGTCAAATCAGTGGAAACATCATGGCTCCCCAGCTCGAAAGAAAGCAAGGGTGGTTCTGTCTGCAGACAAAGTGATGGCTTCCACCATTTGGGATTCAGAAGATGTGGTATTGGTAGACTGTCTTCAAACCGCAGAACAGTCACATGGGCCTATTACACTGATCTTGTGAAGCAACTGCGGTTCAAACTGAAGGAAAATCGTTAGGGAAATTTATGAGATAAGTCGTCTTTCAGCAAGATAATGCTCCAGTTCATATGTCGGCGGTGGCAATGGCTGCCATTCATGAATGCGGCTTCCAGCTTCTGGAACATCCTCTTTATTCCCCAGATTTGGCCACTTCGGACTATTACCTGTTTACCAAGCTCAAAAAGGAGCTCAGTGGTCGCAAACTTGGTTCAGGTGATGACGTCATTCATGCTGTAGACCATTTTCTACTGGCACAAGATGCTGACTTTTACAAAGAAGGGATCCGTATGCTCCAGGATCGCTGGACTAAGTGCATACGCTTGCAAGGGGAATATGTTGAGAAATAACCCAAAAAGTTGTCCACAAATAATCCGTTGTACCGTATGCCGAGAACTTGTCAAGTGCCTCTCGTATAAGTTGGATATTATTAGTTCTGTTTCCAAGTAAGAAATGTGTATGTACGCTAACATGAATCCAGCGATATAGACACCACGAGAAACTGTCCAAAAGGGTGTTTGGTTTCTCCTTGTTAAGTATTATTTCATTTTTCTTTTTATTGTGGTTACCTCTGTCCTTTATTCTCTCTGTTGTCTTTGATATTCGCATTTCGCCGAAATATTGGGTTTGTCATTGTTTTTTTAAAAAATTATTTTGCTCCATTTGTAATGAAAGAGTTGTGAGTAAAATGTAATGTCAGAGCTACATGTAAAAGGCACTTGAGGAATTTATAATCAATACAGAACACGTAACATCTGTGTCGCTGTACACCAGTGGTTCCCAATACTTTTTCCAACTGTTCCACTTAAGACTCTCAGGCGAAATCCCTAACACCACTCATCCCCACCCAGGACATTTTTTTTTCTTCTCTCAGCAGGTGCTGATGTCCCCAGGGGATTACTTCTCACTTATGCCCTACTCCCCAGATCTTCTCAACAAGCTTCTCCTATACCTTGATGGAGATATTCTGTTCCTTGATGGAGATGTTCTGTACCTTGATGGAGATGTTCTGTTCCTTGATGGAGATGTTCTGTTCCTTGATGGAGATGTTATGTACCTTGATGGAGATGTCCTGTACCTTGATGGATATATCCTGTACCTTGATGGAGATATTCTGTTCCTTGATGGATATGTTCTGTACATTGATAAAGATGTTCTGTACCTTGATGGAGATGTTCTGTACCTTGATGGAGATGTTCTGTACCTTGATGGAGATGTTCTGTACCTTGATGGAGATGTCCTGTACCTTGATGGAGATATTCTGTTCCTTGATGGAGATGTTCTGTACCTTGATGGAGATGTCCTGTACCTTGATGGATATATCCTGTACATTGGTGGAGATCGGAGCAACTATTGGCTTGTCTGGAGTGCAAATATGGCTAATCTAACCACAAATAATCCAACACTTTCAGATAACGACTGTTGTTATTTCATTATTTTTTAAAGTTTGTGATGATCGATATTTTCATATTTTTGGAACGTACACGCGTGAGATGAACAAGAAATGGTTTGTGTCACGCGGTACATGTTGTCACAGAGACGGAGTGTGAAGCTGGGAGATACGGACGAGACTGTGAACACAAGTGTAACTGTGCTGACACTAGACAGCCATGTTTGGTTAGCACTGGAGGATGTCCTTCTGGCTGTGCTGCTGGCTATGGAGGCGAATCGTGTGCACGTGAGCTGTCTGAATCTCTGTCATAGCCGTTTTATTTATACACTATATCTTTGACATATCATAGCTGTTATTGATTTTCTATGTTATGGCTTTCATGAATAGCTTTCGCGTGTGATCATCAGGAAAAAATAAATAGTTTTATCTTTCATTTCGGAAGTGTGAAGGAAATGACATAGTTGTTTATAAAGCTACCGGGGACTTCATGTTTCTATTGTTTCTTTATATGGATTGTTGTCTTTCAGCGGACATCCAAGTTGGGTGCTAGCCTCTTTCAAGATGTCCAGAATTCGTTCTCTTTCTCTCTCTCTCGTTCTTTCTCTTTCTCTTTCATTCTCTCTCTCTTCCTCTCTCTCTCTCTTTCTATCTCTCTCTATATATATATATTTCTCTCTCTCTCTCTCTTTCTCTATCTCTCTTTCTCTGTTTCTTTTTCTCTCTCTATTTCTTTCTCTCTCTCTTTCTCTGTTTCTTTCTTTCTCTCTCTC